>CM033698.1:2929069-3185213 GCA_019514585.1 Dendrobium officinale | reverse complement strand
TTAGAAGTCTGGTAGCAGCAACCAGGAGAAAATCCAATAGATGTTAGCGATCGAGCAGGAATTTGATGGCGATCGGTGGATGTCCAACGGTCGGGCTAAGGTCTAGCGGCTAAGCGGAGGTTTGACGGTGGTCGGTAGCTGGTGTTTAAGCAGAGTTTTGAACAACGGTAGGTGGTCCGGAGGTGGTCGATTGGTGGTTCGACAGTAATTGACGACCAGCCGGAGGTTTGGCGGAGGTCTAGGCGACGACTGGGTGGAGGTCAGATGATGGTTGTTAGTCAATGGCTGGCAGAGGTCCAACAATGGTCAGTAGTGGGTGGCTAGTCGTAGGTCTGACAACTGGCGGTGGCTAGTCAGAGGCCTAGCAGTGGTTAGCAGTCGGTCGATGGTATGACAGTGGTTCGATCAGCTGACGGATGTTCGTTGGGGGTGGTGCTCTAAATCCTTGAAGCCTCAGAGCTCTCTCCAATCTCTAACCAAAAGGTCACTCTTCATGTATAGAGTATGAGTCTATTTATAAATTTTATGAGTGATGTGCCCCGTAAAATATGAAGAAGGCCTAGGACAAATTCCGAGTGCCCCATCCGACAGCCCGTATTGATTTCCTCGATAATTGATTATTTATTCAGCATTTAGTTGCCTTATGTCAGAATGAAGTGATCTTATGCTCATTGAATTCTTCTTGTCGAGTCCCTCAATTTGACTACAAGAATGTCATATTTAGATGTCATTTGGGCATCCAATTAGTTCTTTAAACATTCTAAATATGCTTTGGTTCCTTGATTTGGCCCCCATTTGGGCTCGAATTGGACCGATTTCGATGCCATTGGGTTTGTCTGTATGAGATGTTCAATTTGACTATAAGTTTGTTGAAATTGGAATTTGGATGGTCTCCAATTTAATTTTTGAAATTGTCAACTAAGATATGCCTCAAGATTCAAGCTCGATCAAGGTAATTGTTGGTGATTAATATATACAAAAAAATCTAACATGCATATATAGAAGTTGCAAGAGAAAAAAAAATTTCATATGAAAAATAAATAAATAAAAGGAAAAACTTTGGGCTTAACCCAATTACAATAGACAACTATGCAATATAAATACAAGAAATCATTCTTTTATATAACTAACGAAAATGAAATTATATAATTTAGAATAATTGTTTAATTGTTGTTGTAGAGATTATAGAAGTCTAGTGTTCATAGACGGACAATTGAAATCTAATAATTAGGTTGGATGTTAGTAGTCATATGACAATAATCAGATGATTAAAGCTAAGGATAGTGGTGATGATTGATGGCAACCATTATGAATTGTAATAAAAAAAATTTATTTCATTGAGTTCTTGAACATCCCTCAATAGGGAAATTTGATAATTTCAATCAGAATCCAATATACTTCTCAAATAGTCCGCATCATTAACCCTTAATCATAAATGTACTTTTAAATTTAAAACACACATTGAGGGAGCTCAAAATTGAATAAATATTAAGCTCGTTTGGGGTTTGTTTCGTCGTGTTATTTGAACAAGCTATAAGTACAAACATTTTGGGGTATTTGATATTTCAAATAATAACTATAATTCTTCAAACTTCGATTATATATTATAATTATTCATGGATTTTTTAATTCATTTGATATTATTGAAACATTCAATTCTTCTAAAAGTTTGTTGAAATTAGAGGTTCAATGATCTATATTTAATTTTTTAAAAAATTAGCCTCAAATATTGCATTGAGTTTATGCTAATCAAATATATGTTTTGAAAACAGATTTCTATAAACAATTTAAGATAAAAAGATAGAATATTTTTATTCATTTTAAAATTTTTATTTGATTTCCCTCACAATATAAAATAGAAATGAAATTAAGAGTGTTTGGAACGACTATAAAATTTTAATAAAAGTAATTGTAAAAGCTATTGTGAAGAAAAATAATTTTATTGAAAGCAGTTATAAAAAATAGCTTCATAGTATAAAAAGTTTTATTGAAATCATGAAAAAATAATTGCCGAACAAAAATTATTGGTGTGGTGACTTAAAATGCAAAATTATGAGAAAGCTATGTAAATAAAGCCCAAACGAAGGCGGACGTTTGGGCGGAAGGCTTTGTTAGGGACAATTTTTAATATGCTTCATACATTATAATCATCACAATCCAATACCTCCTTTATTTTATAATCACCACTAAAAATCTTTTTCTTATTCTTTAAGATTGCACAAAAAAAATTTATTAAATCAAACTTTTCCACATATCTCTCTAAAATTCTCCAAAAACTTCAAAATATCTATAAATAAAGCTTTATCTAAATATGAACATGGACTATAATGCAGAGGAAAAATAAAACATCCAGCACAAAGGACTTACAGAAGTTCATTTTTTTCAATAATCCCACTCATTTCAATGAATATTAAGCATCAAGAGTTACTTCTCTTAAAGAGCCCATGAAACTTATGGCATAACCAAGAGATAGAGATTTGCATATGCTCATCAATTAGTGTAACTGAGGAGTGGGCAAGATGTTGATGTCTTCGCGCCGAAGAAAGGGATATCCAGTAAAGACAAGGGGATTGAGATAGTTATCAATGACAATTTCATCCCCCCTAAGACCCCAAAAAGAAGGACACTTCATGCTAAGGGAATATTATTATAATATTTATCCCATTTGAGGAAGATCCCAGCGCAGTCACACGCATATAACGATCTCTCTTGTGATGTTTAAAGACCTTTTGGAAGACTTTGATCCAGGCTCTCAAAAGACCCCAAAGAGATACGAGGCATATTTTATTTAGCACAACATGATAGAGGTCCTACAAGCTCGGAATGAACCAATTATTATATTGCGATGATGATCTGATGCTTGAAACATCATATCATAACTACCATCTGTACGCCACTACAAAGAGGGACGAACGTTATAATCATCCAAAATACTGATCGATCCCGAGTCCTTCATAAATCTCATAAGCTTTAAAAATATTGAGACCACTATGCCTCGATGTGCAGCACCTTAGGCAAGACAAGTTAATGGTGCGTGGCTTCAACGAGAATGGCAAAAGACTATGGGATCCTTTATATCTCCCGTTGTATTTGGGGAACTTTATATGGAGATTAAATTCCATAGATTCCTAAAGACACTTCATTCAAGGCGCCATTGGGTTGCCCCTAGCTGCATGAATATGACATTGTCACGTCAACAATACACTAGTGATGAAGTACCTTAGGGAAGAAGAAGAGTTTGGGATATCCGGTGACATCCAATCCCTTTACACATTCATGAAGTAAAAAATATATGAGGATGTCGAGTACTTCATTTCCAAAAGAGTCAAAGCCATCAAATTCTCTTGAGGCCAAGGCATCAAAAATCAAAGACGGCAACGCAACCCAAACAGGAAAGTGGAAAGAAGCAGGTGGGAGAGAAGACAATCCTGACTCTTCCCAAAGCAACAACCACTCATAGCCAAAGAAAGTATGTGACTACCCGGGAAGTGACACATAAGAAGATGAGGTCATCCCTGCTAAATCACAGAAAGTATGCCAATCAACAGTTAAAGGAAAAAAATAAGGCAGAATATTCATATTTTGAAAAATGATTACGAGTCTACATACACAAACAAGGTGTAGTTTTGTATTCTCAAGAAGAATAGGTAGTCTATCAATCTTAGACAGTGTATTCATAGTCACACACATTCCCTTGCAAGACTTCAAGGAAATTATTCCCTGAGAGGTGTATAGTATCTAAGAGCTCGTAACATTCTAATGCGCCCCCCATCTAAGAAAAAGGGACGGCTAGGGAGCTTATTCTACAAATATGAAATTACTTTGGCTCAAAAAGAGCTAATGTTTAGTTGAGAATATCACTAGGATTTATTCTCAATCTATCTCTTGCTAGTAAGGAGTGACATGTGTTCTCTAACAGGTGGTTTTAAAAAACGGCCAAATGTGTAAAACCACACCATTGGTTTCACTACTGCTAAATGGCATCGTAGGTAAACAATTATGACAGTGACCCTCTGAACCGAGTGGTTCGCCGCAAAATGGCACCATTATATTACGATCATGATCAACACTCATATATTCTCCAATGGCACTAAATCATTGAGGAATGAAATCAATAGGATATGATCGATATGACAAAATGTCCTCTATCAGCTAAGATGGATTCAAATTTTGTCTCCTTTAACTAAGTAGACCAGAGACCACAATGGTTTAGGACGACAGAATCATGAGATCTTGATTGAGCTCATCATCACTCCCCCCCACCATCCGCTTTAAGTGCAATATGGTGAAATTTTTTAATTTTAAATATTAAAATTTTAAATTCTCAAACCCATGCTGCTACTATTATGCCAAATAACACGTATATCTTCTACGAAAGTTCTCTCTCGTCACCGAAAGGGGTAATTAACTATATGGGGGGCTTTTGCCTATAGGAAACCAGAACTCAGATTTAAAGTCCTCACAAAATGAGTGCGAATCTATGGGTAGTGTCTTATCTATAAACCAATCCTGTCTTTTTAAAATTTACCACTAAACTTAATCCGTTAAAACTCCCCCAATAGCAGGGGGAGGCCGAGGTGCAAATTTTTTTATATAATATATCCAATTTTGATAAGAGTTAAATTTACCTCTCTCCTAAGGAGAGTTATTTATGAAACCTAATAATTTTATTTTCCAATTGTTTTGATATGTTTTGATCACCAATTAGTCTTTTTTCATTCATATAATTAAAATATTTATATATCTCTTGATTATTTTCTAATGAAAATGAGGGGCACACATTAAAAAAAAATCAATTTATCTTCGAATAATATTAAGGGCAAAACTATTAAATCACACCCACTAAAGATGCACATAATTATTTAATGAAATTGCACATCAATATACTCAATCTTTATTCTACTTATGCTAAAGTGTTTATCTTCTAAAAAAATTTTTTCAATTGTGTAAACTTTTTACATATTTTATCACATGTATAAATGTAGAAACTAGCATATATAAAAAAAAAACATGCGCTCTAAACAATCATACTTTGAATATCATTTGTAAGAATTTTTTATAACCAACAAAAAATAATAACTTGAAATTGTCCTTGGTGTGATCCAACTAGACTTAAAATCCTTAATCCTTCTACAACTACTTTAATGCTAATTAATGCTTCTTTTTACATAAAATAATAGTTAAATATCTTGTGTGCTCTTTAATTTTGGGTGAGACTTAAGATAGGTCCATGATTTTTTTTTAGTAACGGGGTATTCCATCCGCTGCCACAAAGGGGTTGAAAGGGTGCTTGACATCGTGACTAATCCTCGGGCTGACTTAGAAGAAGCAGCCACCTCAGAAATCTCCTGGCCCGCACTTGATTAGGCCCCACTTAAGAGGCGCTGCCATGATTTAAAAACAGTCGCCTTAGGTCCTCAACATTTGAGTCATACTTCACGTAGGTCCTTCCATTAGTAGATGTACCGATTGAGCATTAGAGGAAAAGAAAAAAAACACAATTACTCTTTTCTTCCTACATTTCCCCTCTATCATCTTTAGAATCTTACAATGATAGATGAAAACCTTCAACTACCACCTCTACCTCTCTATTCTTTTTTGCCGACGAAGTTGAGCAGTTTGATCTTGTTAGAAAATGATCTAATTCTATGAAAATTGATTATAAAAATAGTAATGACCTCACCCAATGCCTTCACCTCTCCTAAATCCTCTTCCTGTTCTTCTCGTGTCAATGCAGTGAGAGAGTTGTTTCTATAAAAATGATAAAAACATGAAGATTATTTATATTCCCCTTATACTTTTTTCTTCATTGACTTGTTACAAAGATCAAGCAAAAATTTATTCTCTAATATCAACACAATTTTTAAAAGTTAATATCCATTATTCTCTTCAATAACACCATTATATCTCTCTTTTTTTTTTGGGGTAAAATACCCATCTTGGGCGGTTAAATTTTATATCATCAAGAAGAAGAATTACATAGTCTATAAGAGGACTCTAAAGTCGACTAATGCTCGAAGAGCTACAACAAAAAGAGCTACAACAAAAAAACAGGCAAGATAAAAACAAGAACAAGGCAGAGAGAGAAGCACATGGAAAACGACCAAGCTAATTCTCCAAGAGAGAAGCACCTGGAAAACGACAGCTGACGGAAATTAAGGCTTCGTTTGAGACAATTTTTTTTACTGCTTCTTTATAGCATCTTTCGAGTACAAAAAATTTAACTTTTGTACTAAAAGTTGTTTTAAGAAGCAGTAAGAAAGCCGTCCCAAATTGAAGCCTAAAAGAGCCACCAAAGATTGCAGTAGCGATCATCATCTATCACAAAGCATCCACCCGAGCATCAAACCACAACAGTTTGAGGCAGAACAACCACAATAAATACCAACCCAAGCAAATTACAGAAAGCAGCCAGATAACATATAGAAAGCCCACAAACGAACCAACCAAAAACACAGGAGAAATGGAACAAGAAAGGGAAGACCAACCAGGGCGGGACAAAAAACAGGAACAATTATTACGTCCTCGACCGGACGTAGAGGAACGTCCGGTCGGAGGCAAATTCCCGCCAAAAAATGAGTTGTACCGAGCAAATACCGAGTTATACAAAAGTTGTATCGAGTTTTTCTAAAAAAAAACGGTTACAACTCGGTATTTCTCGGTACAGCTCGGTATAACTAGGTATTGGTCTTCAAAGAACGATATTCCTCATTATTATCAAATAAAACCTAGTTGTACCGAGCAAATACCTAATTTTTTGGCGGGAAATTGCCTCCGACCGGACGTTCCTCTACGTCCTTGCACCGGACGTAATAAAAGTTCCAAAAACAGGCTAAAAAACTATATATAATCACACAAATCCTATTCTCAAAAAAACGAAAAGACAATTCTCCATCCAATCCATATGCCCAGAACAGAAAGAGGCAAGAAAGCTAATGACACTATGGCAAAACAAAACAAAACATACAAACAACCAAATAGAGAAGACTAAACAGGGGGAACACAATAAAAGTACCTAAACTTAAGCCAATTCTCCAAACAAATCTATTCTCCAAAAAAACAAACACAATTCTCCATCCAGGCCACAAAGCAGTCCATATTGCAAAACAAGAACAAACAGAAACCTGAAGGAAACGAAAATATGAAAAATAGCAAGCCACATTGAGCTAACAGAAAACTCCTCCGCGGCTGAATAACTAAGAAGAGCAGCTTCACAACAATGCAACCTGCTGTTGAGAAAAGACAGAAAACAGCAGCTAGTCACCAAAAGAGACCATCAAACAACAACTAACAAGGAGAATGAATTAGTCTCTAATATAAGGTAAACCAGAAGCATCAAGCCTAATCATACCACGCAGAATTCTAAAAAGAATGATAATTGTTGAAAATATTCAGCATTACTCAAAAGAGGCTCTTCTTTTAGCCAACCAATCAGCATGGATATTCTCTTCCTCTCCAGATATGAGAGATTAATGTGAGCAAAAGAAGCCAAAATTCTAGAAAAATAAGTGAAAAAGAGATGCATTATGGCAAACTGTTGGCTGAGATTGAAGCAATAAGAAATTTAGAATCCGATTCAATCCAAATATTATTTAAGTTTTTAGCTAGGCAAAGGTTGATGCCCAAAGATAAAGCGCTCTTTTCAACAAAAATAGCATTAAAATTAGGGAGAGGGGAGGCAAAACCCCATAAGAGATTACCATTAGAATCTCTAATAATTCCCATCACAACCAGAGCTAAGCATGGAAGAAGAGCCATCAATTTTGAGTTTGACATAATCCGTAGGAGGTTTAATTCAATGAAAAATCTTATACATGGGACTTTGATTATCACTAGCAAAAGGAGATATTAGAAAAACGAAGAGCAATAATAAAATGCCTTCAAAAAGCTGATGTTTAATCATGCTAGCATTAAAAAGATGTATCTTGTTCTTATGACATAATATAATTCTCTCCGAGCTCATCCTGATGCCCATTGTGTTTAGAATTGTTTCTATCAATCCACAAAAAAAAAAAAAGAAGAACAAAATGGGGAATAACGGAAAGTATATGGCCTATAGGACTTTTTATCACGACATGTGACTTTGAGTGATCAAGTCATTAATAAGTGTTCTCATTTAGAATATCATAGGTCTATTGTTAAGAGTGATGGTAAAATAGATGGGGATATGATTAGTAGAATTCAAGTTGGATGGTTGAAATGGAGGAATGCTTCGAGTTTGTTGTGGGAATAGAAAAGTACCACTCAAAGTTAAGGAAAAATTTTATAAGATGGTGGTGAGACCAAGTTTTAAAATTGCGCGATTGGGTGTTGAGCTGTTATCCATTCGTGAGCAAGGCATAAGCCTCAAGGCGTTTTGTGAGGCATAAGCTTCAAAATTCAAAAATTACGTAAAGTGAAAAATAAATGTTTAAAATTAAATTTTTATATAATACCACAAATATTATGTTAAATAATGACAAATTAACTTTCTACTGAACTATGAAGTGACAATTTGTCATACATATGAAACTAAAAAATTACATAAGAAGTGAAATGACAAATGATAAATTATGTGAAATTGAATTGAAATCAATATTAAAAAGAACAAAATACCATGAAATATATGAATTACGTAAAAAGTATCCTATAACATCAAAGTTCAAATCTAAATTCATTCTTTCTCAGTTCACTAATCATCCACATTTAGTTCTTAAAAAATATTGACATAATTGGTAAACAAACTTAGAAATCATCTACACTATTATCACTGAGGGTTTTTTTTTTTTAAGTCGTCATCATAATAAATTAATCTCTTCGTACCTCATCCTATGGAGTTCAATGCTTCTCAATAAGTTTCTTCTTCATTCATTTCAATCATCTTTCTTTTTTATAAAATATTTTTCATCAACATAAAGATGAGAATATTACTCCAAAATTTTTAGAGGTGGAGATGGTGGTGGTGATGGTGTGCGGTTCAAGTGATTCCTGATGGTGGCTATGACAAAGGCGGTGGGGCTGGGGGTTGGTCGAGGCGACTGAGACGAAGTAGCTGCGGCTCAGGGGTCCATGAAGGCATAATTTGTTAGGGGCTTTAGTTTATGATTTAGGTAAGTTCTAATAAAAAATATATATAAATCGGCTGAGGCGTAAACTTCACGTCAGTATTTAAGGCGAGGCGCACCTCAAAGCGAGCCTCATCCAAGCTGAGGTGCAAGCCTCATAAAAAAAGCTCGAGGCATTTTTCCAATGGGAATTGCACAGAGACGGGCCTTAAGGAGAGTCTCATATTGTGCAATTTTAAACAATGGGTGAGACCCATAATGCTTTATGGCGCTGAATGTTGTTGTCCATTAAAAGAGAAGAATAATATTAAGTTAAGTGTTGTTGAGATGAGCATGCTTAGGTGGATGCGTGGATTTACTCTTAGAGAAAGTATACGAAATGAGCATATCCGTGAAAAGGTTGGAGTAGCTCTAGTGACAGATAAGATAAGAGTCTCCTTAGATGGTTTGGTCATATAAAACGACAGCCTTTTGATGATCATGTTAGGAGAGTAGATGTATTAGATTTGACCTACATTAAGAAAGGTAGAGGTAGACCTAAAAAGGTTTGGCTAGAAAATAATAGAAATGACATTTCTTTTATTATATTTAAATAAATATTTGACTCTTAACATGACACAATGGAGAAAAAGAATTCATCTATGATGCACCGACACTTCTCCTCAAAGAGGCGTGCAGTGTCTGACACCGTATCCGAAACGACACTCGCCCGACACTCCTCCGACACGTGTCGGACATGCCGAAAACGTGTCCGATTAAAAAATATTAAATACAAATTGGACACGCATGTCCGACATGCGTATCTTAAATATTTTATGAATTTTTTAAAATATAATTTCTTGTATTTGGCGGGATTTAAACTAAATTTATTATTTCCTATCCACAACACCAAATCAACGTCCGCATTTAATACTCAATCATCAAATATTCTCATTTTTATTTCTTTTTGGCAGTGAAGGTATTTTCATCTCCTTTCTCGGAAACTGATAAACGACATCGACACCTAACTCTCGACATCCTAATATTAATCATTTTAAACACAAAATTCTAGTTAAATGATTTGTTTATTTTCATATTATTTTTAAAACTATATTTATTTAATATTTATACACTATTTTTTAAATATAAAAACTATAATACCGTGTCCAACCCGTGTCTGTCTCCTATATTTTCAATAGCTGACATGTCCCGTGTCCGTGTTGTGTCGTATCCGTGTCGCCGTGTCCGTGTCTGTGCATCATAGGAATTCATGTAACCGATCCCACATAGTGGGATAAAAACTTGATGTTGATGTTGTTGTTGTATATTATGACGCTTCTTCAATCATTTGATATTATGCCTTTAAAATTTCATTGAAAGGATTTGTTAGCCAGACCATTAGCATCACCCAAACTTACCAAATCACAATAGGTATCTCATCCATATACTATATATTTATATTTATGCATCTACTTCAGAGTTAATAATACTTCACTTTTTTGGATCAATCGTTAATATACATAACCATCTTGATAATTATACTCTATTAAAATACTTTTATTTCTAAAAACTTCTTAAAGTAGTATTTTTAATATTTCTTTAACGCCTTCATTTTCAATTAATATCATATAATCTTCACTTCTTATGCAATTAACTTCAATAAAGTCTTTAGAACTCTAATCTTTTGTTGTACTATTTTATGTGTTTGATTTTCTTTTTAGTGTTTAATATATTATCAAAATAATAAAAAATTATAGCTCTTGTTAAGCTTAAAAAACTCTTAGCAAAATTATTAGCTTTCTATCATCATTATAAGTCTCAATATATTAATCCCTTTTAGCAATCTTTGAAAAAGTATTTTTTTAATAATCTTTAGAAACTCATCACACCACTACCGCACAACATATCTATACATTCTCCTAAAACTTCTAAATTAATCTTTCTTGAAAGAACTATTCATTTTATCCTACATTAGTTTTTGGCTCAACTAAGCAATTCAAACATGCCAATCATTCATAGCAACTTATCAAGAAAGATTAATAATTTCTCACATTTCAAGTTCCTTACAATTCTTTCCAATTTGTGAGTTGATGGTTCTTCTTTTGAAATTAACAAATGTGCTTATATTTCTTGGTATATATCAATATTACTAACGAGATCAAGAATGTTTTCGCCCACTATATTTCTAACTCCTATTCAATACCCACAATGAATCCATTCATGGCTTATCCTACTAAAACAAATATGTTCGCTTAAGTGCCCTTAAAAAACACCCTTTCTTCCTCATGCATACAATGTAATAGTCCGTGCATCTTTTCTAAAATTGAATTTTTCAAACTCTATTTAATCCAAGTTGAGGAGCACAAGCCCTAACCACATATAGAATCCATTTGGAGCAACTGCAGCTATTGGTAAAAATATTTGAAGAATTTTAGTTCGAAAAAAAAAATAACTTTTTTGGAAGTTGTGTGTATATAAATTTTTTATCTTTTTGAAAATCTTTTGAAAAAAATTGAACAACAATTGTTTTTGAAAAATCAGGCAATAGAAAAAAATAAATATTATGAAAGTTTGTAGGAAAATTTTGTGATGGTGTTTGAAAGAACAGTAAGCTTTCTAAAAAAATTGTATCATGAAGTTCAAACATTATCATTCCTTTAAGCTCATGCCAACAGACTTTTCAAATTACTTAACTTAAGATGCATAATCATCCTAAAGAGTCAAAAGAAAATAGTCAACAATCTTATTCAAAGCAAGAGGCAAACTGAAAATTTTAATAAGCTTCCTTGGAAGAAAAAATTTAAACCATTTGCACATTCATAAACCAAACAACAAATAACCAACCCAAATAGATATCTAAATAAATAAAAGCAAAGTTTTAATTAAGCTATATCAATCACTCCAAATATCAAATGATAAAGATGTAAATTTTAGCAAGTTTCCAAATACTAAAAATAGATAGTGTTGGAAAGAAAAGCGTGTGATATTATTTGAAAGAAACAGAGAATAATATTATAATATGAAGTACAAACACTATCATTTCTTAGGTTCATGCCAACCAACTTTTTGGGGAAAAACTTAGTTTACTTTATAATCTGTTTAATTATCCTAAAGAGTCAAAAGAAATTTAGCCAACAAAATTATTCAGAGCAAGAGGCCAATCTGAAAATGTTAATAATCTACCCCAGAATACTAATTTTAAGCCATCTGCAAATTTATAAACCAAACAACACATAACCGAAGCAAGTGCAGATCGAAATAAGAGAAAGGGAAATTTAGGAAAAACTCCATCTGTGAATCCAGAGATCAAAACGATAAAAATGCAAAATTTAACAAGTTGGAACAGAATACTAAACGAAAGATGGATAGAAAAACTTAGGTCCTTCTTACAAATGCCGGGCGTCCAGCAAGAGCCGGAGCAGCGGGAGCCTCAGTCATCTTCTCAACTCCCGGGAGTTCTGCCATGCCAATAGATATGAGCATGTCTAATGTGTCGGAGTCAACTTCGATGTGTTCGACTTTGATCTCGGATTCCTCGGGGACGAAGTCCATTCGGCGCTCGCGCTCCTCCTCCTGCAGCTTCAGCGATATGCCACGCACTGGGCCTTTCTGAATCCGGCGCATCAGATGGGTCGAAAAGCCGGCGATCTTGTTCCGAAGCCGCTTCGAAGGGATAATTGCCACTTCCACGAGAACTTTCTTGTTAGTGTGAAAATCCAGAGTCATCCTAGAATAGTATTTTTCGATCAATTGCCTAGAAGATTTTTTCACTGTCTTTGTTCGCACACGGCCCATCTTGCCGTGCCGTGCCGCGCCGCGCCGCCTCCGCTTGATCACCTGTATAGACTTTCTTCTGAAATAGGTTTTCTGCGCGCCTCCGCCTGCGCCTGTTATTCTGAATTAAAAAAATTTTAGTTTAAAGAAAAAAAAATTAAAAATAAATAACTATTATAATATATATTCAAGAAAATGTATAATGAGATGCTATATTTTCTATTTTTCATTAACATATGAAGCTATATCGTCAATATATATTTTTTAAAATATAATAAAAATCACTTAATTATATTAAAATAAAAAAGAGAGATAAATTATAAATATGTTTAGCAAATGTATACTAAATTTAATTAATTCTTACGTATTTTAAGTATATTTTATATTAATAATTTTTTATGCTATTTTACAAGATTGCATCTTACCCAAAAAAAAAAAAAAAAATTGCACAAGATAGTTCCTCTTTCCATAACAATTTTGAATTTTTATGCATGTAAAATGGATCTTCATGAATAAAAAAATACAAACATCTCAGGCTATAAATCCAGCAAGGCTTTCATTTGAATGATCATGACCATCTGAATTTTAGTTTTTCTAGAAATAATTTGAGTCTAGAATTAAAAAGACAAAGATCTTGTCCATGGATAAATTCTTTTCTTAGAAGCTTATGATCATGCCATTTTTTTATTTTATCTTTATAAATCCTAACACTTTCATAAGCCTTATTTCTAATTTCTTCCTATTCATTTAAGTGTATTAATCTTTTTTTTTTTATTTATTCCTTCAAGAATGAAATTTAGTTCTTTAACAGCCCAAAATGCTTTATGTTCTAATGCTATAACAAAGTGACAAGTTTTTTTCAAAAACTAATTTATAAGGGAGACATATGAATAAGAGTTTTAAAGGTAGTTCTATATGCCCATAATGCATCACCTAATTTAGTAGCTCAATCCTTCTTATCAGAACTAACAGTTTTTTTTTTTTACAAAATTCGTTTATCTCCATATTGCTAATTTCAGCTTGTCCACTATTTGGAGACAATAAGCTATTGCAACCATATAATGAATATCATATTTCCTTAATGTTGATTTTATTCTCTTATTCACTACAGGAAAATCAATTATTATTGACGGCATTTTCCGACAGTTTTGTAAATTCCGGCGGCTTTCAGACGTCAAATTTTCGTCGGTAAAACACGAGTAGGAAAAATATTTCCGGCAGTATTATTTTCGGTGGAAAATATTTCCGGTGGAAAATATTTCCGGTGGTTTTCCAGCGTAAAAAGGCCGCCGGAAAATATCTAAAATTTAATTTAAAAAAAAAATGACCGGCTGCCCAGCAACCCCCGCCCTGCCCAGCTGTCCACCAGACGGCCTGCCCGGGCTACCCGCCTCGCCCGAGTTGAGCTGCCCTCTCGATCTCCCGCCCTGCCCGCCCGATCGAGTTCCCGCCCTGCCCACTTCCAACCAGGCGGCCTGCCCACACGAGCTCCCGCCCTGCCCGTTGCTCGCCTATGCGCCCTGCTCGGGATTCGAACCGAGTCCACTCCTTTTTGCTAAGTCCCAACCATTTTGCTGAGAGGGAAAATGTGTTAGAATTCATATTATAATTTATTTAAACTATATCATACAAAAAAATTATGATTAAAAATTAATAAAAATGAAATATTAAAGTTAATAATTAATTAAATATGATATTTTATTAATTATTAATTAGACTAAGTTAAAATTAAATTAATAATTAATTAAAATAAATTAATCATTAAGTAAAATAAATAAATAATTAATTAAAATAAATTAATAAGTAATTAAAATAAACTAAAAATTATTAATTAATTAAATTAATTAAGAAAAGCGGTCAGAAAAGCCGCCGCAAACCGCCAGCAAAGCAAAAAATCGCCGAAAATTCTTCTGAAAAATTAGGCCGCCGGAAAGCCGTCGGAAAATAGTTTGCCGGCAAGCCGCCGGAAAAATCCGCTAGTAATTGACGCTTTTCCTGTAGTGATTATAGAAATTATTTCTTTTGTCACTAATTAAAACCTTAGGTATTCTAAATCTAGAAAAAAAATATTTTCCTTAAAAATTTAAGCACAACCAGAGCATCAATTTTAAGGGTTGCTACTCCTTTAATTCATTTTGAAACATAATTCACCGCAATAAGAATATACTGACATCCATGAGATTGTACAAATGGTCCCATAAAATTCAATCACCAAACATCAAATATGATAATCTCTCCAAAACATAGCTCAACTGCATTTCATTTCTTTTAGAAATATTACCTAATATTTGAAATTGATCATATTTTCTAATAAAATCATTAACATTCTTTAATGTAGGGCAAAAAAATCAGATTGAAGGATTTTAGAAGCATCTCTAAAACCTCCAAAATGTCCTCAGTAATGAGAATCATGAATCCCTAAAGATGATTCTACTTCTTCCTCATGGACACATCTTCTAATGATTTGACCATTACAAGCCTTAAATAAATATGGTTCACCCCAAAAATAATATTTGATATCATGCAAAAAATTTCTCTTTTGAATCTAAGATAAATCATATGGAAGTATACCATTAAATATAAAATTGGCAATATCAGCATACATTGGTAATATGTTCAAATGCAAAGAAAATAATTGTTTATTAGAAAAATATTCATTAATTTCAAGCTCATTTGATGTATGTTTTCCAATTGAAAGTCTAAAAGATGATCACCAATTTAATTTTCAATTTCTTTCCTATCCAAAATTTTCAGATCATTTTTTTGTTATAGAAGAATCCACATCACCAATCTAGATTTGGTGTCTTTCTTTTTCATAAGATATTTAATTGAAGAATAATTAGTATAAATAATTACATTTATACTAATCAAATATGATCTTAACTTGTCAAAAGCAAAAAATAATTGTTTGCAATTCATTTTCAATAGTTGTCTAATTATATTGTGCAAAATTTAAAGATTAAATTGTTGGTGGAATTTTTGAAAAGGAAGTTTTGAAACATTTAATATTATTTGGGAAATTTAATATTGAATATACAGTCTTAAAATCAAACATATCATTATAAATAATATATTATCCATTAAGGCAAATATATCATTTGCTAACGGATTCATATGATAAAATTGAAAGTTGTCATCCTCATTGTAGTAGTTGAATTCAAATAAGAATTGCATACGATCCCGCATGATCAAAATGAGTTTCTATCAATATTCAGCCACTATAACCCGAACGACAGATCACTAATTTCATATTCCATATTGAAATAACAAATGATGTATCTCCCTAAAGAGAGAAAATATGATTTATTATTGATCGATGGAACATGATGATAATGATCGCTATTAGCTTAATTTTCCCAAAGAAGATTGATTTTGAGTTTTGAAAATTGATTTTGAAAAAGGTGGATGTGGACTCTAAATCTTCAACAAGCACAAGCCCTCGTAGTTATTTATATCATAGAAAATTAGAATTTTCTATGAATACTCTCGATTAAAATAATGATAAATTTTTGTTGAAAGATTTTTTAGGAGTGATATCAAAGGAGGTGAATTTTGGAATTTCAAGTGAGAATGGATCAAATTGGAGCACTTATTTTTAGAGTCAAGAGAAGAAAAGTAGGGGACAATTTGAGATTACGGAATAATCTAGAAGTGTCCCATTCTAATCTAAGTGTTGGACTTTAAGTTTTGGATTGAAAGAAGATTTAGTTTGAGTTGAATGTCTTATTAGAAAATTGGGTTAATATTCCCGAATGTTAGGGTCTTATGATCCAAGATCCACCCGGGATCCTAAATCTAAATTGGGCACCACATAATGGTGACCCGAACCTAAAAAGTTTTTTAAAAATAATTTTTTTTAGAATACAAGGCTTCCCCATGTTTAGTACCTCATCCTCATAGGTCGGATTAACTGAACTCTACTCATAGGCGGAGAAGTGCCTTAAAATAAGGAAAGGATATGCATTAATATGCATGCGACCCCCCAGGGACAATCCCCGACTTATTCCCTAGATTTGTTATCTTTCTATGTTATTTAACTCCTAAAATTTAAAATCTTAATTACAGTAGAAAAATTTTCACTCCCTCACGAGCCTCATGTATCCAGGCTAAAGCAAAAAGTGGCTCACAATCATAAAAAAAACTAAGAAACTTAGACAATCTTAAACATAATCAAGTCAACACATCAAATATAATCAAATTAATTAATAAATATTCATAGGCAAAATTTCCTTGCTTATTACAACATAGAAATACATAAATTAAAGATGTCGGACACCACTGACAATAATCCGGATTCTGATCTTAGTACATACACAAGTGACTTTGAGTGGGATACTCTTTATCTTCAATTCTTTAATCTTCTATCCTTCGGGCTCTTTAGATTCTTCGTAGCTGGCTATCCAAATGGAACAAATAACTCTTCCCTCGAGGGGAAGGTTACTCTTTCTACTTTGGGTATAAAAAGATGATCCAAATTTGGACTTCCAAATGAAAAAGGACTACCCCCCTAAGAGGTTTCCCTTCCTCTTTGGAATCCAAACTTTGGATATGTATATCCCAACTCAAATGTGCACTTTCACAACTTGATACTTGTTGCGTCCTGGAATATTCGCGGCAGTAGAGAAATATATAGTTTAACGTCTTAGCGTTGTACGAAGATCAAGCACACAATCAGATAAGTGAGAGGGTGTAGCGTTCATAAGAGACACCAAAGTTTTTACGTGGAAAACCCCTGAAAAAGGGGGAAAAACCACGGGGCTTGGCCCGGTTTGAATGAATCCACTAGTATTTGTAGTCGATTACAAATGAGGCCCTTCCTTAGGAGAAGGCCTTGGATTGATGTAGCAAATGTACATCATATAGATTGCATTACATGGTAAGAGTTACATATACAGGTTTGTTTGGCCTGAAGGACCGTGGTCGGTAGGAGACCGGAGTCGGCAGGAGACCGGGGTCAGAAAGACCGTTGTCTGTTGATGGAGGTCGAAAGGACCATAGTAGGCGACAAAGGCCTGAAGAACTGTAGTCGGCAGGAGACTGTAGTCGGCAGGAGACCGTAGTCGGCCGGAGACCGTAGTCGGCAGGAGACCGTAGTCGGTAGGAGACCGTAGTCGGCCGGAGACCGTAGTCGGCCGGAGACCGTAGTCGGCCGGAGACCGTAGTCGGCAGGAGACCGTAGTCGGCCGGAGACCGTAGTCGGCAGGAGACCATAGTCGACCGGCGACCGTAGTCGGCCGGAGACTGTAGTCGGCCGGAGACCGTAGTTGGCCGGAGACCGTAGTCGGTAGGAGACCGTAGTCGGCCGGAGACCGTAGTCGGCAGGAGACCGTAGTCGGCCGGCGACCGTAGTCGGCCGGAGGCAGGAGACCGTAGTCAGAAAGACCGTTGTCTGGTGATGGAGGTCGGACGGACCGTAGTAGGCGACAATGGTCAGAAGGACCGTAGGCGGTAGGAGATAAGGAGTCAGGTGTTAGTCCCAGTGTCACTTGGAAGATCGGATGTTGATGGTCTGGCCTTGAGTAGGACGTCGGGTCTTAAGCAGGACGTCAGGTCTTCAGCAGGACGTCGGGTCTTCAGCAGGACGTCGGGACATAACGTCGGGCCTTGAATAAGACGTCGAGTCTTTGGCAGGAAGTAGGGACTGAGTGTCAGGCCTTGAACAAGACGTCGGGTCTTTGGCAGGATGTAGGGACTGAGTGTCGGGCCTTGAACAAGACGTCGGGTCTTTGGCAGGACGCCGGGGATGGAACGTCGGGCCTTAAGGTGGTGGTCCGGCGAGGTTTTGTGGTGGTCCGGCGAGGTTCCTGCGGTGGTCCGATGAGATTCCTGCGGTGGTCCGACGGTTCCTCCGGCGAGGTTCTGCTGTGGTCCAGCGGTGGTCCGGCGGCTGTCGAGGAGGAACTCCTTCCTTCTCTTCTCTTCTTTCTTCTCTCTCTTGCTTGGATCCCCCTCTTATGAGAAATGAGGGCTCTATTTTTATAGATTTTCTGGAGTGGCATGGCCTGTAAATAGGCATGAGATCAGGGCGAATAGGGAGTGGTCCAATGGACGGCCGATATTGAATCCTACAATCATGCACAATTCATTGGACATTTGAAGGCCTTAGTGATGTCGGAATTCTGTGATCTTGGGCTCGTTGGATTTGTCTTGTCGAGCCCTTCGATTCGAGTATAAGTTCGTCAAAATCGGAGTCCATTTGGTAACTCAAATAGTGGTTTGAACCTTCCAACAGCGCTTCAGATTCATGATTTGGACCCATTTGGACTCGGATTGGGTCGAATTTGGTGTCGTTGGATTTGTATTTCCGAGACGCTCAGTTTGACTATAAGCTCGCTAAAATCGGAGTTCAGGTGCTCCCAGATTTAATTTTTGAAGTTTCCAACTTGATTTTTGCCTCGAGATTCGTGCCCGATCAAATTAATTTTTGCGTGACGTATCAGTTGCCCCCCTATTTTCGGACGTCGAAGCTCTAGGAGTCTGAAAATACTTGTTCTGAAATTTACATTGGCCGAATCGCAAAAAACTGCGTTCCAAAAATTAATGGCTTGCTCGAACTTGATCATAGAGGCCCCGTTGAGCTCCGAAAGTGTCGAAATCGAGTTCGGAACGCCGAAAAAAACATGTCAGGGGACCCCAAAAAAACGTCCGAATCGGACTGTCCGGGCCAAAAAATCGGGCCCGGACATGCGTTGGCGGCCAAAACCGGCCGACTGGCCGGCCGGCCGCTGGCTGCTGGCGCCGCCGGCGATGGAGAGCCCGCGCGTCAGCGCGGGCTGGAGGGGCGCGTGAGGCGCCCCTTGTGAGGCGGTTAATCATTTTTTTTTTTTCTCACCGCCTCTGTTAAACCAACTTAGGCAGTTTTTTTTTTTTAAATTAAAGTGGGCCCCACATGGATTTAAAAAATCCGAAAAAATCTCAGAAAAATCCAAAAAATTCCAAAATTTTTTTTTGAAAAATTCAGAAAAATTCAAATTTTTGGAGAATTCTAGAAAACTCTAGAAACTTCTCCTCTTCACTCACAAAAACTATAAATAGGCCCCCTAGGCCTTTAGAAAAAATGCCCTTCTCCTCTTCTTCTCCTCTTTTCTTCTCCCTCTGTCCTTACTATTGAGGCCTTCCCTCGATTTTTTTCGAGGCCCCTCTCTTGGCAAGGAAGTCCCGAGATTTCCCCTCCTTCTCTTCTCCCTCTGTCCTTTCCATTGAGGCCTTCCCTCGATTTTTTGAGGCCCCTCTCTTGGCAAGGAAGTCCGGAGATTTCCCCTCATTTCTCTTCTCCCTATGTCCTTTCTATTGAGGCATTCCCTCGATTTTTCGAGGCCCCTCTCTTGGCAAGGAAGTCCGGAGATTTTCCCTCCATTCTCTTCTCCCTATGTCCTCTCTATTTAGGCCTTCCCTCGATTTTTTGAGGCCCCTCTCCTGGCAAGGAAGTCCGGAGATTTGCCCTTCTTCTCTTCTCCCTCTGTCCTTTCTATTGAGGCATTCCCTCGATTTTTTGAGGCCCCTCTCTTAGCAAGGAAGTCCGGAGATTTTCTCTTATCCCTCTTTTTTCTTCGAGAGATCTTGTGGAGTTTCGATGTTTGGTGGTTGGCAATGGAGGTCGGATAGACCGTTGTAAGGAGAGAGGTTGGAATGACGTGCAAACTTCCAGCATCGGGGAGAAGTATGATGACAGGCATGAATTTAACATCGGGTAGTCATACAGCGTCGGGTAGGAGACCGACGACGAAAGTCTATTAACTGGTAGAAGTCCGACGGTAGGGAGAAGTCCGACGTAATGTAGAAGTTCGGCCTCGGGCAGAAGACCGATGAAAGTTTGTCGACGGGCAGAAGTCCGACGACGAGTAGAAGTCCGCTGATGAGAAGAAGTTCGACGAAAAGGAGAAGTCCGACGTTGTGTAGAAGTATGGCCTCGGGTAGAAGTCCGATGAAAGTTCATCGACGGGCAGAAGTCTGACGACGAGTAGAAGTCCACTGACGAGCAGAAGTTCGACGACAAGGTGAAGTCCGACGTCGTGTAGAAGTACGACCTCGGGTAGAAGTCCGATGAAAGTTCGTCGACGAGTAGAAGTCCGCTAACGAGCAGAAGTCTGACGACATGGAGAAGTATGATGTCGGGTAGAAGTCCAACGACAGGCAGAAGTCCGTAGTCGGGTAGAGATGCAGCGTCAAGTAGAAGACCGACAAAGATTCGTCGACGGGCAGAAGTTCGATGACGAGTAGAAGTCCGCTGACGAGTAGAAGTCCGACGACAGGGAGAAGTCCGACGTATTGTAGAAGTTTCGGCCTCGGGCAGAAGACCGATGAAAGTTTGTCGACGGGCAGAAGTCCGACGACGAGTAGAAGTTTACTGATGAGCAGAAGTCCGACGACAGGGAGAAGTCCGACGTAATGTAGAAGTTCGGACTCGGGCAGAAGACCGATGAAAGTTTGTCGACGGGCAGAAGTCCGGCGACGAGTAGAAGTCTGCTGATGAGCAGAAGTTCGACGACAAGGAGAAGTCCGACGTCGTGTAGAAGTATGGCCTCGGGTAGAAGTCCGATGAAAGTTCGTCGACGAGTAGAAGTCCGCTAACGAAGCAGAAGTCTGACGACATGGAGAAGTCCGATGTCGGTAGAAGTCCAATGACAGGCAGAAGTCCGTAGTCGGGTAGAGATGCACCGTCAAGTAGAAGACCGACAAAGATTCATCGACGGGCAGAAGTCCGACGACGGGTATTAGTCCGATGACAGGAAGAATTTTGGCGTCGTGTATTAGTCCGTCGAAAGTCCTGCAAGGCAAAAGTTTAGCCAGGAGGAAATTCAAAATCGGGAAGAATTTTAACATTATAGAGAAGTCAGATATAAGTCTATTGACGACATTCTAGCGACGTTAACCAAGGACGTGAGACTTTTCCGAGGTTAAAAGTCGGAGCCCTGCTCGACGACGTTAACCTGTGTGGAAGAGGTCGGGAGAATCCACTAAGGATGTGAGACCTTTCCGAGGTTGTATGCCGGAGCCCTGCTCGACGACGTTAACCTGTGTGGAAGAGGTCGGGAGAATCTACTAAGGATGTGAGACCTTTCGAGGTTGTATGCCGGAGCCCTGCTCGACGACGTTAACCTGTGTGGAAGAGGTCGGGAGAATCCACCAAGGATGTGAGACCTTTTTGAGGTTGTATGCCGGAGCCCTGCTCGACGACGTTAACCTGTGTGGAAGAGGCCGGGAGAATCCACCAAGGATGTAGGACCTTTCCGAGGTTGTATGTCGGAGCCGTGCTCGACGACGTTAACCTGTGTGAAAGAGGTCGGGAGAATCCACCAAGGATGTGAGACCTTTTCCGAGGTTGTATGCCGGAGCCCTGCTCGACGACGTTAACCTGTGTGGAAGAGGCCGGGAGAATCCACCAAGGATGTAGGACCTTTCCGAGGTTGTATGTCGGAGCCTTTGCTCGACGATGTTAACCTGTGTGGAAGAGGTCGGGAGAATCCACTAAGGATGTGAGACCTTTCCGAGGTTGTATGCCGGAGCCCTGCTCGACGACGTTAACCTTTGTGGAAGAGTCCGGGAGAATCCACTAAGGATGTGAGACCTTTCCGAGGTTGTATGCCGGAGCCCTGCTCGACGACGTTAACCTGTGTGGAAGAGGCCGGGAGAATCCACCAAGGATGTGTGAGACCTTTCCGAGGTTATATGCCGGAGCCCTGCTCGACGACGTTAACCTGTGTGGAAGAGGCCGGGAGAATCCACCAAGGATGTGAGACCTTTCCGAGGTTGTATGCCGGAGCCCTGCTCGACGATGTTAACCTGTGTGGAAGAGGCCGGGAGAATCCACTAAGGATGTGAGACCTTTCCGAGGTTGTATGCTGGAGCCCTGCTCGACGACGTTAACCTGTGTGGAAGAGGCCAGGAGAATCCACCAAGGATGTATGACCTTTTCTGAGGTTGTATGTCGGAGCCTTTGCTCGCTCGACGAACCTGTGTGGAAGAGGTCGGGAGAATCCACCAAGGATGTAGGACCTTTCCGAGGTTGTATGTCGGAGCCTTTGCTCGACGACGTTAACCTGTGTGGAAGAGGTCAAATCGGATCCCCATGGGATCGATTTTGCCTTGATTGGGAGGGGGCGAATGCCGCGTGTATCCTGAATCAAAGATAATGAAGGGTCTATCTTTAGACCGTTACTACTACCTTTTTGAGGTCGAGATCAAGACCTTGCCCAAGGAGTATGAGTCCTGTAGGGGACTGTATGAAATTTATAAGTGATAGAAAGTATCCTTGCATTTGCTTGGATTTTAATATCAACTTGATGTTTAAGGTATTGAAGGATCTATTTGACCATGGTTTGAGTCAAAGTTGCCCCCCAGTCCGCTTTTGCTTCTTATGATATTGATGCTATGTGTGATCTTTTGAGATTAGAGCAATAATTGCCCCCCAGTCGGGAATCACGTTCCCACAGACGGCGCCAAACTGTTGCGTCCTGGAATATTCGCGACAGTAGAGAAATATATAGTTTAACGTCTTAGCGTTGTACGAAGATCCAGCATACAATCAGATAAGTGAGAGGATGTAGCGTTCATAAGAGACACCAAAGTTTTTTACGTGGAAAAACCCTGAAAAAGGGGGAAAAAACCACGGGGCCTGGCCCCAGTTTGAATGAATCCACTAGTATTTGTAGTCGATTACAAATTAGGCCCTTCCTTAGGAGAAGGCCTTGGATTGATGTAGCAAATGTACATCATATAGATTGCATTACATGGTAAGAGTTACATATACAGGTTTGTTTGGCCTGAAGGACCGTGGTCGGCAGGAGACCGGGGTCAGAAAGACCGTTGTCTGTTGATGGAGGTCGGAAGGACCATAGTAGGCGACAAAGGCCTGAAGAACTGTAGTCGGCAGGAGACCGTAGTCGGCAGGAGACCGTAGTCGGCCGGGAGACCGTAGTCGGCCGGAGATCGTAGTCGGCCGGCGACCGTAGTCGGCCGGAGACCGTAGTCGGCCGGAGATCGTAGTCGGCCAGAGAGACCGTAGTCGGCCGGCGACCGTAGTCGGCAGGAGACCGTAGTCAGAAAGACCGTTGTCTAGTGATGGAGGTCGGACGGACCTTAGTAGGCGACAGTGGTCAGAAAGACCATAGGCGGGTAGGAGATAAGGAGTCAGGTGTTAGTCCCCAGTGTCACTTGGAAGATCAGATGTTGATGGTCTGGCCTTGAGTAGGACGTCGGGTCTTGAGCAGGATGTCAGGTCTTCAGCAGGACGTCGGTTCTTCAGCAGGACGTCGGGACTTAACGTCGGGCCTTGAACAAGACGTCGGGTCTTTGGCAGGAAGTAGGAACTGAGTGTCAGGCCTTGAACAAGACGTCGGGTCTTTGGCAGGATGTAGGGACTGAGTGTCGGGCCTTGAACAAGACGTCGGGTCTTTGGCAGGATGCCGGGGATGAACGTCGGGCCTTAAGGTGGTGGTCCGGCGAGATTTTGTGGTGGTCCGGCGAGGTTCCTGCGGTGGTCCGGTGGTGGTCCGACGAGATTCCTGCGGTGGTCCAGCGAGGTTCTGCTGTGGTCCGCGGTGGTCCGGCGGCTGTCGAGGAGGAACTCCTTCCTTCTCTTCTCTTCTTCTCTCTCTTGCTTGGATCCCCCTCTTATGAGAAATGAGGGCTCTATTTATAGATTTTCTGGAGTGGCATGGCCCGTAAATAGGCATGAGATCAGGGGCGAATAGGGAGTGGTCCAATGGACGGCCGATATTGAATCCTACAATCATGCACCGTTCATTGGACATTTGAAGGCCTTAGTGATGACGGAATTCTGTGATCTTGGGCTCGAAGGATTCTTCTCGTCGAGCCCTTCGATTCGAGTATAAGATCGTCAAAATTGGAGTCCGTTTGGTAACTCAAATAGTGGTTTGAACCTTCCAACAGTGCTTCGGATCCATGATTTGGGCCTATTTGGACTCGGATTGGGTCGAATTTGGTGTCGTTGGATTTGTATTTCCGAGACGCTCAGTTTGACTGTAAGCTCGCTAAAATCGGAGTTCAGGTGCTCCCAGATTTAATTTTTGAAGTTTCCAACTTGATTTTTGCCTCGAGATTCGTGCCCGATCAAGTTAATTTTCGCATGACGTATCAATACTTAATCAAATTAATTAATAAAAATGAAAAAATTAAAACTCTTTGTAGGGTTTATCCTAAACATTTAAATATTAAAACACATCCCTAGCAGTTATATATATATATATATATATATATATATATATATATACTATATATATATATATATATATATATATATATATATATATATATATATATATATATATATATATATATATATATATATATATATATATATATATATATATATATATGCAAAAAAAATCAACACACTTGACCACTATTTTTTATTTGTGGGCTAAGCAGCTAAAATACATGTAGCAATTATATTTATCATTTATTTAGCCCCTTTTATTGCCCTACATGAGCATGACCACCTATAGAAAACTCAGTGAGCATCTAGTTCATTTCTAACTTAAGGGCAATCTAATCGCTAATCACATCATCAATTCACAAGTGCAATAAAAGTAAATAGATTTACCAAGTAATTTCAATCAAAACATGCAAAGAAATCTTCAAAAACTAGACATACAACATAAAATTAAACACTGGCCTAGCCTAAATCTAGGGTCGGTTGCCCTAGCAAATCATCTAAAGTATGTGTAGTAGGTCGTGTGGCTGAGGTAGATCCTAAACTCGGTAGTTTATTA
Organism: Dendrobium officinale; assembly: GCA_019514585.1. Classification (NCBI taxonomy): domain Eukaryota; kingdom Viridiplantae; phylum Streptophyta; class Magnoliopsida; order Asparagales; family Orchidaceae; genus Dendrobium; species Dendrobium officinale. The sequence continues at coordinate 3,159,682 of CM033698.1, read as the reverse complement.
GAGTTTTCTAATATTTGAGTTTGTTAAGGCTAAAAGGGGAACCTTATGTTTGAGTTAAAGTATTAATGTGTCAAAACTTGATTTGGGTGTATTTTAATTATTAAATGATGGCTACCTTTGTTGCACGTTGAGATCGTAAAGTTTATTTCACCTTCCTTGGGGCTAAGTTAATAGTCTCATAGGCCTAGGTTACCTAGTAGAAATTGAGGTTGATTAAGTTGATTTAGTTGATTAGAAATTAAGGGTGAATTAAACTTAATTAATTAAATTAATAACTAATTTTTAGAGTTAAATTATTTTAATGCTTTCCATCAACAGGTTCATGGCATTGTGCCACTAGACTCGAGGAATTAGGTCTACTTAGGACACGTACCACCACAACTCGGAGTAGTCCTTCCTAAAAACCTTGTTGATATAGTTGAATTAAGGATTTTAATTTGGTTAAATAATTAAAATTATGTTAATTTTAATGTTTAACACTCCATTGAATTCATTCGTGGCGTTGTGTCACCAGGCTTGAGGAACTAGGCCTCCTTAGAACATGTAGCCCCGCAGCCCAAAATAGTCCATCCAATAAACTTCATCTCTAAAGTATTTGTTATGTATTAGAATGTTTATTAAACGATTTTAATAATTAAATTAGAAAATTTTGGAATTTTAATGAATTATTAAATTTTTAAGTGTTATTGAAATAATTTTAATATGTTAATTAAGGGGTTAAAAGGTTGACTTTTCAATTAAAGTTAATTTTATAAGTTTCAAATTTTTAATAAATACTAGGACTTATAATGAGTAGTTAGACTATTGGTATGTTCAATTTGGAGTTTTTATAAAAAGTTATGAATTTTCAAAGTTTAATCCTTAAATTTGAACTACGGTTAATCGAAAGGTTGACTTTTAGACTTTGATTAGATTTTGAAGATTTGACTTTTAGCAAAATACTATATTTTAATTTAAGTTGAGTGCCTTTGAGTTTGATTAAATTATGCTTTTCTAAAATTAATTATGATTTTTCAAACTTTGTTTAATTAATTGTATTTTAAAATTACTTAATTAGGAAGGTTTTGATATTTTTGATTCAAATCAATTTCAAACAGCATTGAATCAGCCCTAAGGCCAAAAAAGACCCAAGGGAGTAATTTCAAGTGTTTGGAATTTTTTTGGGATTTTTAAATAATTTTTAATTAATTATTAGATTTAATTGTTAGGTTTTCTTAAAAATTAAATTGAGATAAAATTAGGGGTTATCAGATAAAGATCTTATTTTTCATGAGTTGAGAGTTTATTTAGGGTTAGTTAGAGTCCTTATATGAATTTTTTGGTTTTAATATGAATTTTTAGTGAATTATTTAGGATTTTAGGTCAATTGTAGGGAGGAATTTTGAGTCTCCTAATTGGTGGACTAAATGAACATCAAACATAGTAAAATTTTGACCATGAGATATCCTTACCTCAAGGTCTAAACACATTAAATTTAAGCTTAAATGGAACTCTCTAAGGTAGTTAATCAAGCCACCTAAGGTGACCTCTAAGTTACCTTGAAAAAATCCTAGGGATCTATCCTAAGCTCTGGTTGGAGCAAAATTAGTGGTTATACACTTCCTATACTAAGCACAATCATCACACCAAAACAAAAATCCTAATTCTCATTGGAGAGATAATGATTTCAATTTTAATTTAAGGGTCAAACCATGACCCTTGAACCCAAATTAGCATGAAATTACCTTTAAAAACACTCAAACAAGGGAAAAAACATTTGGACTTGTCAGGGACATGTCCAAATTCACTCTCCCAAAGTCCCAGGTCATGGTGACTTCAATTTAACACAAAATACAATAATATATATAACATTCAAACTAAAATTATAAGTAAAATAGAAAGCAATTAAGGCTTGTGACCATAAGGATTCTGTAGATCTCCCTGAGATCTTTCCAATGAGTTTAAGAACACCTAAAAATGGTCAAGTGTGGAGAGAGATATAATTTTTGAATGTTCCAAGCTTTTCAGTGAAATTTAAATCCCTAATTACCCAGTCAACCATGAGCTTTCAACGCGGTGCCTCTTGATTGGTGGGACAATTATTAGTGGCTAACTGGATAACGGTCAAATTTAATTATAGTTGTTGGATAAAAACATTGGGGACGGTTGGCTTCTAGAACCATGTGATTTAATCCAAGTCATTGATTAACATCAATGGCTAGGTTTATGTCTTCAACCTCCCACATGAACCCAAAGCCATAGTCATTCTCCAGCGTGATCCGAGCGATCCCGCTGGTGAACTTTCATGAAATTTCATTGGAAGGATAAGAGAGGTAGAAACCTTCAATCCAATGGTGGAAATCTGTTGGGGTGAAGATATCCTTCACCCTTGGCTAGACTAGATATCTAGGGAGATCGGGATAGAGTTCTCACCATGGAGAAAGTCCCAATGGATGATTTTGTTCTCTCGAGAAGCTTTAGGAGTGGATGAGGAATAGTTTTCCTACAAATGTTGGAACTGAAGGATGGCCGTAGGTGTGACTTCTAGGGAGTGATTTTGGGGAATCAAATTCGAATGGGGATGTCTGGTGAACTGCCCCCCTATTCAGGTCACTCTCGTGAGCTCAGACGGCGGGGATTGATTAGGCAGGCCGTTAGAAGGACTCCAAGTGAAAGGGGACATCCTTTTAGAGGTTCATGAGATAGAAGCCAGTGAGCCCAAGCTTTGTAAGCCTTTGGATTAGGCTTAAAGTGGGGGGGGGGGGGGGGGGGGACCACTGAAGCTCATTCTCCATTGGTTCTGGTTGTCGCCAACCAGGGTCTAAGTCCATGTGATCTGGAAAGGCCGATAGGTCGAATATGAGCTCAATTGGACATGAGGGAGTCCAACTCATTTGGATGGCTTGGGTTAATCCAAACCTGTATGGTTTGGGTCCATTTGGGCTAAACCCAGGTCAAATCAGATTATGGGTCAGATATAAAAATGCTGGTTAGGCTCTGGTGCACCCAATGCAAGTGGCAATTGGGTTTGAATTGCCTTGAGGTGGGAGATGGCTTGGGTCAACGTGGTTTTGACCTCTTTGGGCTAGCCTAGAGGTTGACCCAAGTCAACCCAAAGGCTAGGCTGGCTAGGGTAGATGTGTTGGACCTAGGGCCACCTAGTGGAGGTGTTGATTAGGTTCAATTGGGATTAAGAAGTGAGCTGGCTCAATCCCAAGTGGTTTTGGACACTTTGGGTTAGCCTAACTCCTAGCCCAAGCTAAAACCAATGGATGGGTTGATTAGGGAAGGTGTATTGTGTTAAGGGAGACCCAATGCCACCGTGGGTTTGATCCAATTTGGATTGGACTTGGGAATGGGCTCAAGGGAGACCTCCCTTTAGGTACTTGGGTCAAGCCAAATGGCTAACCCAAGTGGACCCAAAGCTTGGGTCCTCAAGGAGGGCTCTTGAGGACCCAATGGGTCTAAACGGGTTTGGAAAGGTCTTGGGCAAGGGATTTTGAATGATTGGAGGTGTATGAAAGATTTGGTCAAACTTGATTGTCTTGGTCAACCAAGTTGACCTAGGGTTAAGAGTTGAGTCCATTGAGTTCAAATTGATCATATGAACTCAATGGGTGTAGTTGCAAGTAGGGTTGCAAGCGAACCAAACATTTGACGAGCTACTCGATGTTCAGTTCGATTAAAACTCGTTTGCGATCGTTTAATTAACTAAACAAACAAACTTGAACAATATTTTAAATACTCGATTCTTAAATAAACAAACTTGAACACTAATGAGTTCGGCTTATTTATGTTCGCGAACAACATCATTTGAAGTTCGTGAACAAGCTCGACATTAAGCTCGATAAGAAGCTCGATTCGTGTTCGATTTTGAACTCGTGAATAAGCTCTATAAAAATAATTAATATTTGACTATAGAATTAATAAATATAAATAATCATTACCTTTGTTACATGGACAATTACTTTTTATTATAAATGTGTTTGTTCATAGATATGTTCATGAACGTGTTTTTTTTTTAGTAGTTAAAAAAATTTGTTAAATATGTTCGCGAACAAGCTCGATAAACACTAAACGAACGAACATGAACTGAACATGAACCAAACATGAACACTCCTTAATTTAAATGAACCAAACATGAACACAAACGCTAAAGCTCGAACAAACATGAACCAAACTTGAACAACCTGATATTAAATGAACACAAAACATGAACACTCATATACTTGGCTCGGCTCGGTTCATTTGCAGCCCTAGTTGCAAGCCAAGAGAAAGGCATTTGGTTAGAAATGGGTATTCAAACCCCTTAAGGGTCACCTTGGTCAACCAAGGTTGAATTGGTCAACCAAGTCAAACATAAGTATATGTTTGATTCCATTATGTTCCTAATGGTGATTGGGATCCTTTTGGATGGGTTTTGAGAATTGAGGTAGGAAGGTTGAATTGAACTTGGCGGAAAAGACTAAAACACCTTTAAAAAGGGCATTATGGTCATTTTGACTCCTAGTGAATTCTAGGTCACGTTTGACTGAGAAAAGTGAAGATAATTGATTAGTGAGTCTTATTGGAGGTCATGAGTGTAATTGGGAGGTTCGAAAATGATCCCAAGGTTAAGATCCATTGGATGGAAAATTAGTGGCATGGATTGTATATAATTAAAAGGTTTTTGCAACTTTTGGGAAAAGATTTAGTTTCAGGCACTAAGAATGTTGGATTGAGCTCAAATTTGGATGGTAGAACTTAGAGACGTGCCTAAATGATATGCAGTTTATAGATACTAAATCAGAGGTCATTAGGCTTGGTTTCATAGGATTTGAAAATTCCCCTGTAAAGGGTTTCAGGACCTTAGTCCTTAGCCCTTGGAATTGGTTTAAAACTTGGGAATTGGATTTGACTTTAAATTTAGATGATTAGGGGTGACTTATCCATATCACTAACAATAAAAAAGATGATTATTGATGATTGGATGGGGTTTGGAAAGTGATTGAATGTTGATGGAGAATTGATTGAATGCTGATTGGGGGTTGATCCAAGAATTGGATTAGAAAGTGGGGTTGAGTTTGATTGAGTTTAATTTGGGCCTTATCTAGGACCTATATGATTAGGGAGTAGAAACTTTCCAATCAATGGGTTATTAGAAAGAAACACAAGAGGGTCTTAGTGACCTTATACATAAATGAGGTCAACATCTACTAGCATAAAAAATGAAGTGGAATTTTTATCTTGCTTTTGACCAAGAACAGCTTTAATAGTAAAGTCGCTTGCATCACACATCACTACAAAAGGTAAAGACCAATCAAGAACAATAATAACTTGAGCACTAATCAAATGTTATTTCAAAGTATTAAAAGTTTCATGGCATGTAGTATTAAAAATAAAAGGAATACTTTTCCCCCAATAAATAACATAAAGGTTTAAAAATTTTAGACAAGTCCTTAATGAATTCTCTATAAAATCCTGCATGGCCAAGAAAAACTTCTAATTCCTTTAATAAATTTGGTGGATGGATAAAAATTTTATATAAAATGAATATTTGCAAAGTCTATCTTCAATCCTTATAAATTTTATGCCCCAAAACAATGCCTTTAGCATGAATTGACATTTCTATTAATTTAACACTAAATTTGTCTCGACACATCTTTTCAAAATAGAAGTTAAATACTCAAGATAAAAGTCAATATAGTGCCAAATATAGGAAGTCATCAATGAAGATTTCAATACCTTATTTAATTAAGTTAAAAAAAATTGACATCATACATCTTTAAAAAACAATAGAATAATTAAAAATAACCAAATGACATTCTCCTAAAAAACAAATGTCGCATAATGACTAGTGAAGCTAGTATTTTCATGGTTCTCTAGTGTTATAAGAAGAATTTGGTGATACCAGAATATCCATCTAAAAATAGTAGAATGAATGCTCTGTCAACCTATCTAACATATAGTCAAGAAAAGCTAGGGAAAATGATCTTTTGTGGTGGCCTTATTTAAGTTCCTATAGTCTATACAAAGTTTTCACCTAGTGACAATTATGGTAGAAATAAGTGCATTGTGTTCATTGGATATTACAATCAAGCTACCCTTTTTAAGAACTCAATGAAAAGGGCTCACCCCAAGAACTATCTAAAATATGATAGACAATCCCAACATCAAGCCATTTAAGAATCACCTTCTTAACTACTTTTTTCTGGAAGGGTTAATCTTTTTTTTTAGGATCAACTTTAGTGTTTAATCATCTTCCATTAAAATTTTATGCATACAGATTGACAGGCTAATTCCTTTGATGTCATCAATAGTCTACCCAAAAGCTCTTTTAAATCTTTTAAATCTCTAATCAACTTACCTTCATGGTATATTTTCCATATTCTCTTATAGAGTTGGATTGTTCAATAAAGGTCACTACAGGAAAATCACATATTACTGGCAGATTTTCTGACAAAAAATTCTATTTTTTTATTAAATTTAATAAATAAGCTATAAAATTAATAATTAATTAAAATAAAGTTATTAAATTAATAATTATTTAATTAGTAATTTAATAACTTATAATTATTTATTTAATAATAAATTAAAATAAAATATTAAAGTTAATAATTAATTAAGTTATTATAATTAAGATAAGTTATTAAATTAATAATTAAATAAACTAAGGTATTAAATTAATAATTTATTTAAAATTATTAAATTAATAATAAACTTAAATAACTATAAAATAATTAATTATTTAAATTACAAAAATATAATTTTTTCATAAAATTATTAAAATATGCCAAAAAGTCAACCGAAAACAAATCCTTCGAAAATCCGCCGGAAAATATGTAAAAAATATCAGAAATATTTCATCATAATATGCAGGAATTTCATTAGAAAAATTGCTGGAAATTTGTCCACCAGAACTCTGCTAGCAATAGGCAATTTTCTTATAGTGGGATTCTATATGTTCTCTTTCACCTTAATTCTTCTGAGGTAGATCTCTGTACTTATAATAGTCTCCCAAATCTTTCCCACTCTATTGCATTGTTCTTCTAATTTTTTTATTATTAATCAACCTAACAAGATCCCTTTATGGTCTTCTATTTTTATGAAGCCAATAGATTGATATTGTAGTTGAATTCCCAATTATGTAATAACATCTTCCAATGGTATGTTCCCATTCCCAACATAATCATTTTGTTCAAAACCTAAAGCGTGATGTTGCGTTGCTGCATGATATTGTGCTATAGCATTTGAATGTTTATTATAACTAATTGAATTAGGGTAATTATTATACCTATTAGTGCAGCTATTACTTTATAGTATCTCATTTCTATTAAATAATCGCTCATGGAGCAATATGAAATGGCAAAGCATTTGATTCATAAACTCAAACTACTATCTTAGAATTCACCCTATCAGCAGGCTCCTGATAATTATTATTAGTCATTTCCTCATTTAATTTATATGCATCCTAAATGGCTTAAACATTGTAGAGCCTATAGCTGAAGCATTTATGATTAACCTAAAAGAACCTACTAATTCATTATAAAAAGTCTAAATGACCAACCAATAGGTTAAAATATGATGAGGGCATTTTCTTAGCAACTTCTTAAATCTCTCCTAACTTTAATTAATTGATTCTATTTCAAACTGGGAAAAGTATTGATATCATTTCTAAGTATAACAAATTTTTAAGGTGAAAAATATTTAGCTAGAAAATTATATGCTAGCTAAATAGAGTTTAGGGTAAAGTATTGATATCATTTCTATTTCAACTTCTTAAACTCATTCTAAGTGGTTATAGAGTTTAGGGTAAAGAATTTAACATCTCAACTTTGTCTCTTAGAAAAGTGAGAATAATTTACGTCGACATCATATCTAACACCATTCTACTTAAATATTACATAGATTTCTAAGAAACTAGCTAAATATAATTTTTGGGTCTTCAACAAGAGTTCTCCCAAACTAAGAATTTTGAACCATTTTTATTTTGACCAATTTCAATTCAGAATAATTAGCCTAAAATAGTAGGTAGGTATTGATTCCTTGATGAATTCTTTTTTACTACAGGGTTAGTATATTCCCTAAGTGGTTTAGCATCATCCTGATCTTATACTAGGTTAGACATTTGATTTTTTTTTTCAAATTTTATTAAGGATAATTTCTATTTCTGGATCAAATAATAATGGCTCATTATTAGATCAACCATGCATACAACAATGTTCCAACAATTAAAAATCATAAAATAAATAGTCAAACATTTTTTTTTTTTGGATTTTTTAATATTTTTAGCAAACAAAACAAATATACAAGACACAAGTAGGTTTAAATATGCAATTATTTAAACAAAATAATTTAAAATTGTAATACACATGTAGTTCTCAAGTAACGACTCATAGATATAAAATTTATAACAACCTACTAAATTACGTAAATATATGTGTCAGAACAAATAATAAAGTGATAGAGTAGAGTATCGAACCCACAGGAAAGTGTTCTAATAAATTGCCACCAAACTACTACTTACTCTGAGTAGGGTTATCAATATTTAACATGGCCTGAAAACCCAACTCGAACTCGACCCAAAATTTTGGATTAGACCATACTCAATTTTGAAACAGGATATGTTCGTGTTTATAAATCTAACCCATTTGAAATTTTATATCAGGTTCAGGTTGACTCAAAAACTAGAAAGCGACTTGATTGACTTGGATCTGCCTCTCCCCCTCTTCCACGCCAGTTTCACACTCACCTACCCGTCCCAGACCACACCAATTTTGCACTCACCTTGCCAGCATCTACACTTACCTAACCCGACCTGAATCCGCCTCTTTCCCTCTCCCGCCCATGGGTCCAAACTCGGCTTGCCTCTCCATCCCACATACCGATCCACAGTTTGCACTCACCTAGGCAGCGATCGCTCTCACCTAACCATCTCGGACCGTGCCAGTTCTGCCATTTGGTTCAAACTTCCAATGTCTCCTTCATGATGTTCCTTTTGATTAAAATTCAACATAGTTTGAGCGCTTGAGCTCACTGTTTAGTTCTAACACCTCCTTTGACAATGTTACTTCCAATCAGAAGTCATGAGAGTTGAGCTTGCTACAACCAATGCCTTCTTCAAAGACGGGTTGGCGGGTTGTGTCGGGTTGACTCGGGTCCAAAGCGGCTAGGGTTCGGGTCCAAGAAAGTAACCCATTTAAAAAAAAAAAAATTGGATAAGTTCGGTTCAGGTCAACTAGTGTTGGGTTACTTCCTGGTTAGACCCAAACTTGACCCATAACCCGATTTTGACAGCCCGAACTCTAAGTTTATTAATTTATCATACTGAAATGAAAAATGATTTTTTGTGTTCGTACCACTAAATGAAATATAATTAGAAATATTTGTTACTAATGAAATAAAGTATTTTGGACTGATGCATATAAATTATATAACTTTCATGATGAGACTCTTAATTATAAATGTGAATCTGAGTATATGCATCCCTAGATCTCGGTTGAGCTTGCAGTGGTGAAAAAAAAGATTGTAAGTCTTCCTACAATTTTACGATTGGACGGATTGAGTTGATTTTGGTGTCATTGGGTTTGCAATTCTGAAATGCTCAGTTTGACTATAAATTTACTGAAATCAGAGTTTGAATGGTCCCAATTTTAATTTCATAAGTTTCCAACTTGATTTTGCCTCGAGATTCATGCCCTATCAATATGATTTTTTGATGATGTATTAGATTATGTTTGGCAGAATTTAGCAGAAATTCTACTAAAATCCTGTATAAATTCAGTATCCAAAGAGCTCATATCAAGTTGACTAATCAAATATTTTGTTATCACATTATTTGTATTTCATAAGATAACATCTTAAAGTTGGTTAGGGCTCACTAGATTAATTATTATTCTGTTATGAACAAAACACAAAAAATATTGAAAAATAGTAGAAAACACAAGAAACAAAATATTTAGGCAACTTCAAACTTGGCTAAAATGACGGATAGTTTAGGGAGAAGGTTTTAGATAATTTAAGGAAGCTTACATCTCTAATAGATCGATAGAGAAAGTGAGCAATCATCAAAGCTTAGTTCATTCATTGTTTGTATGCTCTAATTTTCTCCACAGTAGGAGTATTTATAAGCTAGAAAACACCTAATAACATATTAGACGATCTATAATATTTTATATCCCATAAATTTATTGAACTCACTGATTATCCATTAAAAACACCCTTACATTTATTTGTATTATCAAACTCATTGAAAATCAACCATGACCTTAAGGTCAAATACATACTAAAAAATGGCAAAATTAGTTGAGATTTGAGCCATTGGTTGGCTATGAAGCATTTTTGGGTTGGAGGTGGTTGAGGATAAGTCATTCCATCTTGGATGCAAAGATTGGGCGAGATATGAGGTTGGGTGAATGTCGACGAGACGAAATATATAAATTCAAGGTGGTAGATTTGGGGATTATCCATGACTAGACGGAGGAGATGGGGTTTTCTGGCAGTAGTAAGTGACGGGAATGAGCCATTGTGGCTTGGATCTGGTTGAGATGGATATGGATCTAAGATGAGGTTGGAAGGTGTGATACGATGACATATGGAGATTCATGACATCTTGAATATGGATTGGTCATGGGAGCAAGTGAGGAAGTTGCGGGGAATAATTGAAACAACAACAAAAATGTTAGATTTGGATGATGAAGAGTGATGGAGGGATCAAATAATGCTTGGAATGGAGATGGGGATTTAAGGGGAGGCGGGTATAATTGTGCAGTGTCGAACAAATATGTAAGACATTGACAAAGGAAAGACATATGAGGGTTGGTTGAATCTCACGAATACATGCACAGAGGGATATAGGCGACAATCTTAGGGATGGTGTGAATAGCAGGGCTAGTTCAAGGGAAAATCTCATTGGATCTAGAGATGATGTGATTAGAGTGGGAAGGAGACGACTGGAATGAATAGCATAATGTGACACAAAGACATATCTACACTTTTTTTTTTGGATTTGCTCACAGACACAAGATAGGGGTCACGTGGATGATAATAGAGGTGAAAATCAAGGTGGAGACAAAGCACCCCATGACAGCGAGGTCAACAAGAGCATTTTTGTTACACATAAAAAAGCGCAAAGAATTGGAATATTTTAGAAAATAGAAAGAAACAAGATAACTATGCAACATCAAGTTTGCCTAATGCTCCAAGTAGTTGAGGGAGAAGGTTTTAGGTAATTCAAGGATGCCTACAACTCTAAGAGAGTGAGGGATAGATGGAGTAGCCATCAAGGCTTTATTCTTTAAATGTTTGCATTATCTAATTTTCTCCACAAGAGGAGTATTTATGTAATACAAAAAATTTAATAATCTATTTAAAAAATCTAATTGTTTAATAACATTTAAAATAAATGGACTCACTAATTATCCATCAGAACACTTTTTTATTTATTTTTATCTTATTCCTATTTTAATTACCTATTTGAATAGAATATTATTTTGTGTTTCATGGAGAATGAAGATAATTTTAGTGGACATTATGAGAACCTCTTGTTTAATAAGCGAAGCTGATCTTAGTATTGTGACTCATGTTATTGTTTAGGGTACATGTAACAAAGGGTTCTCCCTTTCCCCATTCCTCTTGAGAAGTGATCTAAGCTAAATAGACAAATTCATATGTAATAATATAATGATATGACCAAGTAGGTTAAGATGGACCAAAAAGATCTACTTGACTCAGAGTACATAGATTGAATGTATAGTCCATCACTTGGTGGGACATGGCTTTAATGAATGTATGATTAGACTTTTAGAGGTTGCCCAAGGAATTTTTATGAGTAAACTTTTGAAGGACGCCCATAAGAAAAAATTTCAAGGTAGACAATTGGGGAAATCCTTGTATTGATGATCAATATCGCAACTCAACCATCCTCTTTGCACAAATTGGATTGATCAACCCAATTCAAATGAAGATTTGAATTTTGAAGTGACAAAGCTAAATAAGATAATAGTGTTAAAGTACACTTGGGACACCCACACAATAATCTATGATTTATTCAACACCCAACAGGATACACATCACATACGGATAAGTGATCGCCATCAATGATGATAAGGACATCCTTAACTTCGATTAAAGTTGTTAATCAATAATAATAACTAAAAAAAGGCTAGAATTTTATATGAATAATTAAAATAGAAGGCTAAGATTCTATTTGGGAAGAAATACAAATGCTTTTTATAATAGTAGTATAGATTTTAATGATTTATTATCTTTAAATTGAAAGAAGATGTGAGCAATGAATTGTTTATTTACAATGATAAGACTATATTAATACCAGAAAAACCTTCATGGAAGCTTTATACTGCTGTGATACAAATATTAGAAATACATAGTTTCTAGGTTTGGCAATGCTTTATCCCTCAACAAGTTTGAAGTGGTATTTAAGCATTTCATTATGCAGAGTGAGGAATACCAAGATCCTATGACGTTCAAAAATTTATCAGAATTAATTTATGTTGTCCCTATGAAATCCAAAAATTGATCAACAATTATTTATGTTGTGAAAACAGAATGTCATAGCTTTAGTATGGAGGTTTCTTTGAAGTAAAGAGACCAGAAAATTAGGGAAACTTTTGGCTTATGACTGGTTTAAGATTAGAACATAATATACAAGTTAAGTGGATATACCTACTAGTATTATAATTAATTAACTTGGGCAAATTGTAGTGATTCTTTATCCCTCAGCTAGTCTAAAGTGGAATGTAAGCATTTGATTATGCTGACTGAAGAATACCAAGACCTTATGACGTCAAAAAATTGATCAGCAATCATTTTTGTTGTCCCTATGACATCCATAAATTGATCAATAATAATTTATGTTTTAAAAACAAAATTTCATGGCTTTAGCATGTGAGGTTTCTTTTGAAATGAAGAGATAGGGCAATAGGGGAAATTTTTGTCTAATGAGTAGTTTAGGAGTAGTGCAATTTAGAACATAATATATAAATTAAGTGGGTATAAACTCAAATTTATGATTCATAATTGATGGAGTATGGAGTAATACCCAATTGTAATAGAATTAATTAACTTGGGCAAATTGTGGTGATGCTTTATCCCTCGGCTAATCTGAAGTGGTATGGAAGCATTTCATTATGTTGAGCGAGGAATACCAAGACCCCTATAACATCCAAAAATTGATCAGCAATTACTTATGTTGTCTCTATGACATCCAAAAATTGATAAAAATAATTTATCTTGTAAAAACAAAATGTCATAGCTTTTGTATGTGAGATTTCTGTTGAAGTGAAGAGAGGGAAATTGGGGAAGTTTTTTGGCATATGAGTGGTTTATGAGTAGTGAAATTTTGAACATAATATTCAAGTGGATATAAACTCAAATTCATGATTCATAATTGATGTAGTATTGAGTTATACTTATGGTAATGCTATGCAACATAGGCCTTTAGAGATAAATTTTATAGCTCAAGAAATAAAAGAAGTCATATATCAAAGTTGAGTGTGGCAATATTGACAAAGTTATATTGGACATGTCGTCCTTTTTGACTTGTAAGCTTAATGATCGAATTATAATTCAATTTCTGTACTTTCTTACATACAGCCTTTTCGATAATTTAGTAGTCTTATTTTCATTTTGTTTTTTTTCCATTTATGCAAGTCAAAATGAAGGTTGATCAGGAGCAAATCTAGAGTTTTGGAGTTCTGAAGCAAGGTGCCGGAGCTGTATTATTAAAAAATTCTATTATTCATACTGTATATGTTTTTGAGTGCGTAATTGATATTCATTCAGAGGAACTTCGTGTCAGTCTTTGTAGGGCGTCGATCTATTGTTAAAACCACTTTTCAAAGAAGTATTGTACAATTAAATTCTTTGGCAAATCAGTGACTGCTAATCTGTCATAAGAACTCTTCTTCTACTCATGTGGTTGCTAAGAGAAGCTATTCATCGTTTGAGCAGATGGATACAGTACTTACTACATATAGGAAGTCTTCAAAGCAGTGGTCATCTACAATGAACAAGTTTGCTCATGGTACTGTTGACCTCCACATACATGCCAAATCAGTGCAAGCGAAGATGACGAGAGTGACGATCGATGAGCGGGACTTTTGGCAAGCGCAATGCTTCATATGCGAAGGAGGCAACTTCTGAAGTTTGTTTGATGTTGTCATCAATGGATTACAGTTCATAGGAGTATTTATATTTCCCAAATGAAGACAAATCAGAGCCTGACATAGCATGTAGATGGAACATGTAAAGCTGGATGGTGATTCCGAATATGCAAATGAATCTTCTGAAGCAAAAAGCGCTAGTTCTAAGGAAGATGCTTCATTAGATAAACTTGGATCAGATGAAGTAGCCTAAATACAACTAAGAAGTAACAATATATTGCCGTCTCCACCAAAGAAGAGGGTCTCCAGGTACAAATGCAATGAACTCACATTATAATATGTCTCATCATCTATGAATCTTTTTGGGGTGGCTCCATTTATCTGTAAACCATTTTACTTTCTTACTTGTTATTAAATATTATCTTTTGCTAAGAAGGCAAGATATATTTAAAATTCTGTAGCTGAGATAAACTTTGATTGTATACGCCTACAGAATGTTTAGTGATTCAATGGGCCCTTCATTGATTCTAATCTTTGATCTTGAGGGCACTATAATAAAGCTTCAAAAGTCACATAATTAATTATGAAGGAAATTCATGTGACTTGATGATGACTCCCCGACAGGAATGAATTGGATAGTGATGTGATGTAGTTCTTATCCTTTCATTGTAGCTGATTAGTGGCTAATTATTATGCTTAAATTTTACTTTTTATTGCCAAAATGCACTATGCTTCTGTGGTGAAATTTATTTTAATTTACATTTTGGAGAATATTTGTATTTTTTTTTAATTTCTAATTGATTATTTTCTATATATTGCTGTCAATGAAAAGAGAAACCAACACCATGAAACTCTTGTTAAAACTAAAGGTGCAGTATATTTTCTTATGATTATGATTGCTATCACTTTGGTCCATCAGTGACTTTAGAAGGATACCAACCAAACAAAGCATCACATTAGTGTTAATTTTCTTAATTGATCGCTGACAATTATCATTTCCTATCAAGGCTAAATTGTATACAACTTCTATGATGTTAATGCATTTGTTAAAGTTTAGTATTTATTCTAAATATCACTTAGCCCATTTATGATTTTTTCTTGTTGCAAGAGATCCATCTATTGAAGCATAGATGAGGAAGGACATCCTTTGATTGGAGTGTAAGTTAGGCAGGGAGTCTTCTCTATTCCCTGTTGAATTACCTTCTGTTGCAAGTAATCGTGTCTCCTCACATGTAGGGGAAATTATTCTGTGCGGTCACCAGATTGTTCGGAAATGATTCAGGATGCGCCAGGTCACCCAACACACTGCGGTACACAACATCGATATGCAGCAAAAAAGTGACATGGCGCATCATGATTCATCCCCAGATAGCCTCCGGTGACCGCACAGAATAATGTATATGCACTGCTATTTCGAGCTCATTTTAGCCTTTGATTTCAGAAGAGATGCCTCTTGAACTATCTATATCATCTATTGACATTGGTCTTGCAATGCCATCAACATTTTTTTTTTGAAGGTGGGCAAGTTCTTACATGAATAAGAAACTATAAAAACATAGAAATAATTAAGTATTGTATTGCATGAATTAAATAATGATTATAAGTTCTGCATTATATTAGATATATATTTTAATAATGTAAAATTCGGGCTTCATTGAGAATGAAGTCTTTTTTTTTCAGTGTAGGATATTAGATAGTTATTAAACCAATAAAAAGATAATTATTTTAACATTCAATTAAAATTTTAAAATCTCCCAATAGAATTAAAAAAGATAGATCAATAAATAATCCTTTTTGCTTACATTAAATCTTTGACGGTCATCTTGAAAGATCAAACAAAGAAAGAACGAAGGGGAATGTATTAAAAGGTAAATGACATTTTTAACATTTTTTTTTTACTGAATGCATCTATTGCGTTCCTTCAAATTCAATCTCAATAAATAATTTTAAATCTAGTCAAACAATATATATATATACATACACACACGATAAAAAAGGAAGATAAAAAAAAGAAAGAAAAAAGAAGAAAAAAAATTAGAAAAGAGAGAAAAAGGGCAAAAAAAAGAGAGGAAAAGGATTTTTTTCTTCATATTTTCATCATCCTTGATCCTCATGCTTTCAACAATGCCACTGTCACTCTTATACAAGGTATAACATTCCAAATCCTATCCTCAACGATCGTGGCTTGCCGGAAAATCACTTATACACGTTTTCTTTAGTGTGGTAGGAGAAAACCCGGTGCGACACTTATGGTGAGGTGGGTTGGCCTTATACACGTTTTTTTAGCGTGGCGGGGATAATTTTAAGCAACAATGTACGTGCTTCAGTTCCTATGGGAAAAAAACTATACATTTCAAACAAGTACCTCTGAAGTCTCATACACATTTTTTTTGACGTGGGATTAAATATCACGGCTACAATGTTGCTCAACACCTATCATACACGCTTTTCTTAGCAAGGTGGGAAGACCCAACTCCCTAAATTTCGCCTAAACGGGAGAGACATCAGGAGGCTGCCAAAATTCAGACTGAAATGCACAAAATTCAAATGAATACAAGGGATCAAATTTTTTAAAAAATGTAGGGAATAAAACTTGAACTGAACAGCAGGAAACTGGACCTGATAATTAAAATAAAACTGCAACTTGTGAAATAACAAAAAAAAAAAAAATCAAATACAAGCGTTCAAGCAATGACACGTAGTGAACAAGCACATAGTGCACACGAATGATAAGTAATGAAATTTAAGCATTCATCCAACCAAATTGCAAGTGAAAGCTAGTGACTCGTAGATACTACAAAGGGGGAATTTTTAATGAATGCGCTAATCAACTAAAGAAGAATTAAGCTTAAGAAGAAGTGTGCCCCCCCCCCCCCCCCCGGTCAACACTAATAACATGCAATTAGATGTATTGGTCTCCTACGAACATTGGAAAACCAATGTGCAAGAAACATAGCAACTTGCTAGCCAACATAGTTATAGGCGAATGTTGCTTGATTGACAATCAACAGTAGCGTGCAAATAAACACACTAAACTTGCCAGCAAATGGTGGTATTCATTGAAGACATCCACAACCAGCAGTATGCAATAAATGCATGTGTGTTCATACTGTTAGCAACATCCAAGCTTTCAATAAATATATCGATATCCTGCAAACAAAGACGGTTGATTTGCAACAGATGTAAACACCTACGAGATATTGTAGGAGATTCACCTACAAATAATAATATTCCTTATAAATACCCTACAACCAACAATGATAGATGATTGATTTGCATGTCAGAACATTTATGGCGATAGAGAGATATGAAGTTTAACGTCTTAATTTGTCTTGAAGATATAAAACAAACAAGTTATAAGATATAGAGGTACAATAACTGTAAGAGACACTTAATTTTTTTACGTGAAAAAATCCAAAAAAGGAAAAGATCATGGGGCCTGAATCGAAGCATTTCTTTATAATTAGTGCTTTAAATAAGGGTAGGATGTCGTTCAATCTTGATCACATAGTTTAAATATGTATACTCAATAACAATAGTGATGTGTTCTTTTCATTTTTTGCCATTAGTGTAATAAACCATTAGAAAATTATTTAGATTGATAGATATTGAAGAAATATTAACTGCAAAGAAGACATATTAAAAATTAGTAATAATGTCATTTTATTATGTATACAAAATATAACAAATTTTTTACTACTTATATGCTTGACATAAAATAAGTAAGATGAACTCTCATACGATGCCTAATACAATATTACAATCTAGTCTTTGGAAAATAATAATTTTGATGCAGTATAATTAAAATTATTGTAAAAAAACATTGATAAAAGTTTTACTAATAATATGTCTTTCTTTCGACCGACATATTACATATGTGAATAAATTCAAAATTATCATATATTTCTTAATACATAGTTATACTCCATCAAAAAGAAAAATCTTCCTTTGGGCCTTTATTTTTTGTATAGATTTATGTAAAACTTTAATTACTCAAATACTTTAAAATAAATAAATTGATATAATAAAGGCTCCTTTGATAAAATATCATTTCAATATTATTTATTACAAATATTGAATAATAATTATAAAAAATTAATCTATAACTTTATTTAGCCATTGTAATATTGAAATGACTATAATCAATTATAAGAAATGTTTAAATATAAATATTTAAATAAAATGACTATAGTACAATGCAATACAATTGTGAAATACTTAAATTATTCTCAAAGTAATTTAAGTACTACCTAGTAGCTTTTATAAGAAATTTGACCTCAAAAAATAAAATTATTATTCATTAATAACTACAATTATTAATTTATAATTAATCATTAAAAACCCATGAGGCCAATAATTAAAGCTCATTAAATGATTAAATTGAAACACAACTTTCTAGGTATAAAAATTAGATATCACATCATGTATAATTTAATATTTATATTGGCCTATAATAAAAATTTTCTAACATAAACATCTTCCACCACATTAACAAAGTCTCAACTTTATTTTTTTTTGTTTTATTTCTTTTAAAAATAAAAATAATATTATTAACTCTCATACTATTGCAAGAGAAATACAAGTTAAAATAAAATAAAAATTTTAAAAAAATGTAAATCAATCTAAATTACATGTTAAATCAAATAAATCCAAAATCTTCCCAAATTAAAATTTTTTTAAAGCAATCCCCAAATTCTATGGTTAAGAAAAAAAGGAATAGTGGGTGGGAGCACTATACTTTTGAAATTTCATAAAGAGCACATCAAGTGATGACAAGATCCTTGTCATTCTCCTTTGTTTACTAGAATCATACAACAATTATGCCCTTTGTTGAGCCCAAGGCCTATGCTATCCCAATGGATTCTCCACTTGGATGAATCAAGTGGCCCTCACAAAGACTAAAGGATTAGAAGAATGTCTCCTTCACCCAACTTCATTTTACTAATGCATCATAGGGGTGGACCTATATAATAAATGAGATATGCATTTTGATTTTTTATTTTTTTATTTCTTGAAGAATAAACATTTATCAATATATTTTTATTTTAATAAAGTGGGCATAAAATCAATCACAAATTTTAAATTACTTTAATGAGCAAGAGAATATCTTTGCTTTTTCGTTCGTTTGATAACGAATTTGAAATTAATTGATAGATACCTTAAAAATTAAGTATTTTAATAAGTTGAATATGATGTTATTAAACTAATTAAAAAAAGAATTTTGAACTAAAAATAGTGATATTTTTTGTTTTCATAGAAATACCGACTCTTTGATTTGGAAGAGACTTTGCAATATTAAATGGGAAGCTGACCGTTTCATCCAATGGGATTTAGGCCAAGGAGATGTTTTTTTCTGGCAAGACAACTGGTTAGACTTTTCTTCTATTGACTCTTTACATAATACATGTTCTTTAAGCAACATCAAAGTCTCCTCTTTTATCACTAACGACAGTTGGTATATTTCTAAGCTTTTGGAGATGGTCTCTCCTTTTATTGTTGAAAAATTTTTAAAGGTTCCATTACAATTGCATGAAAAAGACATTATTTTATGCTCTGTTTCTTCCTCTGGCAAATTTTTGTTGAAAGATGTTTGGAATACTTTTATAAGCAAGAAAGATATCTATTTTATTTTCGGCTATATGGCATAAAAATTTTCCTCTATCTTGCTCCATATTAGTTTGGAGATGCATTAAAGGGTACATTCCGGTTGACTTTATGCTTCAAAAGAAAGGTATCCAGCTTACCTATAAATGTTTTTGCTGCTCTAATATTGAAAGTATTGATCATCTTTTTGTTAGTGGTTTAATTGCGCAAAAAGTGTGGAACTTCTTTGATATTTTAGCCAATAAATCGTTTCACACTTCTTATAACAATTTTATTATGTTATTAAAAGTTGGGTGAATGGCTCCGAAGGTCACATTTTTAATCTCATTCCCCTTCTTAATGTCTGGTACATTTGGAAACCGCGTAATGAGGCTAAACATCAAGGTATTAAGATGGATGCTTCTATCATCATTTCTAATGTGAAGCATAAAATTTCTCAGCTTCATTCTTACAATCTTATTTCTTTAAACAATTTTAGAAACTGTAAGGTCTTTGCTGATAACTTGGGTCTTACCTTTTCTGATATTTCTATTAATTCTGTTGATAAAATTGTGAAGTGGATCAAACCCAAACCTCCTTATATCATGCTGAATTATGACGGGTCTGTTGGTCCCAATGGTGCTGGTGCAGGTGGGATTATTAGAGACTGTTTTGGTAATGTTATGGCTGCTTACTCCGCCCCCATTCAATGTTGTTCTGCTATATCTGCTGAGCTAATGCTCTGTTATATGGGCTGAATATCTGTATCAATTTGGGTTTTAATTTTAACTGGATTGAGGTGGATGCTTTGCTTCTTATTCAAATTATTAACAATATTATCCCTGGCAATCCGAACAATTTCTATCTCATTAGGAAAATTAAGCAATCTCTCTCTAGCTTCACTTACTATATCTCTCATATCTATCGTGAAGCTAATGTTTATGCCAATTGGTTAGCTAAAAGAGGTTGCAAAATTCATAATTATGAGGAGTTAGACACTAGTTGTTTGCATCCTCAGTTATAAGGTATGATTAAGTTAGATAAATTTTGTTTACCTTATTTTCACCATGGTTGATTTCTCTGTTTTTCTTCCTGTTTGTTTTATTCTGATTCCTCATAATTTACTTACCTCCTGCAGTTTTCACATTCCCTCTTTTGTTTACTTCAGGCTGGGTTTTTCTGCTTTTACTTTTCACTATATTTTTTTTTCATCTTTGTCAACTGGCAGCATTCTGTTGAGGGTTTTGGTTTTTCTTTAGCTAATGTTGTCTCTTATTGTGCTAGAGTTAAATACGTTCTTTTCTTTAATACGGTCACGTCGATTCCCAGTAAGTTTTCTATTTGCTAGATCTGCTGTATTTGCTGGAAGATGTTAGTTGTGGGCTATTGCACTTTTTTGTGGTTGGATAATTTTAAGGTCTTTGTGCGGTCTGGTGTTTGCTGGAGGTGGAATATTTTTCTGTTTTTCTGTATCAATTGGTTCGTTTCTGGGAAGATGAGTAAGGAGATTAATCTTAAGTTCATGTACTTGAATTGGAACCTTATGATCATGTTTTTAGTCCTCCACTATAACTCCTTCTACTATGTTTTTTTATTGTCTCTATTGCCTAATTTCTCTCTTTTGGAGAGTGCCTTGCGGGATTATCTCTATTTTGGATTACAGGAGCTTCAATTTGAGCAAGGTACTCCTTTTTTTTTTGTTTATTTTCTTGCATTGCTGTTTTCTTCTTCTTTTTTCCAGGAAGATTGTGATAAACGAGAATCTTCTGATCTTCCTTTTTTGGGTGCTGTCTGCTTACAACCCGAGTATTTTCTTTATCTTTATTGTACTATTAGAAGAAGGAACCACAGGCTCGTAGAATTTATTTCTTTTTTTCTTGTAGCTCGTTCGAGCATTAGTGAGCTAGTGGATCCTTTTAAGGACTATGTAACTGCATTTTTGAAATGAACGCGTAGGCCCCTCTGCGGGTTTTAACAAAAAAAAAAAATAGTGATATTTTTTGTTAAATTGTAATATACTACTATACATTTAATACATATATGCGAGAAGGCTGGAGTACCTCTAGGGCATCTAAGATTATAGAGAGTCTCTTTAGATAGTTTGGCCACTTAAAACATCGGCCTTCAGATAACCTGATTAGGATAATAGATGTATTAGATCCGGCCGATGTTAATAAATATAGAAGTAGATCTAATAAGATTTTGTCCGAAAATATTAAAAATGATTTTTTTTTTTTTTTATTTAAATAATAATTTGACTCATAATAGAACATCATAGAGAAAATTGATTCATGTAGCCAACCACTGGCCTATGCTATCCCAATGGATTCTCCACTTGGATGAATCAAGTGGCCCTCACAAAGACTAAAGGATTAGAAGAATGTCTACTTCACCCAACTTCATTTTACTAATGCATCATAGGGGTGGACCTATATAATCAATGAGATATGCATTTTGATTTTTGATTTTTTTTTTATTTTTTGAAGAATAAAAAACATTTATCAATATATTTTATTTTAATAAAGTGGGCATAAAATCAATTACAAATTTTAAATTACTTTAATGAGAAAGAGAATATCTTTGCTTTTCGTTCGTTTGATAACGAATTTGAAATTAATTGATTGATATCTTAAAAATTAAGTATTTTAATAAGTTGAATATGATGTTATTAAACTAATTAAACAAAGAATTTTGAACTAAAAATAGTGATATTTTTTTTGTTTTCATAGAAATACTTACTCTTTGATTTGGAAGATAATATTATTTTCTTTCAAAATAAACTTTGCATAATATTTACAAACAAAATCTAGACTATTAATGGAGTTATTTACTAAGGGATTAGGAATAGCAATGGAGATCAGGTCACCATAACTAGTGTTTAATTTATAACAATTAATATAAGGATTACAAATAAGATCAAAGGAGAAATGGATATTTATTGTATTTAATATATAATTACTTGCAATATTTTGTGATGTTTTGGATATTGTTATATAGAAGTGCTAACATAGCTTATGTGCCATATTATTTGGATGCCATATATGTCATATATTTTTTGATTTTCTTATTCTTTTTATTTAACTGCATATGAACCTATCTTGTTCATAGTTAAAGTATTAAAATATTTTTCTCTAAAAATTATGAATTAGGTTTCCTCAATCATAAATACTTTTTTAGGGGCTTGGTTGTTAAAAAATAATACCAGGAGTAAATTAAAAACAAAAATCAACATTGTTCTCGCATCTATTAAGTATGTATTAGTTTTTTTTTTTAAAGAATGTACATGCATAACACTTAAAACTATTCTACCGGCATATTTAAACTTAAAAACTTTCTATTTACTAAATTATTATTTTTTTAATCTTTGTTCAATATGTAAGCTTGCTCATATTCAAAATCTTGAGACCTTCGACAATAAGAAAGAGATGAGAAAATCATAAAGGGATCTCATACAGAAAGGGCATAGATAGGACCGACAACATTTGAAGAATCCTCAATGAAAAAGAAGAGATGAAAAATAATTGACGAAATTTCATTGAAAAATGGCATCAATATAACTGCAGGTGTGTGAAGGAGAAGAAGAGTTTTTTCATAACCTGCTAAAACTATAAGTTTGTGAAGACAGTAAAGAAGTTGTGATTTTAGATGTTATTTTTAAATATTATATGAATAAATATCACTATATATTAAATTTTAATTTTTTGGGTTCTCTTAATTTTTATAGCTCTCTCCCTCTACCTCTCACTTTCTCATATTGCTTTTAGCCATTGCAATCATGTCCAACAGAAGAGTACAACTATGCACACTATCCTTACTCACTATGGGAAATTTCACCTTTTTCAATGGAAAAATCAACCAGTGGATTTCGTTGGATTTAGGACATCATAAGATAATCTTTCGTCATTTCCATTAGAAAAGGAAAATAGTCATTGCAAAATCACGCAATTTCCTTTTCTCGCAATTTTTTTTGCTAGAAACCTGTATCAGCCATTGACGACAAAAAATCCATCAGAAACCTATTGGAAAAAAAAAATAAAAAATGCCCTTTCATATAATTTCTCTTATGACTAAAAAATAAGGAACATATAATAACAAAATAACATATCTTAATAATATAATTGTAAGCCAAACCAATTTAAATAACAATTTTATTAAAACAACCAATTCAAACATTATACTCATATGTTTTGAATTAGTACTTAAATGATACATCAAAGGAAGGACATGAAAAAACTTCCAACTAATCATCATTCATCTTCTCACTCTCCTAAGCTTCTTGAGTCAGCTCTTGATAGTACTGCTTCATGAATGCTCACAACTTAGTTTGCTTTTTGACTTTGATGTGTTAGTATATCATCTTATACATGTTGCATCTATTCTATTTACTTTGTCAGAGCTGTCACCTTTCAACTTAATAACTCCTCAATGCTGCTATCTATAAAGGCTATTGAGTTGCACAATTATGCTTTGTATGCATAAGCTTATAATAATAATCTGTACACTCTCCTATTCTACATGCCTCCCACTGCATGCGAACAAATACTATATTATGAGTACTATGTTGATCCTATAGAGGATCCCTTACCAATAGAAGCCTAGGTCTGCGCATCATGAAGCCGTACATAATCTTCTTGAAACATATGAAATACATATAAATCTCTCTCTCTCCTTATATATATATATATATATATATATATATATATATATATATATATATATATATATATATATATATATATATATATATATATATATATATATATATATATATATATATATATATATATATATATCAATCCTTTGATGAACCTCTTGGCATTAATGGGTGCAAGTAAGCTATTGCAAGAAAATAGTCTCTTTAAGATGCTGGTGGGGGATAATATGGGCAGAGGGGACAGCTTTCATAAGATATATTGAAAGGGAGCGTTGGCTACTGTCAGTAGGGGTTGGAACAAAAGGAGTAGCCTAATTCTTCATGGTAGGCTATGATCCAAATTGCCATTCAATATGTCTTTTCCCAATTGGGCTAGTGGTTACATTCTTCTGCCAACCAGAAATAGATGTAATAGATCTATGAGAAGGCTCATCCCTAAAATCCATATGAAAAAAACAAATGGATCAAATATTCATTATTCAAAAAAAGAAACATAAAAATATTGGTTATACAATAAATAAAACATGAAAAAGGAGGTGTATTATAAATAAAAATAAAATAAACTAAAATATAGTTGTAGTTTTATAACAATAAATAAAAATAAAATAAACATACTTAGCATTCGAGATCATCACTAGATGGGAATTCACTTGAGTTCAATGTTTCTTCATTAAATAACTCATTGGCACAACTATCATAACTATTACTTTGAATTTCTTCCAAATGTATCTCAGTAACTTTTGAATGTATGGTCGTCAATATTACTGGGTTGGTTCCCTAAAATATTATATTCTCTTTTCTTGATGCATAACCTGTGTCATATCATGGCTCTCAATGGTACCTCAAGATTTAGTTTTGATAACTACAAGCCACTTTTTTTTTATCTCTCACTCTAGTTGGATATCTAGCACAATAAACCTACTTTGCGTAGTGTGCTATAAATCAAAATTATCATTTCTCTTATTTTTCTTTACTTCAGTTATACTATAAATAGAATGTACCCATGTCTTTATTTAGGACTGGATCAAACCACTAAGAGTTAGAAAGGAACTGATTGTCATTTAGATGTATCAATTTTTAATTCACATGGGAAGCAATTAGAAAAATATACATCTAGACATCTAACTAATAAGGGGATCAAGGTTGCTTTGTTGTGCGTCCTCCTAAATTTGCCAAAAAATTGTGAGATAATACAATATCATCATACTAGTTAAAGGAATAACTAGAGCTTATTGAGCTATACCTATTTCCCATGTGAGTTAATATCACCTTGTAAGAATGTTGATTGAGTTGTACTCTCCTCCTCCACATCTATATTGTCATGAACTTTTATTCCATGAACTTTTATCCACATCTATATTGTCATGAACTTTTATTCCATGAACTCTCCTCCTCCACATCTTGTAAGTGGTTTGAAGTAGTAATAATAAAATTGGGTGGTCTCATGTGAGACATATGCTTCACATATTGACTCTTCTAAGTGTGCTTTATTCTTAATTATTATTTTTAACTTGCTTGGATATATTCACTACAATAAGTGATTTAGAATGATATTCAAATGAACAATTTTTTTATAACTAAGACAAAACAAATGCATGTACCTCACAAATGGATAGATCCAATAATATTATACTTAACCACCTATTCTTACATCACATGATAAATGCATAGGTTAATTCTCCATGGAGTTAAAAAAAATAGGAATAAAATTTTTCATAAATTTAATTAGAATAAATACAATATTTTGCTCACTCTGTATTAATTCATTTTTATTCAATCTTATTGAATATAAATTTTTAAGAAAATATTAAGTTTAATAAAAGGATTTAATATTAAATCTGGAAGGAAGCTAAATGCTATAGGTAGCAAAAACTCCATGATGATGTGATAGTTACGATTATTCTTTCTAAATAATTTATTTGATCTCTTGTCTGCACGTCTACTTAAATATAAAGTGTACACATTTGACATTTTCAAGTTTTAGACCCACTTACATACTACTCTTTCCTATTTTAGTATGACTAAAAAAAAGAGGCTTTTGGCTTAAAAAAATTACCATTTCCACCATCTTTGAGTTAAGATATTTTATCCTACAGTACTCTTTCAGGTATAATCTTGTCTTCAAAATATCTTTTGATTTACCTTTCACATCCTTTATAGAATTGAATATGTCATCAAAAGTACTCTTTCTCAATATACATAATATCTAATTAATGTCTAATTAAGTTTATTCTCTAGTAGGGTCATATTGAAAAATTACTCTTTTTTATTCAGCTATGCTTAACTGTAGAACCTTAAACTTTATATTATGCTAGTGTAGAAGCATCGACAGTTGTAGGTATCATATATTATTTTTTTTAATATCTATTTACTACTTAATCTTTTTTTGAGGCTAAAATTTTTTAACTTTATTATTCATGAAAATATCCTTATTTCTCATGAATGGATGAGTAGAAAGTTAAAATATATAGTGATAGTCAAACCTGTTGATTTCATATAGGTTGTTAAACCTAAGCAATTGTCTCAAGGCTAACCAAGAGGGGGGGGGGGGGGGGGGGGGGGGGGGGGGGGGGGGAATTGATAATTAAAAAATTCTCTTGGATTTTTAATAAAAACAAAATTTTAATAATTTTCCAACTTTGATTATCTTTTTTATTAAGTTTTTCAACCACCAATATCAAAGTGCAAAAAATATAATAAAATGCGGAAATTAAAAAGGACACAAGTATTTATAGTGGTTTGGTCAAACACGACCTACATCAATTCCCTGAAGACCATCTCTTTAGATATTGCACTATTACCAAAGTGACTCTTCTTTTACCCCCACAGCAAGGCGGAGAAGCCTTTACAAATCATCTCTTCTACCAGTCCCCGATGCGGCAGAGAAACCATTGTCCTTTGACACTCTCCAAGTGTCGGAAGAGAATCGTCATCTATTCACACTCTCCAAGTGTCGATAGAGAACCGTCGTCTGTTCACACTCTCTAAGTGTCGGTAGAGAACCAGATCTTCTTCAAAGATCTTCTCATGAGTGACTAGAAAGAAGAAGAGTGATAACCAAAAATATAAAGAGACTATCACCTTTGAGTAACCTTCTAAACCCTTCATACTTCACTTGCAATAAATCTCTCAAACACTCTCCCACACTCTCTCTTTCACTTGCCATTGAAAAAAACATGAAGAACGACACTATTCACATCAGTTTTTAAGGACCTTTTATATAAAAGACATAAAAAACCTTCTAGAAAATATAAATTTTCTATTTTGAGCGTGTACAATCATACAGTGCGAACGTGTATTCGTATGTATGAATATTTAAAAAAAAGTTGTGTACGAACCTTTTGTTAATCAGTATAAAATGACTTCCTACATGATGATCGTCTAGTACAAACTAAGTTTGTACTATACAAACAGTTAGAAAATTTTTCATCTTCATTGGGACAAAGAAAGACCCCACATTTTCGTACTCTAGATGACGTACGTACGATGACAACATTGCATAGTATGATCAGTTCAGAAAAATTTTAAATTCATCGGGATGAAAAGGGACCTGTCTAATTCGTACTCTAGATGACGTACATACGATGACAACATCGTACAGTACGATCAGTTCAGAAATTTTTTAAGTTCATCGGGCCGAAAAGGGACCCATCTAATTCGTACTCTGGACGATGTACATATGAATGAGCTCGTACAATACGACCAATACTTAGAAAATTTTTCTAGCTATAGTTAGTTTGACTGCTCGTAGGTGAAAATAACTGAACAAATCATCCCGTATGAAAAGAGTTCATACAATACGATCAGTTATAAAATTTTACAATTTTAAACACTCCCACAATGTATTTGTGCACAGTTACTCAATTACAATCACACACTCTCTAATTTAATAACTTGAAAAAATAACATACTTCTTTTATAATGAATCCTAATATGATATGTTTTAAAGTCTTCAACAATGTGGAGTATGATTTCCATGAAATATTAGTACACAGAAACAAAAAAAATAGTACATCCAAAATATGTTAGAAGAAATTATAATTAAAATAATAATATTTGAAATCATAAAAAATATACATGTTCCATGAATCTTAACATTCGAAAAACTAAGTTGCAATAATATCAACAATCTACCTCTTTTTAATGATGGTAAAATAATTATTATTTGAGTTAACATGTATACCTTAAATTTCTCATTATCTCCCCCTAAAACAATAAGATATGTTAATCTAGGGAAATTCCATGAAGAGCTCACTGTATTTTGTTTTTTTTTTAACATAAACAATAAACAACAACAAACACAAATACAAGGATACAAACACATGACACGAAACACAATACACAAAATAAAAATACAATATACAAAACAAAAATAATACACCAATATACAAATTAAATAATAATAATACTCCCCCTTTTGACAATAATAAAAAGAGAATAAGAACGTTGAAATGAAAGATGCCAAATGATAAACCATAATAATTGATCTTGAAAGAGATTGAAATATAATTGAAATAACAAAAAATTAATTATATAAGATGAAAAAAAAAAAGATTCAAAAAGTTTAAATTAAGGAACAACTAAGATAAGAAAAATTTGTCAAGGTCATGAAACATTCTAGACAATTTGATAAGGAGGATTATTACAAAAGACTCACAACCTAGCTTTTTTTGAATCCAAGTGCATAAGGCTCTAAACTCATCAAAAGACTCACTCTTGTGTGACAAAAATCTAATCCAAGTGAACTTCGAGTAGTCATCGACAATCACAAATCCATGTGAAAGATTACTAAAGGTCTAGAGGTGTTAATGTCCTTTATGGAGTGAAAAGTCGAGTGGACTTATTTTCCTAATTGGCAGGCATCACAAAGGTGGTCTTTTGAAAACTTAAGATTGGGGACACCTCTAACTAAGTCTTTGTAGGTCACTTTCCTAAGAGTTTTCATACTGGCATGACATAATCTTCTGTGCCACAACCATGAATCATCAACATCATTTTTTAAGAAAAATGAAGCAGCACAATCAATATTATTTAAATCAAACATGTAAACATTGTTGATCCACTTTCCCAGCAAAATAGTGTTATTATTTAAGTTGATAATGTATGAATTTGCCAAAAAAATTATGATGAAGCCCTTATCGTAAAGCTGATTGATACTGAGCAAGTTGTGTTTCAGTTCATCTACAAGAAAAATATTTTCAATTAAAATGTTATTGGAATTTCTAATTATACCTGAGCCTACCACCTTCCTGGTGGTGTTGTCTCCAAAAGTAACCTTCCTCCTATCCTAGTCTCCAGCAAAATGAATTGATTGGTATCGCCAGTCATATGTCGAGAGCATCCCCTGTCTAGATACCACATGCTCTCACGAGGCCTTTTGTGAGAGCTTGCGTCCAAAATCATTAAATATCATATTTTAGGAACATAAATAGGTTTGGGTCCCTTCTTATGGAAAGTAGAATGCAATGCATATGTGTTATGCTGTGAATCATACAATTTAGGTTTTTTATACCCAATGTGTATTATGGTGAATGGTGCAAGTGTGTGTAATGTGTCTTATCATACCACATAAAAAACATCTAACTCCAGAAAAAGTATGCACTAATCTACTCATGTGGTGCTGCTTCTTTTTATACGATGCATGCAATGATGGTTTTTTTTATTTTCAAAAGTTTTTAGATTTTCTAACTTTCTAAACTCCTTTTTTAACTCAGTATGAGATGATTTTAAGGAATCATGTGCATCAGATAATTCAGCATGCTTTTTGTTTAATGCATCAAACTTATCAAGTAAGGACATGTGATTGCTATCAATTATAGAATGATCTTTAAGAAGAATTTCATGCTCTTTTTATAAATTTAAAAATTCTAATTTCAAGCTAGCATGTGTTTTACTAAGTTTCCTATATGATGCATGAATTTGTTCTGAAACTTCAAGTAGTTGCTCATAGGTTAGTTCACATACATCTTCTTGGTCACCTTGACCAAGATGATCATCTGCCATTAAGCACAAGTTTATTGTCTCCTCTTCAGGTTCAGTCTCAGAGGAGTCTGATATAGAATCTGCCCAGAACGCCTTTTGGAATCTCTTCTTATCCTTCTTGAACTTCGATTTCTCCTCACCCTTTACCTTGCTTGGGTGAGACTTAAGTGTAGGACAATCAGCTTTAACATGTCCTAGCTTTCTGCATTCAAAATAAATCATATCATTAGAACTCTTAAAATTTTTATTTCCCTTACCTTTGTTCCACTTTTGATAGTTCTTTTGCTTCTTTCTTAGAAAGCTTTTAAATTGTCTTGTGATTAAAGCAACATCATTGCTTTTAGACCCAGAACAATTAGTATCCATGTAGTTGGCCTTTAATGCTAGAATTTTCTCTTTCCTTTTCTCACCTGCATCAAAATTTCTTTGATCCACTCCTTACTCGTAAGCAATGAGTGATCCAAGTAAGTTATTAATCAAATAAGCATTCAAATCTTTAGATTCAGTAATTGCAATAATTTTAGCATCAAAAGAGGAAGGCAGGCATCTCAAAATTTTATCCACCTTTTCATAGTTAGTGAGTTCTCTTCCTAAGGCATGCAAAGTAGTTACAATTTTAGTAAACCTTGTATACATTTCATAAATTTATTTTAGAAGGTTTCATATGAAAAAGTTCATAATCATGCAAAATAATATTCAATCAGGATTGCTTGACTTCATTAGTTCCTTCATAAGTAATACACGATTTATCTCAAATTTATTTACCAGTTGTACAAGTTGAAACACACATGTAATCTTCATATTTCAAAGCTTAGAAGAAATAGTTCAAGCATTTTTCATTAAATTGTGCTAAATCTCTTTCATTAAAAGTCTATTTAGTAAATGGAATTTCATTTTTAATGCCATTAAGTTCATGAGAAGGTGGTGTATAACCTTTTTTAACAAGTATCCACATATGATAGTCAATCGATTGTAAAAATATAGACATGCGAGTTTTCTAAAAATTAAAAGGAATATTATAAAACAAAGTTTATCAGGTAATAGAATACCCTTTCGCAATATTATGATTACTGTTGTTAGCCATGAATCAAAATTCAAAAAGTTTTCAAACTTTATTTTTATGAATCCCGCTCTAATACCACTTAAAAGTTCGTTTGGGATGTTAAGCCCTTATGAATAAGCCCAAGGCTAACCAAGAGGGGGGGGGGGGGGGGGGGGGGGGGGTGAAGTGAATTGGTGTTTTAAAAATTCTTTCAATCAAAAACTCAAAACTTAAACCAAAATTCATCACAACTATAAACAAAGTACAAAAAAAAAAAATAAATGCAGAAGAAAATAAAAGAACATAAATATTTATAGTGGTTCGGTCAACACGACCTACGTCCACTCCCCAGAGGCACCCTCTGAGTATTGTACTAAACTTAGTGACTCTCCTTTTGCTCTCCCAGTAAGGCGGAGAAGCCCTTACGAAACCGCCTTTCCACCGACCCTAGTGCGACAGAGAACCGACTCCTTTTGTTTCCTCCTAAAGCAAGCAGAGAACCTCGATCAATTACTGAAGAAGACCTCCCTTGAGCCTCCAAGAAGGAGGAATTATGATTGGAGAAGACACCTTGGACCCTTGCTTGGAGAAACCCTTATGAAACCCCCTCACAAGCTCCCCCTCACAAGTTCCTCCCTCTCTCTCCCTCTCCTATAGGCTCTCTCAGGTCAAGACAGCAGCAAAGGATGCTTGTACTTGAGAAAACATGATTCCTTTAAATATATTTTCAAGAACCAACTTTATTAACCAGTACAATATTGATATCATTCTATACGATCAGTACAAATTAAGCTCAATCGGCCTGGACAACTTGGAACGATTAGAAGATTTTTTTGTTCTTATCGTCCAGGACGATAATATATCATCATGTATAATTAGTACAAATCAGGGAATATCATCTAGAACATCACTCTGAACAGGCGATGTATGATTGTGGTCATCCAGGGACAACAAAGGTTTTTGAACTAATCATCAATCAATCAACCTTAATTACTTTCCTTAATCACTAGATCAATTTAGGCATAATTGATCCCTATCGTCTAGGCCAATGTCCTGGAAGATGATTAAAGAATAAAATTTTCTAAATAGATCTGGCGACTGATTCTTTCTGATTTGAGCATATCATCCCAGCCAATACATAAATCGTCCAGGATGATATGCTTAATGACAGCTGCCTTAACCAGGATGCCCTAATTAGGGTTTCTATTTTTGATCGATCATCAAGGATGAATTTTGTATCATCCCAGACAATGTTAGCAAAATAAAAAAACTCTAAGTCAAACAGAAAAAATTCACCCAAGTGTGTGTGTGCAAGGTTACTTAGCATCAGGCACCATAAAGATTACAATTGACTCAAAAAAGGGAAAAAATACATTACAAACTGACTCAGACTTATTCTACCCTATCTTGAACTGGCTTGAGTTGCACATGATCTTATTGACCTAAAATGTTAGTGGGCAAGGCAGTCGTAGAAAAAATAGGAATGTTTGTTATCATCAAAATTTTAATTCATAAAACTAGATTTGC
Organism: Dendrobium officinale; assembly: GCA_019514585.1. Taxonomy (NCBI): domain Eukaryota; kingdom Viridiplantae; phylum Streptophyta; class Magnoliopsida; order Asparagales; family Orchidaceae; genus Dendrobium; species Dendrobium officinale. The sequence continues at coordinate 3,126,813 of CM033698.1, read as the reverse complement.
AACACACATAACAATTATATCAAGTTTGCAAAAGAATTTATCTAAGCATTAAGATCAATTACACCAAACCTTATTCTTAATGTACTAAAAGTATCAAAGGCTAGTGGTTTTATAAAAATGTTTGCAATTTGATTTTCAGTTAAAACATGAGTCAATTCAATTTCTCCTTTATATACATGATCCCTAATAAAATTATGCCTTATATCTATATGTTTCATTATATAATGTTGAATAAGATTTTTTGAAATACAAATGACACTAGTATTATTATAATAAATTAGAATTGTGCCTATTATAAATCCTAAATCAATTAATTATCATTTCAACCAAAGAGCTTGTGCCACACAACTTTCTAAGGAAGTGCATTCAGCTTCAGCAGTAAATAGATCTATGGAATTTTGTTTTCTACTGGACCAAGAAACTAAAGAATTTCTTATAAATTAACAAGCTCCAAATGTACTCTTTCGATCAACCCCATAAACCTGCAAAGTCTGAATCTAAATATCCAATAATTTTTAAATGAAGAGTTGTACTTAGGATATCAAATTCCTAAGTTCTCTGTTCCTAAAAGATATGCAAAAATCCTTTTTACTGCTGTCAAATGTGATTTTTTTGGGATCTAATTGAGATCTAGCACATAAATAAATAAGAAACATAATATTTGGTCTACTAGCTATCAAATAAACCAAATATCCAATAATTCCTCTAAATTTTGTTTCATCAACAGATTTTTTCTTTTGGGTCCTTATCCAACTGAACTGAGGAACTCATAGGTATACTAACTGGTTTAGTTTTATCAATTTCATACTTTTTGATGATGTCCTTAACATACTTTCATTGACCAAAAAAAGTTTCTTCCTTGATTTTCTTAATGCTAAAACTAAGAAAATAACTAAGATCTCCCATTATGCTCATCTCAAAATTCATTACTCATTATTTTGGAGAAATCATCATAAAGATTTTTATTAGTAGATCCAAAAATGACATCAACAATATAAATATGAATAATGTGTATATCATCTCCAAATTTCTTCGAAAAGAGAGTGGTATCCACACTTTCTTTTTCAAAAGATATCTCTAATATGAAAATGTTTAACCTCTCATATTAAGCCCTAGGTGGCTATTTTATCTGTATAATGCATTTTTTAATCTAAAAATATTATTAGGGAGTTTTGAATTTTCAAAACCTGTAGGTTGGTCAACATAAACATCCTCTTGAATCATCCCATTCAAAAAGATATTTTTAACATCTATTTGGTACAATTTAAATCCTCTAAAATAGGCAAAGGCTAATAAAACCCTAATTACTTCAAGTCTTGCTACATGGACAAAAGTCTCCTCAAAATCAATCCTTTCAATTTGATTATACCCTTTAGCCACCAATCTATCATTATTTCTAACAACTCCTAAGTCATTTATTTTATTTTTGAATACCCACTTAGTTCCAACTACTCTTTAATCTTTTGGCCTTGCAATCAATTCCAAAACATCATTCCTTATAAACTAATTTAATTCTTCTTGCGTAACCAAAATCCAAAATTCATCCAAAAGTGCTTGATTTATATTTGTGGGTTCTATTATTAAAATAAACGAAGAATGATTGACTTCTTTGCTAAGTCCATACCTAGTCCTAACACCCTCACTAGGTTCACACTAAAATTAACTCCTTAGTGTGGTTTTTAGAAAATTTCAAATCTCTAGGCTTTGGGTTTTCTATCTCCAAATTTTCTTTCAAATTAATTTTCTAATCTTTTTAGACTTAAGTTCTAAAGCATCCTCTTCCAAACTTAGCTTTTTTAAAATACTAGATTAATCAAATATAACATGTGTTGTCTCCTCAACTACTAAAGTTCTTTTGTTAAACACTCTAAATGATTTCTCAATACTAGAGTATCCTAGAAAAATTCCTTCATTTAATTTTGGATCAATTTTTTCTAAAAGAGATTTTTTATTATTATATATAAACACCTTACATCTAAATACATGCAAATATGACAAATTAGGTGTTCTTCCCTTAAGAAGCTCATAAGGTGTTTTATTAAATTTAGATCTTATGTTCACCCTATTCAGAATATAACATATAGTGCTAACCGCTTCAGCCCAAAAATATTTAGAAAGTGAATATTTTGCCAACATGGCTCTAGAGGCTTCAATTAATATTTTGTTCTTTCTTTTGACTACCCCATTCTGCTGAGGGGTCCTAGGTGCGGAAAAATTATGATTAATTTCTTTTTACTTATAAAAATCTGCAAATTTATGATTTTCAAATTTATCTCCGTGATCACTTTGACTAGTTAAAATTTCACAAACTAATTTCCTTTGAATCAAAGTCAAAAAGTCTCTAAACTACTTAAATGATTCACTCTTATGAAATAAAAATTTAATCCATGTGAATCTTGAGAAATAATCTACTATTACAAATCTGTATACTTTTCCTCCTAGACTTACAATGTTAACCGATTCAAAAAGATCCATATATAAAAAATTTCTAATGATTTACTAGTTCTAAGATCTTTATTGGAATGAAATGAGGACTTCACCTATTTTCCTTGTTGACATGCATCATAAAGGCGATCCTTAGTAAAGTATATTTTTGGTATACCTCTTACCGGTTCCTTTTGGGTAATATTCATAAGATTTTTCATGTTAGCATGACAAAGTCTCCTATGCCATAACCAATATTCATTAAAAACTAATTTCAAATAAAAAACATTATGAGTTTTAATACAATTTAAATTTAGAATATAAATATTATTTACTCTAGTTCCATACAATACATCGTTTCCATTTAGCCTTAATATACAGCTAGTGGGAAAAATTTTAACGCTATACCCTTTATAACATAACTGACTAATACTTAATAAATTATGCTTTAAGCCTTCTCAAAGTAATACATTCTCGATGAAAAAATTATTCAAGTTTCTGATCATACCTATGCCAACCACTTTCCTAGTAGTGTTATCTCCCAGTGTAATCTTGCCTCCATTCCTAACTTCCAGTGATATAAATTATGTAGTATCTCCAGTCATATGCTTCAAGCAACCACTGTCTAGGTACCAAATTCTCTCATGAGTCTTGTATGAGAGCATTCCTGAAAAACAATCAAATGTTAGACTTGGGAACCCAAACAAGTTTGGGTTCTTCTTTAGGCAAATTAAAACTAGATGCATACATGATATGAATTAGTTTATGCATCTTTGGTTTCCATACTAAATGAGTTTTTCTATGTAAAGTATAAGTGTGTGATATATGTCCAATCATCCCACATTTAAAGAACTTAACTCCAGGAAAAGGGTTTTTTAATTTCTAATAATAAATTTGTCACTTCCTAGGTTTTAAAAATTTTGCCTTCAAAATAAGATTAGTAAAATTTTCAAGTGTAGGGGGTGTCCTATTTTCTTCAAGAGCTTTCACTATCACTCTAAGGAATGATTTTGTATCTTCTAATACAATTTTATCATATTTTAGATAATTATCTCTATTCTCAAATTCATCCCTAAATATTTTTAGTTCTTTTTCCAATTTAGTATAGGATGATTTCAGTAATTCATTTTGTTTATTCAAATTATCGAATTTATTAAGTAAGCTCATGTGGTTGTTGTCTATCTGTGCGTGATCTTTCCTAAGGATGTGATGCTCTTTTTGTAACTCTTGTAATTCTAAGTTCAATATAGCATTTTCTTCAGTTTTTTATATGCATTATATATTATTTCAGAAACTTTAAGCAATTTATTATAAGTTAAGTCATATACCTCTTCTTAATCCGACTGATTAAGATTATAGGCCATTACACACAGGTTGCTGACTTCTTCTTCCTTTTCTATTTATGATAAATTTGAAGCTGAGTCCGCCCAGAAAGCTTTTTAAAATCTCTTCTTGCTCTTCTTCACATTTGCTTTCTCCTCAACCTTCTCCTTGCTAGGAGTGGCTTTAAGATTAAGGCACTCTGATTTTATATGTCTAAGTTTCCTGTATTCATAGCAACCAAAATCATTAGAAACCTTAACATTTTTATGGAACTTACCTTTGTTCCATTGTTGGCATCTCCTTTGCTTCCTTTTAAGAAAACTCTTGAACTACCTTATCTTCAAGGAAATGTTATCCTCATCCTTAGGTTGTGATTGATCACTCTCTAAATCATTCACTTTTAGTATTATGTTCTTCTCCTTTCGCTGTTCTCTTGCATCAATCTTCTTTTGAGTCACTCCTTGCTCTTAAGCAATCAGTGATCCTAGGAGATTATCATTAGAATAAACATTTAAGTCCTTAGCCTCTATAATTGCAGTTACTTTAGCATCATAAGCAGTATACACATAATGAATAATTTTATTAACCATTTCAGTGTTCGTTAGTTCCCTATCTAATGCATGTAAAGAAGCGACTATTTGAGTAATTCTTGTATATATATTAGAAATGGATTCATTGGGTTTCATGCAAAATAATTCATAATCATGTATCAACATGTTTAATCAAGATTGCTTTACTTCATTAGTCTCTTCGTAAGTAATACATAGCCTATCACAAATTTTCTTTCCACTTTTGCAAGTGGAAACCTGCATATAATCTTTTGACTTAAGTTTATAAAAGAAACTATTTAAACATTTTGCATTTAGTTATGATAAGCCACATTCTTCTTCAGTCCAGTCAGCAAAGGGTGTTTCAACTCTAATGCCATCTACTTATCTAGTTGGCATTGTATACCCCTTTTGAACTAAAATCCATATATGATAATTAAGCGATTAAAGAAAAGTTGACATGCGTATTTTCTAAAAATCGAAAGGGATATTATAAAATAACAGAGGTCTAGTGATCGAATACCCTTCATATGTATTTTAGTTTCCAAAAGTAGTCATTCTCATTTTCTAAAAAATAGTATAAACTTATAATTTTAAAATAAAGCTCTGATAGCACTTGTTGATTCCATATAGGTTGTTAAACCTAAGCAATTATCCCAATGCTAACCAAGTGGGGGGCGAATTGGTAATTTTTAAAAAATTCTTTTGGATTTTTTTAATAATTTTCCAACTTTGATTATCTTTTTGAAAATTTTTTTCAACCATAAATATCAAAGTACAAAAAATAAAACAAAATGTAAAAATTAAAAATAACATAAAGATTTATAGTAGTTTGGTCAAACACGACCTACATCCACTCCCTGAAGACTCCCTCTTTAGGTATTACATTATTACCAAAGTGACTCTCCTTTTATCCCCACAATAAGGTGGAGAAGCCTTTACAAATCCTCTCTTCCACCAATCCTCGGTGTGGTAGAGAACCATCATCCATTCACACTATCCAAGTGTCGACAGAGAACCGTCGTCTGTTCACACTCTCCATGTGCGACAGAGAACTGTTATCTGTTCACACTCTCTAAATGTTTGTAGAGAACTAAATCTTCTTCAAAGATCTTCTCATGAGTGACTAGAAAGAAGAAAATAAGAGTGATAAAAAAAACACAAAGAGATCCTTACCTTTGAGTAACCTTCTTAACCCTTCACACTCCACTAGCAAGAAATCTCTCTCAAACACTCTCCCACACTCTCTATTTCACTTGCCCTTGAAAAGCATGAAGAACAATACTATTCACGTTAGTTTTTAAGGACATTTTATATAAAAGACATGAAATCAATTTTGAGCGTATGATCGTACAGTACGATCATATGTTCGTACGTATGACCAGTTTAAAATTTGTTATGTGCGAACCTTTTGTGAATCTATATTAAATGACTTTATACACAATGATAATCTAGTATAAACCAAGTTTGTACTGTACAAATAATTAGAAAAATTTTCATCTTCATTGAGATGAAGAGGGACCCCACATATTCATACTCTAGATGATGTACGTACTATGATGACATTGTACATTACAATAAATTTAGAAAAATTTTAAATTTATCGGGATGAAAAGGGTCCCATCCAATTCATACTCTGGATGACATACGTACGATGACAACATCATACAATACGATCAATTTAGAAAATTTTAAGTTTCATCAAGATGAAAAGGGACTTGTCTAATTCATACTCTGGACAAACGTATGTACGATGACGACATCGTACAATATGATCAGTTCATAAAATTATTAAGTTCATCGGGATGAAAATGGACCCATCCAATTCATACTCTGGATGTCTTACGTATGAAGGAGCTTCGTACAGCACGATCAATATTTAAAAAAATTTCTACCTGTAGTTAGTTTGACTGCTCGTAGGGGAAAATAACTGAACAAATTATCCTGTACGAAAATCGTTCATATAGTATAATCAGTTAAAAATTTTTACAGTTTGAAATACTCCCATAATGTGTGTGTTCACAATTACTCAATTATAATCACACTCTCTCTGATTTAATAAAATGAAAAAATACATACTTCTTTTACAATGACCCTAATATAGTCTAATTTAAAGACTTCAATAATCTGAAGCATGATTTTCCTGAAATGTTAGTACACACAAACAACAAAAATAGTATATCCAAAATATATTAGGAGAAATTGTAATTAAAATAATAATATTTTGAATTATAAAAAACATACATGTTGCATGAATCTTAGCAACTGAAAAACCAAGTTGCAACAATATCAACAAAATCATTTGTTGTTGCCTTCATTTTTAATTTGAAAGCTTTAGTGAACTATGTATAATATAGGCAAGTTAAATTTCTTGTACTACTGAGACTAGATAACATACCATACACTGGAACGTCATTGATCATCCATATTGAAGTTATTTTCATTAGAAAGTTTTGTTTTGTTGAAATATCATATGCTATTAAATCTTTTTTTTATGGTACCTTCAAGTCATTAATTAAAGGTCATAAGAATACATTGATTTTCACTTTTGGATTATGTGGTCCATATGTGATAGTGAGAAACATGTCAGGTGTAGTCAAGCAAATCTTTGATGGAAGAATATAAGGTGTTGTTAGTATTACTAAGCATGTTAGCATGCGTAAGGTGAAGCTACCTAATTACAAGAGTAAACTCATCTACACATAAGCCTAAACTTATGTTATGAAACAATCCAAAATATAAAAAAAAAAAGTATTTTAAATTATAGTGTGTTGGCACTAAGCTTGTGGCCATTGAGGTGATGGCCTTTGAGTGTAGCAACGCTAGAAACCATCACCACATTATTGAAGCATCTATTCTACAGTAAATCCTTATTCAATATGTGTGTTAGGCTACTAACAACATATATATCTATATATATAATCCTATGCACTAAAAGCCTCAATGCCACTACCTCCTCCCCCATTTTCGGTGACATACCATGGAAGAAGGGAGGGAAATGAAGAGGAATAAGAGTGAGGGAAGAGAGAGAAAGTAGGTTTTGGTCATTTTTGTCTGTCAGTTTTGTTATAAAGTCTTCATATCATTGTAAGTAACTTGAATCTCACTTTAGCTTTCAATTATTTTGAGTTGACAATTTTAATCTATTTTCAATCCAAAAAAATATATATTTTTATTTATCACACTTTTATCATGTAATTTTTCATATATGATTGAATTTGAATTTATGGACATTTTTATTATAATATTATTGTATTTTAATGGGTAAAATGAAAGTTATGATTTTCTAAAACTATCAATTATTATATAGATTTTTCTATATTTATAGATTTTAGCATTTATATCACATTTCATGCATGAAAGAGTGATTGATACATCTTATTTGAAATATATATAGTATTTATATGCAAGCAAAAAGGCTGGCTTTTAATAATGTGTCATACCTTGCTAAATAATATAAATATTGAATTATGTACTAATTTAATATGTATATTACTATTATTGATAGTATTGATAACATTGATAGATAAATAGAAGTTTATGCATTATATGTACTGATTTTCTAAGATTAAATAAATTATAAGATAGATAGGACTAATGACCTTGATGATATTAACACATGTATATTTGTATTATAGTATTGATTTATTTATTACTGATATAATTATGTTTTTGCACTTATTATTGATTTATAGATTTAAGCAGGTTGATTCTCACTTTTCATTATTAATCATATTGAATCATATAAGTGATGATTGAGCATTGAACATTACTGATTCTAATGATTAAAATGAGAATTGATGGGGGTTGTGGAGTAACCTATAGAATTTTAAAATAATTTAGGACTCTATTAGTTCCTAACAATGCTTAGGTTTTCTTTGATATAAAAAACTCCACTTAATATACATAGGTATATGTGCCGAATTAAGTAATATAGTGATAGATCAGAGCATTGATCCCATGAGGAAGATATGCTCACTTGTAAATACTAATACTGTCAACTAAAATCATAACAATTATCTTACTCAATAAAAAAAGATGTTATGGAGATTCAATCACTTAAATAAAATTAGATAAAGGTAATTAATACAATATATGGATATAATTATTTGGATTGATGAATGTAAATAACATAATTTTCTATCGAATCTCTTTTAATTAGGATGCTATTCAGAGTATATGCATTCATAGATCTTAGTTGAGCTTGTGGGAATAAAGGATGTCCACTCACTTTTACATATATATCATCTCCTTAATAATTTAGTACATTTCATATCCTATGCCTAGGTATGATGCATACTAATTCAATATTCCTAGTTATGCCTGCTTCCCTCCGTCGAGGCCCACATTACACCTAGTTTTAACTACACATATGACCATTATGTGTATTAAATTTAGATATGGTAATATTAAAAATATATTTTTATCATTTAAGAAATAAGAGAAATTATTAGTACTATATATGATACTTACATCATCAATCCAAAGCTAAAAAAGTTAGTCATACATGGAGTAAAATTGAAGCAAACTCTTTTTCAGTAATAACATGATGGAAAGAAAATATAAGAGATAGATATAATAAGAATGGTTCAATGGATATACTCTATACTCCTTTTTACTTACATAATTGCTTCCATAAATATAAGCCAAACACTCTAATAATGGTATTAAGTATTTCCCTAAATTCCCTTAGTTATCAACTTAAGGGAGTTTCAAGAAAGCAATCTTAATTGTAGCAAAATTATCTAAACTCTCATATAAACATAACACTATGACTATTTATAAGAAAACACAAAGTATACATCTAACACTACGGTGCTTGAAAAATTGGTGTCGTTATGCCCATCAAATGAAATAACGTTGTTGTGCTACTTTTCTAGTTTCATCGTGGTGCTTGATGATGTGGATCAATTACTTAGTGAACATTCACATCATTTTGCTAATAGATCATGTCCTTGGGAAGTTACAACTGCTATATAGTGGCACAGCTGTCTTTTGAATGCTGTTGCATTGGAAGAGCAATTTAGGTGCTAAGGCGTTATAGAGTGTGATGCTGTGGAGCTTAACGACAAAGAATATGGCACTACAAAGCTAAACTTTAAACGCCATGGCACTGTCTGATAGAAAGGTTGGTGCTACAATGTCAATATTCTGGTGCTCCGACAATGTCTTTGATAGTGATGTGGCGTTATTTATTCTGACACTACGACACTATATGAAACTTAGAATTTTATGCCTTTTATGTATTTTTTCTACACATTACAACCAAAATAATACATTGTCACTGAAAATATATAACATAAAAAAAAACATTATTTACACTTATCAAATTCTCTCGAGCTTAAACTCTTGCTTGTCCTCAAGCAAATAAATATATTATAGTTTTAATTAAATGATTAGCTAAGGTAAAATAAATAATTTGAAATTACTAAAATATATGATAATACATCACAGTTTAGAAGTAATAAAAATGAATAAAATTATAATGCTAGTATAGAAAAATACTAATAATTATACTAATGAGTCATCCTTATTATTGTTTAATTTGAATTTACAAGTTATAGATTTAATTATTACTCTTTGAGTTTTAAAATGAATAATGTTGCTTAATGATTAGATATCTTTGTAGTTAAAATTAAAACTTCATTAGTTCACCATCATTTGTTCTGGTTTTTTTACTTTATTATTTATAAATTTAAGTATAAGAGTAAAATCAGAATTTAAGGTTTTAACTGATACCAAATTTTGAATGTATTCATATTTCTTTTTTTTTTTTTTGAACTATTTTCACAGCCATTTCTCTTATTAATTTATGAGTACATAATTAATGGTTTTTAATATCAAATTTTTTTCTTCGAACCCTTTTTATAATCTTAATGAGTTTTATGTAAGGATTTAATAAGTCATAAAATTCCAAATATAACTATAAAATTTATAATCTAGAGCTTATACATTGAATTCTTGTAGCCCAATCATTTCTTTAGATTTATACAAATTTTAAAATTTTTAGTCTTCACTTGAATTGAGATTTTTCTCTTATGATATGTAATTAACTATAGTGGCTTGCCCCTATAGGGAGTCTAGAACTCATAATAAAATAAACCCTATCTTAATTTTTTTGTAAGGTAGGGGAAAAATTTGTGGACACAGACCAAAGCCTTAAATATTAGTTTAATTTCATAATCAAAATAAAAGTAAATATTCTTTTATTATTAGGGATAATTTGAACATCTCTTATATATTTGATTACAAAAATAAATAGATGATTAATTTTATGATTAAATGGTAAGTGAATATTTCTTTTATCCTTAGGGATGAATTGAATATTTCTTATATAGTTTGGTTATGAAAATAAATTCATTAATATACTTTCATGATTAAAAGGATAAGTGAATATTACTTTCATCCATAGGGATGAATTGAATATTTCTTATGTAGTTTTGATTATGAATATATATTCATTGATTTAATTTGATGATTGAAATGATTAGTGAATATTCCTTTTTATCCTTGGGGATAAATTGAATATTTCCTATGCTTTGCTCGATCATGAAAATAAATTGAAGGTTTCTCTTCTCAAATCAACAGTGAGACATTAGTCTATCCTTTAGGATGATATAATGTCAATTTATATTAATTTAATTAAAGAAACCTAAGTATAGTTTAAAGTAATCTTGTGGACATTAACATAATATATATAATTTGTCCACAATAAGATCTCAATACCTAGATTCTTATATACAATTTTTTTTTTTTAAGTTAGGAATCCTAATCATAACCTATAATTAGGTCAAATAATATGTGGCCCTATAATGAATTTAAGAACATCTCTATATGTAGAAATGACCATTAAAGGAACCCTCAATCATTTTTTTTTTTAATATGCTTTCTTTAAACCCATCTTAAGGTGAACATTATGGATACCAATCTTATTAAAATTCAATCAAATTGTTAAAATCTATTACTTAAATTTATTAGAAAAATTCTAAATGGTTAATTTTAGGTATCATTATATTCTTAAACCATTGATAAGCTAATATATACTCTAAAACCATTGATAAGCTAATATATTTATTTAACCATTTTTTACCCTATTAATTATCCATTTAGGGTAACTTAACCAATTTGACCATATAATCTAAATTGAGCTCAATAAATCTTTGGAAATTATTTCAATAACTTATCTCTAAGCCTACAACTTAGGAATCACTAGTACAGTGTTATATAAAGTAGATTACATGAAAGAAACTCAAATCTAAAAAAAAAACATAAACTTAAAAACTTCAACTCAACTTTAAATAAAATTTAATTGATTCAGACTTTGTTTGGGATGGCTTTCTTATTACTTTTTAAAGAAACTTTCTAGTAAAAACATTTCTAGTTCTACAAATTTTTGTACTAAAAAGCTATTTTAAAAAGTAGAGGGAAAGTTTTCCTTAAGGAACCCTAAATCTTAAATTCATTCTAAATATTAGAATAAGTGAAAATATACCTTTAGATCCTCAAAGAAATAAAAAAAATTGGTGGAGAAATTTTTTCAAAGAAGCATGGACGCCTTATAAGGCTTTAGTGTGAGAAATTGGAGTTTTGGACACTATTTCGTGTGAAATGAGAGATCGTAGCGGATAGGGATAAGTACGTGTCCTATATGGAAAAAATTTCAACCAGAAACTAAATAGTCATTTTTGGCAAAAAAATTGCTGAAAAATTTGTTGGAAATTACTTTATATTTTCTAGTAGAATTTCTTCCAGTTTTAGAGTTGGAAATTTTGTCCATTCATGTTCCATAAAAAATTCACTAAAAATTCTTATTAAAAAATATAAATATGTCTAAATATAAATATTTTTACAAGGACAAGTGCTTATTAAAAAATAATAAATATGTGTAAATAAAAAACAACAACAATAAATTCAACCAATACCGTTAAGTATGTATAAGTTTTTTAGAAGATTTATGTATATATCACTTAAAATTAATCTACAAACATATTTAAAACTTGAAATTTTCTCATCTCTTTCTCGTCGTCAAAGATCTCAAGATTTTGAATTGAAGCAAGCAAGCATGTGGAAAATAAGTTAACAGGTCCAATGGTGTCTAAAGAATCCTCGGCGACAAAGAAGAGATGAAAAAGTGTTTATAAAACCTCATTAAAGAATTGAATCAATATGGCCGACGGTCTATTAAGGAGAAGATGAGTTTCATCGTAACTCATTATAACTTAAAGTTAGTGGAGATGATGAGAAAGTTATAAATTTAGATGTTATTTAAAAAATTAAATATTTTATGAATAAATATGACCATATATTAAATTTTAGCTAATTTTACAGTGATCACCCCATCTCCCATATTCTCTCTATCTCATTCTCATTCAGCTTTCAACCATTACAAACATGTCCAATGGAAGAGAACAACTATGCAAATGTGATCCCTTTAGTGGAAAAAACCAAAACCTAAAAACTTTAGCAATGCATCCTCTTTACCTAGTGAAATCACTAGATGGAGAAGAAGGGGGGGTGAATTGTGAAAACTTTTTGAAAATAATTAAAACCTAAGTAGGAGTTCTAATTCTTTTTTGATGCTTTTAAAATTTTAACATAAAAAAATTTAAACCACTTTTCTTTCACAAATTTTCCCAAGCAAATATTATGAAATAAAATGCACGCAATAATAAAAAGACGATAAGGAAAAATCACACTGAAATGTTTATAGTGGTTCGGTCAAACAATGACCTACGTCCACGTACTCCCCGGAGTCCTCTGCTCCAGTTATTTCACTAAAAGTAATAGCTCTCCTTTTTCCCCCCTTGGCATGGCGGAGAAGCCCTTACAATACTCCCTTTCACCAACCCGGCGTGGCGGAGTGCCAAACTCTGTTTTCACCCTCCTGGTGACAGCAGAGAACCTTCTCATTTTTCTCCCTCCTGGAGAAGGTAGAGTACCTCGAGGTCACGGATGTAGAAGAGCTTTTCCCTTGGAGATTCTCCCATAAATTCTTCTAGGGCCATAGTAGGAACAAGATGCAGCAAGTTCGGAGCAACCGTGTGATCTCCCTCATACCTCTTCTGCCTCACAACGCTCACCTTCTCCTCCCTCTCAAAAACCCTAAAGAACTTCTCAAGAGCTCTCTCCCATGGAATCCCTCTCTAACCATGTTCTCCTCTCTCTGATTCACACCTTTAAAACATAATAATTTTGATACCTAAAAATGGGCTCCAAAATCCCTGAAATCTCAAAGTAGCCGTTACTATCGTACAAAAAGGTATCTAATCATACAATACGATATGTATAAACAGACTTCATCCTGGTACGAAGTGGTATGAACAGTTCAAAAACATTCATACAGTACGATTTAAAATCATACGATACGATCCACAACAATACTGTTCGTACAGGACGATAGCCGAGATGATCAAATATTGTCTCTGTTCATCGTATGGTACAATTGACATCGTACAGTACTATGAGACAAAAACCAAGAGTTCATCCAGGATGATCCCTGGGACGATTATAATTCATCTCTATTCATCGTATTATACGAATCAGTTCGTACAATACGATGTTCAAATTATAATTAAGCCTGGATTTCTTGCACTAATCACGGGTTAAATTAAGTAAGTATTTAAAATAAATCATTCAGTACGAACGTGTTCGTACAGTACGACGGCGTAAAATAACTTACTTAAGTTAAAATGACGGCTAGGGTTTTAGATTTGAATATATCGTACAGTACGATTTACATTCGTACGGTAGGATCTATTCACAGAATCGTCTTACGAAGCTCTGATCGTACGGTACGAAATAACATCGTACAGTACGATCTACAGAGAAAGAAAACTCTAAATTTTTCATTTAAAAACACTCTCCCCCTGTGTGTGCATGGTTGCTCAGACTTTTATGCATTTTGTGGCCAGACTTAAGAAAGTAAAAATAAAATAAATATCAAAATACATTGTCAGACTCATACTCCTAATCTACCCATTCTTAAGTCTTCCTGTCGTCCTGAGTAGCTTGTGATCTTCCTGAAATGTTAGTACTCACGGAGAATAGAAAATAAAATAATATTCAATAAATAGATAATTCAAACGATATTATTTGTCATCATTAAAATCTCAAACTCGAGGTCATGGGTTGCAACAATCTCCTCCTTTTTGATGATGTCAAATAATATTTGTTGTAAGCAAGTGTTAATGGCATTTTTTATTTTATTTTATTTAAACATGAGAATAAGAAAATGAATAAAATGTAGTACGAAATAAAAAGAAATGCATTTAACTATAGAGCAAATTAAAACAACCTTCTCCCCCTTTTGACAGCACCAAAAAGAGGAGCAAACACTAAGATAAAAAAAGCTACAATACAAAGATAATCTAAAATGGAGGATCCTGATCAGATAATGGTGGAGGTGGGTTTGGTTGGAAGTACTAAAAGAGAGCGTCAAAGTGGTGATCAATAGCAGTAAAGCGTTCCCCAAACCATTGCATGTCAGTCTCGTGTTGCTGATGTTGCTCTTGAATGTGAGTATCGAGACGAGACTGAAGTTGGTCAAAGCGTTCGACCAAATCATCATAAGGATGTGCTGGTGCAGGTGCTCGAGGTGGTGCATGTTGTTGTGGACGTGCTTGAGCTATGGCCGGGGCATCTTCTCCTTCTTCTGCATCAAAAATAGGTTCTTCTGGCTCGTATCCCCGATGGAAAAGAATACGGAAAGAGACATCAGTATAAAAAAAATAGGAAGATTGTTGGGCTCACCAGGATAGGTCAATTGATATTTATGTTGGAGGATATATCCTATAAGGTGACCAAGAGCTAGATTTTATTTCCGTTGAGTAGTAGGGAAGTGAACGAAAGTCATATGGAGAATGTAGTTAATAATTAAATTGGCCTCATCGAATTTTGTGTTGGTCATGATAAGATAGGTAGCGACGGATAAGGTCGGGGTCATGTTGACACGGTCGCCACCTTTGGGTATTATAGAGGTTCGAAGGACATGTTGAATTATTCGTGCATTTCATGTTAGCGATTGAACGAGAGGTTGGTGTTGATGGAATGCAGCATTCCTAAGGACTCTATTAACATCACTCCAATCGAATTCGTCTGTAAGAAAGGAGTGAACCATATGACCTTTAGTGGATAGCCCAATATATTGGGCGATGTCGGCTCTAGAGATCTCGACATTTTGACCACAAATAAAAGAGTGAAAAGTAGTATTGTCGATAGTGTATGTGAAATTTGCAAGAAATTCTAAAAGAAGTTCAGAGTTATAGGGAAAGGCTTGGGTGAGGAGGAATTGGAAGGTGGTAGAAGCGAAGAGGCTCAATACCTTGAAGTTCATGACAGTCTGATTAAGCATTTTGGAAGGTGTAATTTTGCAGGCCTTGTACTTGTGGTAAGCTTCTTCATTTTCAGTGTTTAGAAAATGAGCACTTTGACATCTTGAAGAGGACGAGCTTCCAGCAGTCAACCGACCTCGCTTGCTGGAACTAGACATCGTGTAGAGGCTGAGTGAAAGGTGAGAAGGATCAAGTGGAGTGAGGGAAGTGAGTGAAGTGAGGATATCTGCCTATCCAGCCAATTTATAGAGTTTTCCTCACATCGTGCAGTACGATAGTACATCGTATAGTACGAAGTGGTAATTATTGTTCTGATGGTTCATTTCGGGAAAAGATGGTCAAATCGTACAGTACGATATATATCATATAGTATGATCAAAAGAATTTCGATCGACCCAACGGTCATCTGTACGACTTTTGACGAAATGTTTTGTACTGTACGAACAGGTGTAAAGTATAGTACGATAAATAATAATATCGTACCAGACAGCTTTAACTCGTGCTCATCCATTTTTGATGAGGTGGATCATACAGTACGAAGATAGGTATCATACAGTACGATCGTTAATAATATCATACCAACCAGAGTTAATTCGTCCCGATCCGTTCGCTAACGTGGATCGTACAATATGAAGACGAGATATCGTACCTTACGATGAGCAATAATTTATCGTACAGTATGATGTAGGTAATACAGTACGATCAACAGAGATGAAATTTGCCTTTTGGTGTCCTCTGTGCAGATTATAGTATATCGTACAGTACGATCGGAGTATCGTACAGTACGATAATACAAAGTCAAATTTAGTGCTTTTTGTGTGGAGAGTGTGTGATGATCAGGAGCACCCTTAGAAGATTTTTTTTGTTTTGTTTTTGTTTTTTTAGTTTTATACAGTTATATCTATGACACCTAATCTAGTCATCAAGGTGCTTGTCAGTTTGTGCACTTTTTCCTTTCTTGAGTCTATTGTATTTGTTGTGGCTCCTGATGCTTGGTGGGAAAAATTGTGTCTCAACACATAGATTTTGATTTCTCCTATTTTGTAATTGAATACTGCATTGAGAATAAAGTACAGTCTCGAGAGGCCGACACAATATGCTACAATGGATTCAATAACAAAATAGGGTTTTGAAAATTGATATTTCTATAATCAAACACAGTTTAAAGAATATCATATTATTTTGAAAAATAAACATGAAATTTTTAAGAATGTGTTTAAAAATAGAAATAAGCTTTTTGAAAAATTTATTCATTCGTTTATTTAGATATAGCAAGGAGAATACTATATCATCTTGAAAGACAAACATAAAATTCTTCAAGAACATCCAAAAGCAAGAATGAGTTTTATAAAATTCATCATTTCTAAAATTAAATATATCAAGTAATAAATTATATTGCCTGAAAAGACAATAATAACATACTACGAGCATATTTAAGATTAGAAATAAAGTTTTTTAAAGATATCTGCATTTCCAAAGATTCTTCCCTTGTTTTTTTATATAAATAAAATAAGGGTTTATTTTAGTCTGGGGTTTCTCAAATCCCTATAGAAGCAAGCCCCTATAGTTAATTACATCCTAGGAGGGAAGCTACTCCTAAGAAAACTCTCTCGATTAAAGCAGTGATTTCATACCCTTTTGATTTACAAAGTAAAAGACAAGGAAAAAGAAGTATGAATTTTTTTTAAGGAGACAGCTCAATGTTGAACATTTATTAGTGAGTCAAAGGAGAAAAAGTAGGAGGCGTCGGATTCTGAGAAGCTCAGAGACAACCTCAGCCTACCCTATGTTGGGCTTTACATTTTAGGAGAAAATTTTATGTTTAAATTGATGTTTTATTAGAAATTTGGGACAATATTCCCGGAGGGCGAGGACTTAAGATCTAAAAAGAATCTGCCTCAGAACCTAAATCTAATTTGGGTACTATAAAATAGTGACCCGAACCTAACTAATGAAATGCAAATCTGGACTTATCCCGGCATGGATTGGGGAGCCAGCTAACCACCTAGGCGCTTTTAAAACCATGTGTCCAGTCTCTTTTGAAAGATGGGTAGGGATGTTTATTTAAGTTTTAAGGAATTGAGGGGCCGACATCTAAGACAATTCCTAATTGACCCCTCAAACTTTATGTAGGGTGATAAAATGTCTAAAAATGCAATTAATATTTTAGACTCTTTTTAGTTTGTATCTAATGCAATGCATGCTAATTGACTCGAATGCATAAAATGAATATGAAGCAGTTTTAAAATCAGGCTTAGAAAATAGGTTTTTCCCTAGAGATTGCACAACTTCCCCATGACAGAACTGCACCCTCATAGGTCAAGTGGTCTGCCAGAACCCGCAGGCGGGGAGGTACCTAACAAGGAAGAGAAAGTATTAATATGCTTATGCTGACTCTCGGCGGTCCCGAGCTTACTTCTTAGATCGTTAGAGTTACTATGTGAGCCTAAAAAATTTTATTTAAAATTACAAGTAGAAGAATTTTAAGCGTACCCTTACGAAAAAAATCTCTCCGATTCGAATCCAGGCTAAAACAAAATACGGCATGCAAGAGTCCTAAAAAAAATTCTACTGCACAAACAATGTAAACAAACAAATTTTAATAATCCAAATATAATGTCCAATGTCCAATGTCCATATTACACCCAGAATTTACAGAAAAGTAAAGTGACCGGGCACCACTGACAACAAACCCGGATTCTAATCCTAAGAATGACGCAAGTGATTTTTGAAAAATGGGATATACTGTTCCTTGAATCTTCATTTTTGTTCATCTTCTTTCTTCAATCTTCTCGTTCTGTCTTTTCTTCTTCTACGAACTTCTCGGGTCCGCCGGGTTCTGGATATCCAAATGAAAAGAAACTCATCCCTAAAAGGGTATTTTTTCTTTTCTATTTGGATATTAAAATCATCCTAATTTGGCTTTCCAAATAAAAGAGAATAATCCTTTAAGGTATATTCTCCTTTCTTTGAGATTCCAAATTGGATGTGATATCCCATTTTCAAAATCACTTTCACATATTTTCAAAACATATTTACATTACATTACATTACATTTCACATAAAGAAAAAGAAAATCTAAACCACCTGCAGGGTTATCCTAAACAATTTATAATAAAAAACCATCCCAAGCAGTTATATATTTGCACATTTGAATTAAATTTATCAGCCATCCACACTCCTTTTGATTTGGGGGCTAAGCAGCTGAAGCACCTGTAGCATTTATTTAAAATTATTGATTAATTAGCCCCCTTTTTTTCTGCCCTGCATGAGTGTGGCCACCTGCAGAAAATTTTGTTAACAACCAGATCGCTCCTAACCTATGAGTAATCTAATCGTCAATCAAATCACATCACAGAATACAGCGGTAAAAGTAAGTAAACAAACACACCAATAACAATTTACAACCAACATGCAGTGAAAACATGAGAAAAAGCCCGTCACAGTGCAGTAAGGAAATAAACACCGGCCTAACCTAAAACTAGAGTCGGTTGTCCTAACAAACAATTCTAAGTGTGTGTATTAGAAGGTGTGGTTTTGATATGTCCTAAATCAATTATTATTTAAAAGAAAAATTTTTAGTTAAATTAAATTTAATTTATTAAATAAATAAAATAAAAATAAAAATAAAATAATAATAAAATAATGAATGTCACTAAGTTTTTCTATGTTATATGTCTCTACCCTAAAGTGTACATGCATCCTAAGTCTAAGTTTTCTAAGACCCGGTCCTTAATTTTTTGTCCTTAAATGTCACTACTGTTGTATGGGATAAAAATTTGTTATTACTAACCCTTAGGACATTTCGTACATGTAAAGGGATTTTAGGAATCTAAGAGCAGAAAGTAATAAATCTAATTAAATTGAAGTTACTACAAGGACCTAAAAGGGAAGGGTTTACGCACAAACCACATCAAGGGGTCCCTAAAAGTTTTCTAAGTTTAGAAATACTCACAGTCACCGGGGGGCTACGACCCAGTGGTTCCGCCCGTAGCACCTCTACCCGGTTGAATAGAGGCGACTGACGTCATTAGCTCCTTGTCCTTTTGTTCCCTCGATCGGTACCATTCCTCGCAGTTCATGCAAAAATATAGAGAAGAAAATAAGGAAAACAGGGATTAGAAAGTTCATTTTAATAATTAATAATGAAATAATTGAGATTTACTAAAGATAAAAGACATACCTTTCTTCAGGCTTGAAACACTGGCTTGGTTGAATGTCTTTTTGGACTTTTCATTTCTGATAGCATACTTTTATATTTTTCAAAAAAAAAAATTTTTTTGAGGCATCAGAAAGAAGAAGGAGAAGAGAGAGAGAGAGAGAGAGTAGAGGGAGAAAGAAAATTTTGCTTTTCAACAATTTTTTACTATCATTTTCTAGTTAAAACCCAAACTACCTTATTTTTAACATTCATACCTCTCATCTCTCAAAATACTTCAACTTTCAAAACTATACACTTAAAACACCATACAAAGCACTTTACTATTACATATTTACATATTTCACAATATTTTGTTTTCCAATATACACACATTCCACAATTAAACATATACATATCATTTTCAAAACACAAACGAATTCTACCTTTCAACCTTTACAAATCTTAATCTTTTAAAATTCATACACTTTTTAATATACACTTTCCAAAATATCTCGCCTTCCAAAGATTATACAACTACCTTTTAAAGCACACACATATACATTTCCCTCAAAATCATATACTTTACCTTTCATATTTCCCAAGCATCATTCTTCAAAAATCCACACTTTCACCATAAATCACCCTTCAAAAACACATACAATTTCATTACATAACTCTTTCTAAAACACACAATTTAATTCTTTTTTTTTTTTACACCCAAACAATTATCTTTTTCATATATGAACACTCCATACACTTCCAACATTCACACTCCACATTCTTTACTACAAAATACCTTTCCACACATACACTCCATTTTCACCATCTATACCTTTCACTTTCAATATGCATCTTCTCAAAGCACAAATGAATCATTCTTAACACATATACATATAAGATTCACTTATCAAGATCACACATTCAAGCATCAATTAACACAAACATATTTACACTAATCTTAATGTTCTGATATACACCTTTCTTATACAATACTATTCACATACTTTTCTCTTCAATGCAAATACATCTCATTTTCAAGAACATGTTGAACATAAAGGCAAATAATGCGTTTATTGATTATGGGAGCTAGCCGTTAATGAAGCTTAAGCAAAAGAGTTCAAGAATTCTCTCAAATTTCGTAAGGATCAACCAAACTATTAATAAAAATTTAGCATTTCGTTTCTCATTATTCTATTATTACCAAAAATGACAACTTAGAACCACTCAAGAATAACAATGCAAGATATAGTACAACTATGAAAAATAAAATAGATGAAATCATTTGTCGTCCAAGATAAAAAAGAAAAAGTTTATATTTACATTCCAACCAAACTTTCATAGTTTCTTTTATTGCTAATGCTTATCAAAAGAAAGAAACGTTGACAGATTTTTGTCTCAGACTTTTGATTAAAAGATCAAACTTCAACTCTTTCCATTTGACTTAAATCAAATTAAAATTATAGAAGAAGAAGATTGAGAGGATGTAGAAGAAATTACCCAAGATTAGGATGTCTTTTATGCGTCGGCTAAGTCAGAAGAGGCGACGACGTGCGACTACTGCTGCTCGTCGAGAGGAGGTAGTGGCTTCGGCTTAGGTTCGTCATGAGAGAGTAGAGAGGCTTGGACATGTCATGTATGAGTGGAGGGAGGCTTGGATGTGCATGTATGAGAGGAGGGAGGCTTGAAACGTTTTTTGGAGGGAGGGAGAGAAACATTTTTTGGGTTGAGGGAGAGGGAGAGTGGGTGGTTATGGGTTGTTGCTGAACCCTTTGATCGTGAACCGTTTGTTGGACATTTGAAGGCCTTAATGATTTCGGAATTTGGTGATCTTAGGCTCATTGGATTCGTCTCGTCGAGCCGTTCGATTCGAGTATAAGCTCGTCAAAATCGGAGACCGTTTGGTAACTCAAATTGCGGTTTTTGAACCTTCCAACAGCGCTTTGAGCCCTTGATTCGGATTCATTTGGGCTCAGATTGGGTTGATTTTGGTGTCGTTGGGTTTGTAGTCCTGAGACGCTCAGTTTGACTATAAGTTTGATGAAATCGTAGTTTGGATGGTCTCCGAATTAATTTTTGAAGTTTCCAAACTTGATTTTGCATCGAGATTTGTGCGTGATTAAGATAATTTTTTACGACGTATCAATTATTATTATATATATACTTGTGAAGAGTCAAAACGGGTTAATCGGAGCCATTGAAATCGAATTCAATTTGAATTAATTTGATTTGATTTCGTTTCGATTGGTGAGTTGATTTTGATTTTGATTCGAGTTGAGTGATAGGTTCGAGTCGATGCTACGTCAGTGGGTATCCACCTAAGAGAAATCCTATGGGCGACGTCTACACTAGGCTACGAAGACCTAGATGCTAGAGCTGAATTCTAGGGGAATTGACCTCGAATAATAAGGTCAACAAATGGACCCCCAATAGGCATGATAAACTTGCCAAAGTTTATCGTGCGTATTGGTGTTGACCGAAATGATCAATTAGATCCAGAGTTGAAGTTTAGCATCTGAGTATATAAGTTGAAGGGATTTTGAGAATTGATAGAAAATCTAGATAAAAGTTGATAGAGTTTTGAGTTGATTCAATGATTTTGAAATTGATATTGGTATTGATGGCTTTATCAAATAATAACAAAAGAATGTAGTATCATTTTGTAAAGTTAAGATTTGAGAATTTTGAATATAATGGATTGAATGTAGTTTGAAAGGAATGTAAGAGTTTGATTTGAGTTTAGTTTAGAGTTGAATGAGATTTGGAACGAATAGAAATTTTGAATTTGATTTTGATATGATTGAAACTTTTTTTTTTATATAAATCAAGATTAACTTCAAGAATGTTAATAGAATGAAGAGAAGATGCCGTTGGGGATGCTTATACTTCTCCTCGGGATGAAGATTAGGATGCCACTAGGGATGCTTACTCCTAACTACAAATATGCCAATAGGATGCCGTAGGAGGACTTATACCTAAAGACGGATTTAAGATTTACAATTTAATGAAGAGAAGATGCCACTGGGGATGCTTATACTTCTCCTCGTGATGAAAATTAGGATACCACTAGGGATGCTTATTCCTAACTTCGAAGATGTCAATAGGATGCCGTAGGAGGACTTATACCTAAAGACGGATTTAAGATTTACAATTTAATGAAGAGAAGATGCCGCTGGGGATGCTTATACTTCTCCTCGGGATGAAAATTAGGATGCCAGTAGGGATGCTTATTCCTAACTTCAAAGATGTCAATAGGATGCCGTAGGAGGACTTATACCTAAAGACGGATTTAAGATTTAACATTTAATGAAGAGAAGATGCCGCTGGGGATGCTTATACTTCTCCTCAGGACGAAGATTAGGATGCCACTAGGGATGCTTATTCCTAACTTCAAAGATGTCAATAGGATGCCGTAAGAGGACTTATACCTAAAGACGGATTTAAAATTTATAATTTAATGAAGAGAAGATGCTGCTGGGGATGCTTATACTTCTCCTAGGGATGAAAATTAGGATGCCACTAGGGATGCTTATTCCTAACTTCAAAGATGTCAATAGGATGTCGTAGGAGGACTTATACCTAAAGACGGATTTAAGATTTAACATTTAATGAAGAGAAGATGCCGCTGGGGATGCTTATACTTCTCCTCAGGACGAAGATTAGGATGCCACTAGGGATGCTTACTCCTAACTCCAAATATGCCAATAGGATGCCGTAGGAGGACTTATACCTAAAGACGGATTTAAGATTTACAATTTAATGAAGAGAAGATGCCGCTGGGGATGCTTATACTTCTCCTCGTGATGAAAATTAGGATACCACTAGGGATGCTTATTCCTAACTTCAAAGATGTCAATAGGATGCCGTAGGAGGACTTATACCTAAAGACAGATTTAAGATTTACAATTTAATGAAGAGAAGATACCGCTGGGGATGCTTATACTTCTCCTCGGGATGAAAATTATGATGCCACTAGGGATGCTTATTCCTAACTTCGAAGATGCCAATAGGATGCCGTAGGAGGACTTATACCTAAAGACGGATTTAAGATTTAACATTTAATGAAGAGAAGTGCCGCTGGGGATGCTTATACTTCTCCTCGGGACGAAGATTAGGATGCCACTAGGGATGCTTATTCCTAACTTCAAAGATGTCAATAGGATGCCGTAGGAGGACTTATACCTAAAGACGGATTTAAGATTTACATTTTAATGAAGAGAAGATGCCGCTGGGGATGCTTATACTTCTCCTCGGGACGAAGATTAGGATGTCACTAGGGATGCTTACTCTTAACTTCAAAGATGTCAATAGGATGCCGTAGGAGGACTTATACATAAAGACGGATTTAAGATTTAGAATTTAATGAAGAGAAGATGCCGCTGGGGATGCTTATACTTCTCCTCGGGATGAATATTAGGATGCCACTAGGGATGCTTACTCCTAACTCCAAATATGTCAATAGGATGCCGTAGGAGGACTTAAACCTAAAGACAGATTTAATCAGGATTGGCTGCCGTAATAGCGGACTTAAGCTAGAAAGTCAGTAGGATGCCGTAAAAGCGGACTTGACCTAAAGACAGATTTAACAGGATTGACTACCGTTAAAGCGGACTTAAGCGAGAAAGCCAATAGGATGCTGTAAAAGCGGACTTAGACCTAAAGACTGATTTAAGCTGGATTGGCTGCCGTAAGAGCGGACTTAAGCCAGAAAGCCAATAGGATGCCGTAAAAGCAGACTTAGACCTAAAGGCTGATTTAAGAGGATTGGCTACCGTAAGAGCGGACTTAAGCCAGAAAGCTAATAGGATGCCGTAAAAGCGGACTTAGACCTAAAGATTGATTTAAGATTGAATTGGCTGTCGTAAGAGCGGACTTAAGCCAAAAGCCAGTAGGATGCCGTAAAAGCGGACTTAGACCTAAAGACTGATTTAAGATTGAATGGCATGCTGTAAGAGCGGACTTAAGCCAAAAAGCCAGTAGGATGCCGTAAAAACGGACTTACATCTAAAGACTGATTTCAAGGTGGTGAATTTTTTAAAGTAAAGTTGATTACTTTAAAGCTTTGAATCTTTTCTCTCAATCACAAATGACATTGACAACTTGCAAATGTTCTACTATAGATCATAAGCTTTTATATATGTCATTTTCTAAAAGGGAAAGAAAAATATTTTGAAGATTGAAAGACTTGAAAATCTTTTGATTAAAATTTTGTTTTATCTTTCATTATAAATGATCTTTATAACTTACAAATAATCCACTAGGGATTATGTTTTTATATCGGATCATCACATGTGAGGAAAATAAAAAGAGAGTAGTTTGATCATCTTTGATAACTAAAGACTTAACAAAGCATCTCAACCACCAAAGGTGAAATGCAAGATTTTGTTTAAAGATTGATTCTATTATTAAATTTATTTTGATTAACTCGAAGAAAATAATATGAATTTTCTAGAGTCTTTGTTTACATGTTCTAAGAGAACTAAATGCAACATGATAAAATTTCCTTAAAAAAAATTTTAACTTTTGCATGAGTTGTTATAGAACAATGAGTATATTTGAGCATCCTTTATAGTGAAAATACAAAGGAATATAAAATACTCACAATGATTGAGAAAACTTTGATTTTTATCAAAGAGTGAAAGCTTTATTTTTTTTATTTGATAATTTTCTTATAATATTGGAAAGTGATCGCTTAAGTTTTAACCATCTTAACCCAATGAAAATGACATTGGAAAAGATTTAAAAACTCAACGAAGGATGGGTTGACTCCTCATAAATTATATAATTTGAATATGACCAACTTGAGTTTAATCAAAATATCTAAAACTTAACAACTTTCTTTAAAGAAAATTATAGTTTCAAATATTTTGAAATACAATGCTATAAAAAGATCCTTTAATGGGGATAGAGTTGTTTAGACTCTAACATCTGAATCTAGTTTAGGATAAAGATATATCGTGAATTGAATTTTATATCTTTTTGACGAAGTTACTATAGACTTTATCGGGAATAGAATCCCTCCAATTCTAACATCCAAGATTAGTCAATAATCGACTAGGTCAAATAGTAACTTGATTTTGATTTGGCATTTGACAAAGATTCAAACAAAAATATCATTAACATCACTAAGGATAGAACCCCTCATGTTCTAACATCCTAATTCAGTCAATGATAAAATTTAAATTTGTATGACATCTACTCAAAGGTGAATGAGAACATTAGACAATTATTTCAAAACCATCTAAGGGATGTCCCTTAATTTAGTTTCAAAATTTTGAATCTGAAGAAAGTGATTTTTATATTCATAAATATCACTATAAATCATATAGTATCAGAATCCTATCTAGAATCTCATTCAAATTGGAAGATGTCCAAAAGAGAGTTAAAGATTTTTTTTTGGATTATGATTTGTTTATGCATCTCAATTAGGTTATATATGTGAAACCCAAGTAATGCATAATCAGCATCATTATAATTCCATTTAGATTGATCATCTATGTGATTTTTCTTGAAAGTAATTTGAATATATGAATTGACCTACTCAAGTTTCTAACTAGAGAGGTCTCAAGATTTAGATTTTGTTAACCCAGATCAAAGCTCCCTACAAGCAAAACTTGGGTTTCCTTCTTCATCTTTTTCTTCTTTTTAAACTAAGATATAAAGAAATTAAATTGGAGGTAGAAATTCAATCTTTTCAAATCTTTCAGATGGTATATGTATTTTACATCTAATAAAACATCAATGCTTGATGATGAACCAAAATTTTGAATTCTCAAAGTCAAGTGTTAAAAATACTAAAGGATAAATATGTCTTATGATATTTAAGATTTAGAAAGGGAAGCCACTTTTTTTTTTTTTTGCTACACATTTAATGAACCTGTCTCTTTTTTTTCACTTTTTTTTTTTTTGAGGAGGCTTCCTTTACTTAAATCTTGAAATGATTATTTCAGTTGTAAAACCATCTTTCAAGTTTAAGAGTAGAAAATTAACTCTCTTATACAAAAAAAGATGGATTTATAAATTGGACCCAATCCTATAATATGAATAAACAACTTGAATGAGATAATTATGAAATAAGTTCATCAATTCACAATATGCCTATGAGATGTATAATTATAAGAAGATGATTAAAATTTCCACTTCCTCCAATTTCAATTTGACATAAATTCTAATTCAAAAGAAGATACATATTGATATCATAACGGATGAACCATAATATGATAATTTAATTTTATCATTACTGAAGAAGAAAACTATTAAAGATGTTATAAAATCACCTGACTCGGTATCAATTCAAGGTGTGTCAATTAATTTTAAGGAAAAGCCACATGACAAAGAAATGTTTATCATATCATGGGTTAGCCTTAATAAGGAACCTTGAATTATCCCAAGTCTTTTACTGAAAGAGGAATTTAAGATGATCAATCTTAATAAAAATTGCTCATGAGTTTTCTCAAATGGAGTAATAAAGCCAAGAGTAAACTTAGCTAATATTTGATTTAAAAATATCATCATAAGAGAAAACTTCATATTGTAAACATTGGCTTTTGTATAACTTGTCTATTTATCTTCATCGGATGCCTTAAAATCCACATTTTATCAGAGTTAAACCTCATGGCAGAGGACAAATCGTCGTATCCATGCAGTACTCTTAGGAAATAGGATTTATAGGTATATTAAACTTTAACCTACAAGAAGGTTTAAAGGTGAGGGAATTGAATGAATTTAGAATGATTTTCAAACTTTAATATATCAACCAATATTTATACATTCCTAAGATTAGAAAAATCATAATATGGTTGAATAGAAGATTTGAAAATATATTTGAATTTAATTCAGATGATTGCTAGGAACTTTGCAAAATTAGCAAAAAATTTGTGCTTTGAGGTTCCAAAAGGAAATTAGATTAAATATATCTTTATCTAAAGCGTTAATCCATCCAAGTGGAGGGAGGGAGGGAACACACTTTTCTTTTTAGCATTGATAACAATTGGTCTTATTCTTTAAAGTGTTTAGAGGAGTCAACCACAATAAAGTTCTAATTACAATTTAAATAAGATAGAGATAAATTTCTTTTTAAAAGAAATCAACCTGCTATTTTCTCTAAAAAAATATATATATTTTTATAAGTTTGACTTGTATTTGAACATTCAAACTTTTCTCAAATCAAATTGAATTTAATCTTGAAAATCTTGCATATATCAAATTATGGACCCTGTCCTAGCAAACATATCAAACTACAAAGAACATGTAACTACAATATGTTATTAGGAAAGCCATAAAATTTTGATTTGAAGGTTTAAGCTTTTGGATTCTATCCTACCAAACATATTAAACTATAAAAATATATAACTGTAATATGCTGGTTTAGATAAGGAGAAAACTTTGATTTAAAAGCTCAAAATGTTTTTTAAGATTTGTCCAGTCACATATTGAGTTACAAAAAAATATATAACTGCAACATATTGGCTAGGACACGAAGAAGTTTAAAATTTTGAAGACTTAAAATTTTTTTGGATCTAATCCAAATAATACATTAAGTTACTAAAAGAAGTAACTGTTTATTTTTCAAAAGATTAGGTAAAGAGATTTTGGACCTAGTACTAAGTCAAACATCAAGCTACAAGAAAAATGTAACTACAACATTCTAATTAGTACGGGAATTTAGTTTACAAAAAGGTCATACAAAAGAGTTTCCCGTTAATTTTTTAACGGGGTCCAAAATAAGACCACTAAAATTTATTTAGATACCGGCCAAATTATCCAAGAATGAAATGAATAAAAGAACCGGCGGAAGAAAGGTAGTTACAACCTATGACGAGCACAAGTATACTACCGATTAAAGGGTATAAAATACTGCTAAAGATGGAGAGAGGATTGATCCCCAGCGGAGTCGCCAGAAAAACCTTGGTGGGAAAAATTGTGTCTCACCACGCAGATTTTGATTTCTCCTATTTTGTAATCGAATACTACATTGAGAATAAAGTACAGTCTCGAGAGGCCGACACAATATTCTACAATGGATTCAATATCAAAATAGGGTTTTGAAAATTGATATTTCTATAATCAAACACAGTTTAAAGAATATCATATTATTTCAAAAAATAAACATGAAATTCTTAAGAATGTGTTTAAAAATAGAAATAAGCTTTTCAAAAAATTTATTCATTCTTTTATTTAGATATAGCAAGGAGAATATTATATCATCTTGAAAGACGAACATAAAATTCTTCAAGAACATCCAAAAGCAAGAATGAGTTTTATAAAATTCATCATTTCTAAAATTAAATATATCAAGTAATAAATTATATTGCGTGAAAAGACAATAATAACATACTACGAGCATATTTAAGATTAGAAATAAAGTTTTTTAAAGATATCTGCATTTCCAAAGATTCTTCCCTTGTTTTATATAAATAAAATAAGGTTTATTTTAGTCTGGGGTTCTCAAATCCCTATAGGATTGCCCCTATAGTTAATTACATCCTAGGAGGGATACTCCTAAGAAAACTCTCGATTAAAGCAGTGATTTCATACCCTTCTGATTACAAAGTAAAAGACAAGGAAAAAGAAGTATGAATTTTCAAGGAGACAGCTCAATGTTGAACATTTATTAGCGAGTCAAAGGAGAAAAAGTAGGAGGAGCCAGATTCTGAGAAGCTCATAGGCAACCTAAGCCTACCCTATGTTGGGCTTTACATTTTAGGAGAAAATTTTATGTTTAAATTGATGTTTTATTAGAAATGTGGGACAATATTCCCGAAGGGCGAGGACTTAAGATCTAAAAAGAATCTGCCTCAGAACCTAAATCTGATTTGGGTACTATAAAATAGTGACCCGAACCTAACTAATGAAATGCAAATCTGGACTTATCCCGGCCTGGATTGGGGAGCCAGCTAACCACCTAGGCGTTTTAAAACCATGTGTCCAGTCTCTTATGAAAGATGGGTAGGGATATTTATTTAAGTTTTAAGGAATTAGGGGCCGACATCTAAGACAGTTCCTAATTGACCCCTAAACTTATGTAGGGTAAAAAATGTCTAAAAATACAATTAATATATTAGACACTTTTTAGTTTGTATCTAATGCAATGCATAGTAATTGACTCAAATGCATAAAATGAATATGAAGCAGTTTTAAAATTAGGCTTAGAAAATAGGTTTTTCCCTAGAGATTGCACAACTTCCCCTTGACAGAACTGCACCCTCATAGGTCAAGTGGTCTGCAAGAACCCGTAGGCGGGGAGGTACCTAACAAGGAAGAGAAAGTATTAATATGCTTATGATGACTCTAGACGGTCCCGAGCTTACTTCTTAGATCGTTAGAGTAACTATGTGAGCCTAAAAAATTTTATTTAAAATTACAAGTAGAATAATTTTAAGCGTACCCTTACGAAAAAAATCTCTCCGATTCGAATCCAGGCTAAAACAAAATACGGCATGCAAGAGTCCTAAAAAATTCTACTGCACAAACAATATAAACAATCAATTTTAATAATCCAAATATAATGTCCAATGTCCAATGTTCATATTACACCCAGAATTTGCAGAAAAGTAAAGTGGCCGGGCACCACTTACAACAAACCCGGATTCTAATCCTAAGAATGACGCAAGTGATTTTTTGAAATGGGATATACTGTTCCTTGAATCTTCATTTCTTCATCTTCTTTCTTATATCTTATCATTCTGTCTTTTCTTCTTCTATGAGATTCTCGGGTCCACCGGGTTCTGGATATCCAAATGAAAAGAAACTCATCCCTAAAAGGGGTATTTTCTTTTCTATTTGGACATTAAAATCATCCTAATTTGGCTTTCTAAATAAAAGAGAATAATCCTTTAAGGTATATTCTCTTTTCTTTAAATTCCAAATTGGATGTGATATCCCATTTTCAAAATCACTTTCACAATTTTCAAATACATTTATATTACATTACATTTCACAGAAAGAAAAAGAAAATCTAGACCACCTACAGGGTTATCCTAAGCAGTTTATATAAAAACCATCCCAAGCAGTTATATATTCACATTTAAATTAAATCAATTAGCCACACTTGGCCACACTCCTTTTATTTGGGGGCTAAGCAGCTGAAGCACCTGTAACATTTTATAAAATTATTGATTAATTAGCCCCCTTTTTCTGCCCTGCACGAGTGTAGCCACCTGCAGAAAATTCTATTAACAACCAGATCGCTCCTAACCTATGGATAATCTAATTGTCAATCAAATCACATCCCAGAGTGCGGTAAAAGTAAGTAAACAAATACACCAACAATTTACAACCAGCATGCAATAAAACTTGAGAAAAAGCCCATCACAATGCAGTAAGGAAATAAACACCGGCCTAACCTAAAGCTAGAGTCGGTTGTCCTAGCAAACAAATCTAAGTGTGTGTATTATAAAATGTGGTTTTGATATATCCTAAATAAATTATTATTTAAAAGAAAATTTTTAGTTAATTAAATTTAATTTGTTAAATAAATAAGTAAAAATAAAATAATAATAATAATAATAATAATAATAATAAATGAATGTCACTAAGTTTTCTATATTATATGTCTCTACCCTAAAGTGTACATGCATCCTAAGTCTAAGTTTTCTAAGACCTGGTCCTTAATTTTTGTCCTTAAATGTCACTACTATTGTATGGGATAAAAGTTTGTTATTACTAACCC
The DNA here is from genome assembly GCA_019514585.1 of Dendrobium officinale. Taxonomy (NCBI): domain Eukaryota; kingdom Viridiplantae; phylum Streptophyta; class Magnoliopsida; order Asparagales; family Orchidaceae; genus Dendrobium; species Dendrobium officinale. The sequence continues at coordinate 3,095,379 of CM033698.1, read as the reverse complement.
TTAGGACATTTCATACGTAGAAATAGGATTTTAGGGATCAATGATAAAATAGAAATAAATCTAGTAAATTGAAGTTACTACAAGGACCTAAAAGGGAAAGGTTTACGCACACCACATCAAGGGGTCCCTAAAGGTTTTCTAAGTTTAGAAATACTCACAGTCTTCGGGGGCTATGACCCGGTGGTTCCGCCCGTAGCACCTCTACCCGGTTGGATAGAGGCGACTGACTTCATTAGCTCCTTATCCCTTTGTTCCCTCGATCGGTATCGTTCCTCGCAGTTCATGCAAATAAACAATAAAGATAAGGAAAACAGGGGAGTAGAATGCATATTTAATAATTAAAAATGAAATAATTAAAATTTACTGAAAATAAAGACGTACCTTTCTTCAGGCTTGAACACTGGCTTGGTTGAATATCCTTTTTGGACTTTTCATTTCTGATAGCATACTTTATATTTTTCAAAAAATTTCTTGAGGCATCAGAAAGAAGGAGAAGAGAGAGAGAGAGAAGTAGAGGGAGAAAGAAAATTTTGCTTTTCAACGATTTTTACTATCATTTTCTAGTTAAAATCCAACTAACTTATTTTTAACATTCACACCTCTCATCTCTCAAAATACTTCAACTTTCAAAATTATACACTTAAAACACCATTCAACGCACTTTACTATTACATATTTACATATTTCACAATATTTTGTTTTCCAATATACACACATTCCATAATTAAACATATACATATCATTTTCAAAACACAAACGAATTCTACCTTTCAACCTTTACAAATCTTAATCTTTTAAAATTCATACACTTTTTAATATACACTTTCTAAAATATCTCGCCTTCCAAAGATTATACAACTACCTTTTAAAGCACACACATACACATTTCCCTCAAAATCATATACTTTACCTTTCATATTTCCCAAGCATCATTCTTCAAAAATCCACACTTTCACCATAAATCACCCTTCAAAATCACATACAATTTCATCTCATAACTCTTTCTAAAACACACAATTTAATTCTTTTTTCACACCCAAATACTTATCTTTTTCATATATGAACACTCCATACACTTCCAACATTCACACTCCACATTCTTTACTACAAAATACCTTTCCACACATACACTCCATTTTCACCATCTATACCTTTCACTTTCAATATGCATCTTTTCAAAGCACAAATGAATCATTCTTAACACATATACATATAAGATTCACTTATCAAGATCACACATTCAAGCATCAATTAACACAAGCATATTTACACTAATCTTAATGTTCTGATATACACCTTTCTTATACAATACTCTTCACATACTTTTCTCTTCAATGCAAATACATCTCATTTTCAAGAACATGTTGAACATAAAGGCAAATAATGCGTTTATTAAATGATTATGGGAGCTAGCCGTTAATGAAGCTTAAGCAAAAGAGTTCAAGAATTCTCTCAAATTTCGTAAGGATCAACCAAACTATTAATAAAAATTTAGCATTTCGTTTCTCATTATTCTATTATTACCAAAAATGACAACTTAGAACCACTCAAGAATAACAATGCAAGATATAGTACAACTATGAAAAATAAAATAGATAAAATCATTTGTCGTCCAAGATAAAAAAGAAAAAGTTTATATTTACATTCCAACCAAACTTTCATAGTTTCTTTTATTGCTAATGCTTATCAAAAGAAAGAAACGTTGACAGATTTTTGTCTCAGATTTTTTATTAAAAGATCAAACTTCAACTCTTTTCATTTGACTTAAATCAAATTAAAATGATAGAAGAAGAAGATTGAGAGGATGTAGAAGAAATTACCCAAGATTAGGATGTCTTTTATGCGTCGGCTAAGGCAGAAGAGGTGACGACATGCGACTACTGCTGCTCGTCGAAAGGAGGTAGTGGCTTCGGCTTAGGTTCGTCATGAGAGAGTAGAGAGGCTTGGACATGTCATGTATGAGAAGAGAGAGGCTTGGACATGTCATGTATGAGAGGAGGGAGGCTTGAAACGTTTTTTGGGTTGAGGGAGAGGGAGAGTGGGTGGTTATGGGTTGAGGGAGAGGGAGAGTGGGTGGTTATGGATTGTTGCTGAACCCTTTGATCGTGGATCGTTCATTGGACATTTGAAGGCCTTAATGATTTCGGAATTTGGTGATCTTAGGCTCATTGGATTCGTCTCATCAAAAATCGGAGACCGTTTGGTAACTCAAATTGCGGTTTGAACCTTCAAACAGCACTTTGAGCCCTCGATTCGGATTCATTTGGGCTCGGATTGGGTTGATTTTGGTGTCATTGGGTTTGTATTCCTGAGACGCTCAGTTCGATTATAAGTTTACTGAAATCGGAGTTTGGATGGTCTCCGAATTAATTTTTGAAGTTTCCAAACTTGATTTTGCATCGAGATTTGTGCGTGATTAAGATAATTTTTTGCGATGTATCAATTATTATTATATATATACTTGTGAAGAGTCAAAACAGGTTAATCGGAGCCATTGAAATCGAATTCAATTTGAATTAATTTGATTTGATTTTGTTTCGATTGGTGAGTTGATTTTGATTTTGATTCGAGTTGAGTGATAGGTTCGAGTCGATGCTACGTCAGTGGGTATCCACCTAAGAGAAATCCTATGGGCGACATCTACACTAGGCTACGAAGACCTAAATGCTAGAGCTGAATTCTAGGGGAATTGACCTCGAATAATAAGGTCAACAATGCTTTGTAACGTATAAGAGTTTCTGACTGTTCCCTAGAGTTCATTGTTTTTGATAACATCGTCCTAGACGATATTAATATCGGCCGGGATGATCTGTTCAAAAGCAGAAACCCTAATTAGGGCATCCTCATTAAAGTAGCCGTCATTATGCAAAATGCATCGTCCTGGACGATTTTGTATCGGCTAGGATGATAGGCTCAATTCAGAAAGAATCTGCCACCATATCTTCATAGGAAATTCTTATTTTTGGATATTGGCCTGGTGGATCAGACTAGACTATAAAATATCGGCCAGGACGATCCAGGTTAATTTTTCCAAAATTTCTCTAGCAATTTTGGAAAGCAATTAATGGTGATTTCGTCCAGGCCGATCGCAAGATCGTCCAGTACGATTAGACATCGTCCAGCTTCATTTCAGGGCGAAATTCAGGACGATTTTCCTCATATTTGAACTAATCGGCCAGGACGATATGTCTATTGTCCTCGACGATAATGTCGGCAACTTGCATTAATGAGCTCGTTTTTAGCTATTCTATTTAAGCTATGACAAGGCACTTTGTAAGTGTCTTTGGCAGCCTTAGTATCTTCGTTCTTATGGGAGAAACTTGAAGAGAAAGCTTGAAAGGGAGTGAGAAATGGGTGAAGTCTGAGAGAGGGAGAAGATCCTTTGAGGGGGGCTCAAGGGAGTGTGGAGGGGGATTCCACACGGTTGCTCCGGCAGGCTTGCATCTTAATACTGTCAGATTCAAGGCTTGTCTCGAGGGAAGTTCACCAAAGAAAAAGATCTCTTTGGTGTCAAAGGACCCGGCGACTCCGCCGCACCGGGCAAGGTCGAAGTAATTTTGTAAGGGCTTCTCCGCCTAGCTGTGGGGGCTAAAGGAGAGACACTTATTTTAGTGCAATATTTGGAGGGTGCCTCCAAGGAGTGGACGTAGGTCAAGATTTGACCGAACCACTATAAATCCGGTGTGTTCTTTCTTTATTACTTCCGCACTTTAATTTCTGCATCGTTGGTTTTGATTGTGGTGTTTTATTTGTGGTGATTTTGGTTTGTACTTTTCTTAAAGTTTCTTCTTTACCAATTCACCACTCCGCCTAGCTGTGGGGGCTAAAGGAGAGACACTTATTTTAGTGCAATATTTGGAGGGTGCCTCCAAGGAGTGGACGTAGGTCAAGATTTGACCGAACCACTATAAATCTGGTGTGTTCTTTCTTTATTACTTCCGCACTTTAATTTCTGCATCGTTGGTTTTGATTGTGGTGTTTTATTTGTGGTGATTTTGGTTTGTACTTTTCTTAAAGTTTCTTCTTTACCAATTCACCACTCTCTTTTTTTAGCCTTGGGCCAGTTCTATAGGGTTTAACATCTCTAACGAACTTTCAAGTGGTATCAGAGCAGGATTCATAAAATAAATTTTTAGAAGCTTTTGAATTTTTCGATCCATGGCTAATCGTAATATCGCGGAAGGTTATTCAATCACCAGACCTTCTTTATTTTAAAATATGTCATTTGATTTTTGAAAAACTCGCATGTCTATTTTCTTGCAATCGATAGATTTCCGTATGTGGCATATGATTTTAAATGGTTATTCTTCACCGTCACGAGTTTTAGATGGAATTAAAATTGATATTCCTTTTAATCAATGGAGTAAGGAAGAACAAATCAATGCTCAATTGAATGCAAAATCTTTAAATTGTTTTTTTTTTATGCCTTAAATTCAGAAGATTTTAAGTTAATCTCCACGTGCACTACTGGTAAGGAAGTTTGGGATAAACTACACACCATGTAAGATGGAACTAGTGAAATCAAGCAATCCAAGTTGAATATGTTAATGCATGATTTTGAATTGTTTTCTATGAAATCTTTTGAAACTATCATAGACATGTATACTAGATTTATCCAAATTGTAACATCATTGCATGCTTTAGGAAAAGAATTTTCAAATTTTTAAAAAGTTAACAAAATTATTCGTTGTCTACTAAATAAGTTTGAAGCTAAAGTAATTTATATTTGTGAATCAAAAGATTTGAATGATTATTCTATTTATAATTTGATTGGCTCACTCATTGCCTACGAGTAAAGTTTGGGTCAAAGACTTTTGGATGTAGATGAAACGATTGTTCTAAAAGCTGAAGATACAGAAAGAGATAGCTTAGTTGGTGACGAATGCAATGACTTGTCAAGTAAATCACAAAGCTCAATAAAGCATAAGCAAAAAGTGAAAAAAAGGTAAAAATGGTAAGGATGTTCATATTCCTTCTGACGTTATTTGCTTTAGATGTAGGAAGCCTGGACATATGAAAAATCAGTGCCCTAATTTAAAATTCTTCCTACGAAAGAAAAGGGCAAGGCGAAGCAAAATTTAAATTAGGGAAATAATGAAAGGCAAAAAATCTCATGGGCAAATATGGTTTCTGAAGCATCGGACCAGGATAGAGATAATGGTTAAAAGTCTTTCGTGTTTTTGTGTTGTGTTTTAGTTTTTTATGTTTTTCTTTTTTATTTTATGTTTTTATTTTATTTATTCTTTAAATTTTTATTTTCATGAAAGTTTTTCTCTGATCAACACACACATTCACTTTTCTAAAAATGAAAAATCTACTTTTTTTTCTTGAAATCTTTGGTATGTTGTGATTGACTTCTTTAAAATAGTCAGAGGAAGGGAACTCATGATTTTGTTTCTCTTTCTCTCTTCTTAAAAGAGGTTATTTTACTTTTGATTCAAAATCTTCATCATATTTTAAATTAGATTTTGAAACTATTTTTTTTCATCTCCCTATATTTTTTCTATCGCATAGAAATCTTTTGCAAGATTGTTAAATCCACCTTAAAATTTTCTTAATCAAGTTGTTCGTGTTGTCAATAATTTGGGTTTACTTTAGTTTTGAAAATATAAGAAAGAAAGCATTTTTTTTTTAAATAAAAAAAAGTGGCCAATGATGCCAAACCAAAAGATGCGCAATGACGCCAAATTAAAAAAATACACAACGTGTATTAAAAATCAAAAGATGCTCAAAGAACCATTCAAGTGATAAAGGGAATAAAATGAGCCCACAAAAAATATGCTCATTTTTTCTTATACTACTAAAAGCCTAAGAAAATCCTTGATATGCTCGAAACTTGTGCTTGAAAATCTTGGTTCCTGATTCATCAATTCGTGCATTGATCTTCTAATAGATATGTTTTATGAAAGGAGTTTTGAAAAATTAATGTTCATTTTTTCGTTTATTCCTTGATTTGGATATTGGATTAAAAACTTTTATTATCCTTTAAGAGAATTTGAGTTTGGATTATCAAATTATGAATTTCAAACCTTTTCTAGGCTATGCGTAGTCAATCCAATTCTACTAAGTTTTTGATTAAAATTAAAAGGTAACTTTCTCATTTTAAGAATATTTTTTCTCTAGATCAGGAAACATTTTTGTCTTTTGTTCGTTTTATTTTTTGTTTGTGCCTCCTCTCTTTTTGATAATATCAAAGGGGGAGAACTTACTGTTGAATTTGTATCATTTTTTCTTTTCAAAAAATTTAAAATAACAAAAATATTTTTATCTCCCCTATTTTTTAAAGTGTTATTCTAGTGAGGGGGAGATTAGGAGAAAATGTTCTTTTTTGCAAATTCAAATTGAAATGTTTGCCATCATCAAAAAGGGGGAGATTGTTGCGGATCTATGGCTTAAGATTTTGATGATAGCAAGCATTCTTTTTCTCTATGATTGCTTTCTACTAACATTTCAGGTTCACACGAACGGACTGCAATTTGGAATCAGCTCAAGATTGGGTAGACTAGGTCTAAGTCAGTTTGTACACTTTTTCTTTTCTTGAGTCTATTATATTTATTATGGCTCATGATGCTTTGTAACGTATAAGAGTTTCTAACTGTTCCCTAGAGTTTATTGTTTTTGATAACATCGTCCTGGATGATATTTATATCGGCCAGGACGATCTGTTCAAAAGCAGAAACTCTAATTAGGGCATCCTCATTAAAGTAGCCGTCATTATGCAAAACGCATTGTCCTGGATGATTTTGTATCGGCCAAGACGATAGGCTCAATTTAGAAAGAATCTGTCGCCATATCTACTTAGGAAATTATTATTTTTGGATATCGGCCTGGACTATAAAATATCGGCTAGGACGATCCAGGATAATTTTTCTAAAATTTCTCTGGCAATTTTGGAAAGCAATTAATCGTGATTTCGTCCGGGCCGATCGCAAGATCGTCCGGGATGATTAGACATCATCCAGCTTCATTTTAGGGCGATATTCAGGATGATTTTCCTCATATTTGAACTAATCAGCCATGACGATATGTCTATCATCCTGGACGATAATGTCGGCAACTTGCATTAATGAGCTCGTGTTTAGCTCTTCTATTTATGCTATGACAAGGCACTTTATAAGTGTCTTTGGCATCCTTAGTAGCTTCGTTCTTATGGGGGAAACTTGAAGAGAAAGCTTGAAAGGGAGTAAGGAACAGGTGAAGTCTGAGAGAGGGAGAAGATCCTGTGAGGGGGGACTCAAGGGAGTGTGGAGGGGGATTCCACACGGTTGCTCCGGCAGGCTTGCATCTTAATACAGTCGGATTCAAGTCTTGTCTTGAGGGAAGTTCACTAAAGAAGAAGATCTCTTTGGTGTCAAAGGACCCGGCCACTCCGCCGCACCGGGGAAGGTGGAAGTGATTTTGTAAGGGCTTCTCCGCCTAGCTGTGGAGGCTAAAGGAGAGACACTTATTTTAGTGCAATACTTGGAGGGTGCCTCCAAGGAGTGGACGTATGTTAAGATTTGACCAAACTATTATAAATCCGGTGTGTTCTTTCTTTATTACTTCCGCACTTTAATTTCTGCATCGTTGGTTTTGATTGTGGTATTTTATTTGAGGTGATTTTGGTTTGTACTTTGCTTAAAGTTTCTTCTTTACCAATTAACCACTCTCTTTATTTAGCCTTGGGCCAGTTATATAGGGATTAAAATCTCTAACGAACTTTCACTAAAGGTGTCGAATGCTAGAGGTTTTGTGAATATGTCAGCCAATTGATCACATGTAACGTTGTGATGCAGTTTTATATCTCCCTTAGCAACGTGATCTCTAATGAAGTGATGTCTAATGTCTCTGTATTTTGTTCGAGAGTGCTGAATTGGATTCTTAGAGATGCAAATTTCCCTTGTGTTGTCACACATAATAGAAATTTTTCCTACAAGTAGGACAAGATCAATAATTTATTATTTTAGCCATAGTAGTTGTGCAACACAGCTTCCTACTGTAATATATTCTGCCTCGGCTGTGGAAAGTGCTACTGAGTTTTGCTTCCTACTGGACCAAGAAACTAATAATTATCATATGAATTGGCAGGTACCAGAGGTGCTTTTTCTATCTATCCTACATCCTGCAAAGTCAGAATTTGAGTACCCTAAGATTTCAAAGGAAGTGTTGTGCCTAGGATACCAAATTCCTAAGTTTGGGGTGCCTAGTAGATATCTAAGAATTCTCTTGACAGCAGTTAAGTGAGACTCTTTAGGATCAGCTAGAAAACGGGCACAGAGGCACATAATAAACATTATGTCTGGTCTACTAGCAGTTAGGTAAAGAAGGGACCCAATCATTCCTCTATATTTTTTTGATCTATTAATTTTCCACTAGGATCTTTGTCTAATTGAATTATTGAGCTCATTGGAGTGTTCATGGGTTTAGCACTATCCATTTCATATTTTTTTTCAAAATATCCTTAATATACTTTATTTGGCTAAGAAAAGTTTCGTTATCCATTTGTTTTACACTAAAGCCAAGAAAGTAGTTAAGTTCTCCCATCATGCTCATTTCAAACTCATTACCATTATTTTTGAAAATTCATCACATAACATTTTATCTGAAGATCCAAATAGAATGTCATCCACGTAAATCTGAACAATAAGAATTTCATCTTTGACCTTTTGTAAAAAGAGTGTAGTATCTACATTATCCTTTTCAAATCCTCTATCCAATAGGAATGAGCTAAGTCTTTCATACCATGCTCTAGGTGCTTACTTTAATCCATAAAGTGCCTTCTTTAATTTGAATACATGATTTGAAAATTGTGAACTTTCAAATCCGGGGGGTTGCTCAACATAGACATCTTCCTTAATCACCCCATTCAGAAATACACTCTTTACATCCATTTGATATAACTTAAAGTTCTTGAAGCAAGAAAAAGCTAAGAGCACTCTTATTGCTTCTAGTCTAGCAACAGGGGAAAATGTTTCTTCAAAGTTTATTCCCTCAATTTGGTTGTTCCCCTTATCTACTAGTCTGGCTTTATTCCTTATTATTGTTCCTTAATCATTCACCTTATTCTTGAAGACCTATTTTGTCCCAACCACACTTTGCTCTTTAGGTCTCTTGACTAACTCCCAAACATCATTTCTGGTGAATTGGTTCAGCTCTTCTTGCATTGCTAGAATCCAAAATTCATCTCCTAAGGCTTGATCTATACTTGTGGGTTCTATCATAGCTGAATGGCTAAACTCCTTCCTAAGTCCATGCCTAGTTCTTATACCTTCTGAAGGGTCTCCTAAAATTAGATCTTTAGGATGACTAGAAGAATATCTCTATTCTCTAGGCAGATCTTCCTGAGGTTCTACCCTTTCTCCTAAGGTTATAGTCTCTACTCCTTGAATTGCCTCTATTTCATCATCTTTAATTTTAGATTCAAAGGGCTTATCTGATTCATCAAATACTACATGGGTGGACTCTTCTACTACTAGGGTTCTCTTATTAAAGATTCTATAGGCCTTACATACAGATGAATAACCTAAGAAGATACCCTCATTAGACTTGAGATCAAATTTTCCTAGGGGATGTTTACCATTATTCAAGATGAAGCACTTGCACCCAAAGACATGTAAGTGTGAAATGTTTGGTGTCCTACCTTTAAGGAGTTCATAAGGAGTCTTATTCAGCTTAGATCTAATGTTCACCCTATTTAAAACATAGCACGCTGTGTTGACTGCTTCTGCCCAAAAGTATTTAGGAAGGGTGTACTTTGCTAACATTGCCCTAGCAGCTTCTACCAAGGTTCTATTCTTCTTTTCTGCTATACCATTTTGCTGAGGTGTTCTAGGGGCTGAGAAATTGTGTTATATTCCTAGCTCTTGACAGAATGATTCAAATCTATCATTTTGAAATTCTCCACCATGATCGCTATGAATTGTTGAGATTTCACAACCTAATTTCTGTTGAATCCATGTGGAGAAAACTTTAAATTCCTCAAAAGACTCATTTTTATGTGTTAAGAATCTTACCCAAGTGAATCTAGTGAAGTCATCTACAATCACAAATCCATAATTTTTCCCACCTAGGCTGGTTGTACTAACGGGTTCAAATAAGTCCATGTGTAGGATTTCTAGTGGCCTAGCGATGATTAAATCTCTAATTGAATGAAAAGATCATTTGACTTATTTTCCTAGTTGGCAAGCATCACATAAATGATCCTTTGTGAAATCTAACTTAGGTACGCCTCTAATTAGGATTTTCTGAGTGATGTTTCTAAGAGTTTTCATACTAGCATGACATAGTCTCCTATGCCATAGCCACGAGTCATCAACTATTATTTTCAAACAAAATGAATTTGAACTATCAATGCAATCAAGGTCTAACATGTAAATGTTGTTCATTCGTTTTCCTTCTAAAACTAGTTTATCATTTAAACTAATTAGACATTTATCAGATAGAAATTTAATATCAAAATCTTTATCACACAGTTGACTAATGCTAAGTAAGTTATGCTTCAAACCATCAACTAGTAAGACATTTTAAATTAAAAATTTTTTAGCATTACCAACAATACCTGAGCCTGTCACCTTCCTGGTAGTGTTGTCTCCCAACGTTACTTTGCCTCCAGTTCTGGTCTCCAGTAGAATGAACTTCTTGATATCTCCAATCATGTATCGCGAGTAGCCACTATTCATGTACCACATGCTCTCACTAGGTCTTTTGTGAGAGCACCCTTACAATTTCATTCAAAGATTAGATTTAGGAACCCAAGTGAGTTTGGGTTCCTCCTTATGCTTGCATGACTGAGATGTATGCATGCTATGCTGTGATGGATGCAGTTTAGGTCTCCATACTAAGTGTGTCCTATGGTGAATTGTGCATGTGCGGGCTATGTGACCTAACATGCCACAAGAGAAACACCTAACACCAGAAAATGGGTTTACTAATCTATGTGGGTGATAGTGCCTCTTTATAAAGTTATGTGATGCATGCTGTTTTGGGGGTTTGCTAGGATAGCCTAATGTGAGTGATGCAATTTCATTTTCTAGTTCTTTGATTCTTTCATTAAAAGTTTTATTTTGAACTGTCAATCCATCAACTTCCACTAATAGCAAGTGCTCACTATGATCTACTTCTAATGCAAGTTTGTCTAATCTATCAAAGGCTTCTTCTAGTTCAACATGAGTGGTTTTCAAGGTTTCATGCACTTCAGTTAGTTCAATATGTTTCTTATTTAATGCATCATACTCATTAAGAAGTAGCATATGATCTCTATCTAAATCAAATTTTTCTTTAATCAAGTTAGCATGCTCAGTTTGTAAAGAACTAAATTCAATATTAAGCTTGGCATGCATCTTTTTTTAACTTCTTATACGAGTCATGGATGTTCTCAGAAATAAGAAATAATTCTTCATACGAAAGTTGACATACCTCATCTTGATCCAATTGATCAAGATTATCATTAGCCATAAGACACGGATTTGTTACCTCCTCCTCTGCTTCTTCTTCTTATGATTCTGAGGCAGAGTCGACCCAAAAAGCTTTTTGTGCCTTCATCTTTCCTTTCTTATATTTGGCTTTGTCATCACCTTTCTCCTTAGCTGGTTGGCTCTTTAGATTGGGGCAATCGACTCGAAGGTGACCTGGCTTCCTACACTCAAAACATATTGTATCAAATGAAACCTTATTGGACCTCGAGCTCTTACCTTTATTCCAGCTATTCTGATGATGCTTATGTTTTCTTTTCAGGAAATTTTTGAACCGGCGGGTCATCAGTGCTATCTCATCCTCTTCCTCCGCTGCAGAGCTTTCACTTTCTGCGTTGCTTGCTTTTAATGCCACTGTTCGCTCCTTCTTTTCACCTGCATCACTTTGTCTCTGACTCACTCCTTGCTCGTATGCAATGAGTGACCCAAGGAGATTATCAATAGAGTGCAGGTTAAGGTCTTTAGATTCAATGATGGCAGTTATCTTTGCATCATAGGAACCAGGTAAGCATTTAAGAATTTTATTTACTTTCTCAGAATTTGAAATCTCTCTACCTAATGCATGCAAGGATGTCATGATTTGGGTGAACCTAGTGTACATGTAAGATATTGTTTCGCTAGGTTTCATGCGGAAGAGTTCATAATCATGCAGTAAAATGTTAAGCCTAGACTGCTTTACTTCACTTGTTCCTTCGTATGTAATGTACAGTCTATCCCAAATCTCCTTACCAGTGGCATAGGTAGACACTCTCATATAATCCTCAGACTTCAATGCACAGAAAAAGCAATTTAAACATTTAGCATTCAGTTGGGATAAATCCCTATCCTCATTGCTCCATTCATTAAAAGGTACATGAGTTTTCAAACTATTAACAATTTTAAACGGTGCAACATATCCATCATTCACTAACATCCACATGCGGTAATCAATAGATTGTAAAAAAGTAGTCATCCTAATTTTCCAGAAATTAAATGGAATGATATCAAAAAGAGGTGGACGGGTTATTGAATTACCCTTCGCAGTATTACGATTACCAAAATGCGACATGATCGTTCTTTTCAAGGTTTTCTAAAACACTATTTTTGAAAACAGGCTCTAATATCAATTGAAATCACTAGATGGACAAGAGTGGGGTGAATTGTGAAAAATTTTTTACAATAATTAAAACCTAAGCATGAGTTCTATTTATTTTTTTTTTTGATGCTTTTAAAATTTTAACATGAAAAAATTTAAACAACTTTTCTTTCACAAATAGTATGAAATAAAATGCACGCAATAATAAAAAGATGATAAAGAAAAAGCACTTCAAAATTTTTATAGTGGTTCGGTCAAACCATGACCTATGTCCACTCCCCGGAGTCCTCCTTTCCGGGTATTTCACTACAAGCAATAGCTCTCCTTTTGCCTCCCTTGGCAAGGCGGAGAAGCCCTTACAATACTCCTTTTTACCAACCCGGCATGGCGGAGTGCCAAACTTTATTTTCACCCTCCTGGCGACGGTAGAGAATCTTCTCGTTTTTCTCCCTCCTGGAGAAGGCAGAGTACCTCGAGGTCACGGATGTAGAAGAGCCTTTCCCTTGGAGATTCTCCCACAAATTCTTCTAGGGCCACATGAGGAACAAGATGCAGCAAGTTTGGAGCAACCGTGTGATCTCCCTCACACCTCTTCTCCCTCACAATGCTCACCTTCTCCTCCCTCTTTCAAACCCTAAAAAACTTCTCAAGAGCTCTCTCCCTTGAAATTCCTCTCTAACCACGTTCTCCTCTCTCTGATTCACACCTTCAAAACATTACAATTTTGATACCTAAAAACGGGCTCCAAAATCCCTGAAATCTCAAAGTAGCCATTACTATCGTATAGTATGGTTTCTAATCGTACAGTATGATATGTATAAATAGACTTCATCCTAGTACGAAGTGGTATGAACAGTTCAAAAACATTCATACAGTACGATTTAAAATCATACGAAACGATCCACAACAATACTGTTCGTACAGGACGATGGCCGGGACGATCAAATGTCATCTCTGTTCATCGTATGGTACGATTGACATTGTATGGTACTATTGACATCGTACAGTACGATGAGATAAAAACCAAGAGATCGTCTAGGACGATCCCTGGGATGATTATAATTCATCTCTATTCATCGTATTGTACGAATCAGTTCGTACAGTACGATGTTCAAATTATAATTAAGCCTGGATTTTTCGTACTAATCGTTTCTATTCACAGAATCGTTACAAAGCTCTGATCGTACAGTAACATGTACAATACGATCTACAGAGAAAGAAAAACTCCAAAGATCTATTTTAGAGGGCCAGACTAAAAAGTAAAAATAAAATAAATACCAAAATACATTCATACTTTTCTACCCATTATAGTTTATTGGGTACTAAAAATAGACAATAGTAAAATAATATTCTTAGATAATTCAAACAATTATAATCATAAAATCAAACTCGGTACATACATCCCTCAAAAGTTAATACAATAAAAATAAGGTCATTTATACAAAAAGCTAGTAAATATGTCACAAAAAAAGAGCTCTACAAAAATTGAAAGCTCTATGATTTGCCAAAAATTTAAACCATGCACTGCCTGTAGTCAAATAGCTAAGGCTAGGGTCGGTATCCAACTTCCTCCTTTCCTTCCTACGTTATCTAAACTCAAAAATTAGAATCTGTAATTTCTATCTACTCAATCTGTCCCTTCCATTTACCTTCACCTGAAACAGTTATGTTAGATATATAGAATAACAAGTAAATGATGATAGCTTAGTAGGCAATATCTTAGAAACCTATCTATTTATAGTGTCTCATAGGTCTATAATAAAATAGAAAATTTAAGCGCACAATATCATGATACTCAGAACAGATCACACATTCATTACCCCCATACCCTTATACCACCCAATATCTATAGAATTCATAATTCAATCCCTTATGATTCCTAATGTTAGCATATATGATAACAAGCCCTTATAACTATTGTACCTACATAATTTATATTTAGTTGTACCTTGTTGACCTCATTTTTGTATGAGGTCACTAGAATCTAATCCAGATCATATGATTAAATCCATATTTTTAAACCCAGAATCCAAGGTTAAAGACTCTATCCTGAAAGCCTTTTCTAAGGATTTTCTAAACACTTCAAAATCTAATTAAGTGACCTCTGATTCAGAGTCTATCAATTGCATATAAATAAGATATTAATATACAGGAAACTTTACAAATTTTAGCTCATTATGAGATCTCTAACCTTAGAAATTGAATTGAAAATCAAAGGCTGTAAAACCATTAAATATTTATAGCCTATGCCATTGGACCTGCCACCTGGCGGATCTTGACCTTGGATCCTTCTCTAAACCTCTAATCACACATGGACCCTTGATCATGATTTTCTAAGCCTTAAACTACACTTTGATGGACCCATTTTGACCCCCAGTTGACCAGGTGTCAAAATGACCAAAGTATCCTTTAAGGGTGTATTGGGTTATTTTGACCCAAATGATCTTTGCAGACCTTATGATCACCTTCAACAAACTTTAAATAAAATTTCAAACCCATTGAATCCAAACCTAGCCCTTGGGTTAACCTGGTTTACCCAAATATATCTTAAGGCTTTAAATATATTATTTTAACCCATTTAAGCAAACCAACCTATTTCAAACCTCAAATTTAACTCATAACCATAATTTAGGTGTGTCCTAATCTTTGGTCAACTAAACTCAAATGAAGTTGACCAAGTTAACTTAACAAACTTGGTTAAAACCCTCACTTAGGTGCTCTTGCTTTAACCCATAAGCATCAAACCTTTTCTAACACATGCCGCTAAATTTAAACCAACTCTTTAAGCCACTTGGCTGCCACCTCAATACCCAAGGACACATTGACTGGTCAAATAATCAATGGATGGTCAAAAAATCCTCTAAAGTGGCCAAATTACTCCCTGGAGCTAATCCACTCTAATTAAAACCTTTCTAGCAGCTTTAGTGGACCCTATAACCTTCCTGGAACTCCCCCAAGCCTTTGGAATGAAATCAAATGGTCCTAAGCATCTCCATATAGTTATATGAGGATAAGGACGCCTTTCCACCTAGATTGTCCTTATGTCCTTTGATTCCACCTGCTCCTAACAACCCCTAGATAGGTGTCTTGATCTTAGCAACCTACCAAATGCATCTCAGCCATTTAAATCACCTGGAGAGATTTGAATAGGGTAAATGGTTCAAAATAAGCCTCATTTTAACCCTAACTCTCTCTCCAGTCTCCAACCCCTCCACCTGAGCTCTCTTTCATTTTCTCCTCCACATATTCCTATTCCAACCCAATCGATCAAAGTCATCGGTGACACTCTTCCGGCGAGTTCAGCTCAAGTCCGTCCAATCCTCATAGAGCTCGATCCGTCGCCCTTCTGGTCGCAAAGTCTACAGGGGAAATAAGCATGGACCGACGAAAAAATTAGATCTATCTTAATCAGGTTAAATTGTCCCTTAATTAAGGTAAAAAGCTTAACCCTAGTTTAGGCCACTTAGGCTAAATAGCTTTCGATTCAATGCATCTTAGGCTATATAATTAATACCCCATATTTACTATTCATTATTTTAATTTGAGTTTAAAAATTCACTTGAAATAATTGAGTGTATCGAGTGACAAGTCAAAAAACTCATTATAGGGCTCAACTTATGTAATCCTCCAACTACATAAGATCTAGACCATAGATCAATCAACGGTCCGGATATAGCCTTTTCACGCTTCGTCCAATCGTGGATCTGATCTAACAGTCAGTTATTCCATTCGGTGACATATCAGCCCTTGATCTGGACCGTGGCATCAAAATCCAGACATCTGATCTCTCTCCGTGAGATCAGATTGCGGGATCTGATCTGAGCTGTTGGTTTCATAAGGTAGAAGATCAGATGGCTCGCCATGCAGTCTGATGTGGTTTAAGTGATACCGCATCCCGGTATAATTTTCCCAATCATCAATGGCAGTGCAATAATTATGCCGCCATCTAATGATTGGCCGCTGTCGGATCCCTCCAATCCGATCATGCCACGTGTCTCCCATCGCCGCCGCGCTGCCAGAATCATTTTATTGATTTACAATTTATATTTAAATCATTTTAAACCCAATTTCATCTAAAAATTATTAAAAATTAAAAAAACGCAAAAATTTATATTTTATATTAAAATATCTAAAAAATTAAACATTTTAATTTAAATTTAAATTTATTTTAAAATATTAAATATTTTTTAAATAATTTTAAAACTCTTAATTTTAAATATTAAATTAAATATTTTAAAAACTAAATCTTTATTTTAAAATATTTTAAATAATTTGAAGTTTATTTTAAAATATTTTAATTAAAAAGTTAAAATTAATTTAAGATATTTTTAATATTTTTAAATAATTTTTTATATTAATTAAATAATAAAATATTTAGTTAATATCTAATTAAAATTAAGTTTAAAAGATTTTGAAATTATAAGTAAGATAATTTTTGAATAATTTCAAAATTTTAGAGAACAATTAAGATTCAATTAAATTTAATTTAAAACATCTTTTAATTATTAATTATTTTTAAATTATTCAAAATACTTTAATTAATATTAAAACTTCAAAAATTCAAATAAATTTCATTTTAAATCATTAAAATTAATATAATACCTTAAAATTTTCAAAAAATCAAGAATTAAAATTTAAAATTTAATTTATTTTAATTAATTTGAATTACTCGAATAGTATAATATTTAATATTATATTAAGTATTATATTAAATATTTTTAAATTATTATGAAAAATTAGATGATCTCTCAAAAATATTTTTGAAACTTTTGTAATGATATTTTAAGTATTTAATTTTAAGATTTATATTTTCATATTTAAGTGTACATGTATATATTTTAAAATTATACATATGTAAAATTTTGAACATTTAAGAGATCCCTTGAGATTTTAAACCTAGATTAAACATGTTTGAAAAACATTAATAGGGATGATTAGTGAATAATCATTTTTTATTGTTCACTAATCTAATATTTAATTACATGACTTATGTTTAATCCTTGCATGCTTAGGTTACGCACCTATCACTTTGATTTAGGCTCTCCTAGATTTAGAATTTGTTTGGTGTGATTACATGTTCTTTACATTAAGTTTAAGGGTTAGTTGAAACCCTGATTTAAACCCATTTGAACTTAGTGACATCGTTAAGGATAATAATTAAGAATCTTTGTCTAGAAAACTTAGATTAATTCTAGAAATTAGGATATACTTTCTTTTGACTTGAAACTTTGAATATTTAAACATAGTGACACATACAGCCCATATAAAAATTCTCAATGGTTTTAAAATTCATTAACTCTCTTAATTGATTTTCCTAATATTAAACCCCTAATTAAGCATTAAAATTTCGAAAAATTATATTAAATCAAATTTAGATCAAAAAAATACATATGATACCTAAAATTGACCATAATTAAAACCTTAATCAAAGAAAATTCAAACCACTTTCATTTGAAAGCAAATATGAACTTTATTTAATTTTAATTAAAAATTAATATTTAATTAATTAAAAATAATTAAAAATTTTGAAAAACTTTGCAAACACTTGGTAATCTCTCCTTAGATCATTTCTTACCTTTGGAGTTGATTTCAAGGAGTTGGGAGTTCATTTGGAGCTAAAACATTTAAAATGGCATTTCATTAAACCAATTTAAAAATTTAATAAATACAAAAACTTTGAAAAATCAAAATTAATTCCAAAAAAATTCAAATTGACCAAACTCAAAGGCATTCAACTCATAATAAAATCTAATATTTATAAAAAAATATCAAACTTCTAGAAATCATTCAAATTTGAAAAGGTCAACTTTTGGTTTAACTTTAGTCAAAACTTCATAACTAAATATAGAAAAATCTAAATATGGCAAACTTAGTGTCTAACAACTCATCTTAAGGTCTAATATTTTATAAAAATATTAAATTTTTAGAATTTAACTTTAATTAAAAAAAGCTAAATTTTAACCCATTAATTAAATGATTAAAACAATACAAAAATTCTTAAAATTGAAAAATCACTCTAAAACACCATAAATCTTTAAACAACCTTAAAACTAGTAATTAACCTACTTTAGTTAAAATTCATTAACTTTCAAATCTTAATCAAATCAAAATACTTAAATATACCGGTTACCACTAGGTAAAACAGGCCTACAAGGCTATTAGATTAGCCCCAAGGAAGGTGAAATAAACTTCACGGCCTAGGTGAGCATTAAGGCTGGTATCCAATAAATAATAAAAATCAATCTTAAAACAATTTCAAATCATTAATACTTAAACTTTAATCAATACCTTCCCTTAAGCCTCTTAAACAATTAGAACTTCAAATAACTTTAACTAATTGTTCAATATAGAACACATCCAAATCACATAGCTATACTCACACGCTTTAGATGATTTGCTAGGCCACCACTTCTAGATCTAGGTTAGGCCGGTGTTTACTTTTCTGCAGTTGTGTGCCGAGTTTTTTGTGATTTTCACTGCATGGTGTTTACTAGCTTAGAATTTATGTATTTATTTACTTATTTTATGTACTCTAGGATGTGGTTGATTTTCCGTTAGATCTACCCTTAGGTTAAGAACACTTTATACTAATTCAATCTTGTGCAGGTGGCCATACTCATATAGGGCAATTAAAATAAATGGGGCATTATATATATATATATATATATATATATATATATATATATATATATATATATAATGCTTTGCACAAATGCTTGCTACGCTTAAGACCCCATTTAAGTTAAAAGAGCATGGCCAAGTGTGGTTATTATTGTGCATTTTAATTTTCAAATATTAAATGCTTGAGATTATATATAACTTCTAAATTAATTGTGCATTTAATTTAGGATAACCTTGTAGGATCAAGTCTAGAATTTTATTTTTTAAATGTAATTTGATATAATCTGAATTGTAATATTTGAAGTGCATTGAGAATGAGATCAGATATCCAATTTAAAATCTAAAGAGAAAGGGACATCCCTTAGGGGAGAGTCCCTCTCTATTTGTAGATCCAAATTAGGATGATTTTAAAATATCTGAAGTGAAAAGATAACACCCCTTCCAAGAGGGAGTTTCTTTTCATTTAGATATCCAAAACTAACGAATCAAGAATTTGCATAAGGACTAATAAGGGGATAGAGATAAGACTCATTCTCAAAGTCACTTGAGTCTTAAGATTATAAATCCGGGCTTTTTGTCAGTGGCACCCGGCCACTTTACTTTTTGTAATTCTAGGATATAATATTAAATGGCACTTGCCACATGGACATTCAATTTGAGTAATTAATTTAATTAATTTGTTTAATTGATTGTATATTAGAAATTGTATATTTTTTAGTCTTTTTATTTATATGTCGTATTTTCTTTAGCCTAGAATGATAGGAGGCTCGTGAGGGCACGATAATTTTTTTTTTACTTAAATCAATTAAAAAGTTTAGCTCAGATAGAAACTCTAATGGTCCTAAAAAGTAAGCTCAGACTTATCGGGTTTCCATACATCATATTATACATTCTCTGCCTTATTAGGCACCTCCCCACCTGCGAGTTTTGGTAGACCTCCTGGCCTATGAGGGTGCAGATCTGTCAAGGGGATGTTGTGCAATCTCTAAGAAAAAACCTATTTTTTAAGCCAAATTTTTAAACTGCTTATTTTAATTCATGCATTCAATCGAGTCAACTAGCATGCATCACATTAGTAACAAATGTAAAAGAGTCTAAATCTTTCATTACATTTACTTAGACATCAAATACCCAATATATATTAAGGGGATAATTAGGATCCGCTCTAGATGTCAGTCCAACTCCTCAAATTTAATCTAATTAATATCTTTACCACTCTTACATAAAAGAACGAACTCATGATTTTGAAGTGTTTAGGTGGTTTAGCTGGCTTCCCAATCCAGGCCGGGGTAAGTCCATATCTACATTTCATTAGCTAGGTTTAGGTCACTGATTTTCAGAACCCACTTTAGAGTTAGGTTCTGAGGCAAGTTTACACTATAAGTTCTCAATCTCTAGGAATTGAATCCCAACCTTCTAATAAAATTTATCATTCAAACTAATAATCTCTTTCAATCATATTCAAGCTCAACACTTAGGATAGGCTGGGGTGTTTCAGAATCCTAAATCACTTCCAACCCTTTCGCCTTTGACTCCAGAAATAAGTGTTCAACCATGAACCAATTTCACTAAAAATTTCTAACATTTATCTACTTTGACATCAATCTTTGAAATCTTAAATAAAATATTTACCATTATTTTAATCGAGAGTATTCATAGAAAACTTGGATTTACTACAATGTAATTAACTACAAAGACTTGCGTTTGTAGGAGATTTAGAAATCCAGATCTAAGTTTTCAAAGCTTTTAATGAATTCTCTTTGGAAAAATTAAATCTTATGATCATTATCATCATTTTTAAATAATCAATAGTGTTTAATAACTTCTTTCTATGGAGAGATATATCAATTACTATCTTGACTTTGATTATGAAAATAATGATCTTATATCCAAATTATTATATTCAAATATTTGATTGAACATCATTTTGATCTTTCAAGATCATATGCTGTCTCTCTTTAGTTTGATTATGATAATTAGAATAAATACAAAATTTTGAAATTTGAACCTATTAGGGAACGATATTATCAACTTTTAAAGTGATATACCGTTCATAATAAGATGTTCGATTTCAAATTTTTAAAAATTAAAAAAATTGAATCTTTCCCAAAGAAAATTAAACTTTTTCAAAACTACACTTTTGAATCAAACAAAGAAAATGGTGACTCCACTCGGGATAAGTCTCACTCTTCATCTTTAATAGCGGTACAAATTTTATTGCATCAATTTTTTTGGCTACCTTTCCTTCTGGTCCCTCTATCCATTTCTTCCTTTGGTTAGTGTGGCCAACTCAATTAATACATGTCAAAAGAGAGGTGATCATAGGAAACCTATATCAAATCGGGCTTTAACATTTTGCCTCCAACTTGATTGGTAGCGCAAAAGAGTCAAGCCAAAATCCTCCTGTATATGTTGCAAACTTGCATGCAAATAAATATCAAGGTTCACTATTTACAAAAAAATCTCACAATTTCAAAATCACAGTTTCAAGCCTTTAATAAAATTCAATTTTCTTCAAAGCTTAATCAATCCCTATATTCTATCATTATATTTGAAATTATAAGTCTTATAATTTGGCATGTGTGATAGAATATGAACTTCTTGTTCAAATTTGATTCTAGAGTTCGAATCTTTCTAGCAAAGTTGATCTTCGACATTTCACTCATAAATTATTTGTAGGGTTGAAAGAGTCAAGTCGACTTCTTAGAATCCCCCCCTACAATTTTTTGTTAACCTTTATATTGAACACGAGTTCAACATATTGAGTTTAAAAAATAAGCGGAGGTTCTGTCAGATTTTTGAACTTTCAAAACTTACCCAAAATCTTTCAAATCAACTTTAATCGTTAGTGACATGTGTCTTCTATAACATACTGTTGTAGTTTTCTTTTTTTTTTTTTTTTGAAGAAATTCAAAAGTTGCATTAAAACGAAAGAGTAAACAACCTAATATAAACTAGGAAGTAAAAACTAATAGATCCTTGATCAATAGAAAAGGATCCTTATTGAAATCATATTTTTTTAAATTAAACTTATTATTTTTGAAATGAAAACCGCTATTTCCTATTTTAAAACTGTTGAGATGTAGGGGATACCAAATTTTAAACAACCCAAGGGTTGGTTAGTATCCCAGAGTTCCCATCCTGTTAAAAAATAGGATCTAGTAATGATCCCATAATCAAATCTTTTAAGTTTAAAAAATAAATAGAAAGGAAAAACCAAAAGGAATCTACAAAAGAGAAATAAAAGACAATTACAAAAAATCCAGGACAATAACATCAATAGGTATTTCGGATGTCTTTTCCAACTTCTAATGATGTAGTCCAAAGCAAGAGATTTGGTAAAATCTTTTGTCATAAGCTCCAACCTCTGGTATCTTTCCACTTTGAAGTTTGTAATGTAATTTTCGGCTAACATATTACTGAGATGATTGGGAAGAACCTCTCAAGTAGTTCTTCTTTCTGAGATCAGACATACCTCTTCTAATTTGCTCTTTCATCGGTCCAAGAGATTATAGTTCTTTAAATAATTTATGTTTATGCCAGGAAGAATCAAGCTCCATATTAGAACCCTTTTTATCTTTCAATAAAATAGTTTTTTTGAATTTCAAATTAATAGTTGAAGTAGGAGTAATGGTTTTCAAATAACCATCTTTTTCAAAAGAAATTGTTGCTTTTGTTGGAGTGAAGACCGAGATCATCTCCTCAAATTTATCTGACTTAATCATTCCGTCTGTTGAGCCAATTGCTGAGATAGGTTCATCTATCTGTTTGGATAACAAGTTAGTTACCGAATTATCCTCCTTCTCTACCTCCAGGATTTGTGGTAATTCAAAAGTTGAATTTTGAATTTCCAAAAAATCAGCATTATTTTGTTGAATCCCGGGAACAACTGCAATATCTTCTAGATTATTCAGCAAAATCTATGTTAATTTCAGCAAATAAAGTTTGTGATTGACTGAATTCAAAATTTAATTTATGAGCAACATCCAGCTCAATAATCAAATTTGAATTACTGTTAACAGCAACTTCATCTCCTTCCTTGATTTCAGCATTTCCTACACTATGACAATTAAAATCTGCATTCTTCAATGGATCAACCTTCCTAGTTGCCACTTGATCAACAAAATCTACATCTTTTAGAGGATCGATCAATGGATCAAATACCAAATTGTTGTCTGCATCTTTTAGAGGATCATCATTTCCTACTTCTATCAAAGGCTCAGACACTAAACTTTGATCTTTAGCATTCCGTTCTTCCAATTATTTTGAAATTCCTTTTTCAGAAAAAGCCTTGGAATGCTTTTTCACATAATTTTTCTTTTAAAATTTTACATGCATCCAAGGTCCATAAGGATTTTCCATATGGATTGAGCTTGAAGAGACATCTTTAAAATTAGGACAAACAGAGTCCAAATGTCCTATTCTTCCACACTTGAAACAAATTGAAGAAAGATTTTCATATTCAAATTTTTGAAAAAATCTACCATGCAAACCTTCAAACCAAACACCAGAAGGGAGTTTGGAATTCAAATTCACCCGAATGCATGCTCTAGCAAATTCTCTTCTTCCCCATCTAAACATATTACCATCCAACAATAAAGGAATCCCAATTTTAGAAACAATCCTCATGATATTAGATTCATCCCAACAATGAAGAGGTAGGTCACGAAGATGAACCCATAACGGAGAAGAAACTCCATCCAAGGAATTGGGAGAGAAGTTAGGAGACCACTTATCTAACCCAACAACGAAGCCTCCTACAAACCAAGGACCTCCATTAAGAACTTCTTCCATGGCCTCATGAGTTTGAAAGGAACAAAGTAGCCAATCTAGACCAAGCAAGGTTATATGAAACCCTCCATATTTCATCCATTGCTTCCTCAATTCAATAGCACATTGTGAAAAAGGTAAATTCTTACCAAGAATTTTCACCACAAATGATTTACTCAAAATTTGAATATTGGAAATTTCCTTCTCCACATCAAATTAGCATCTTCAATCTCATTATGAATCTGATTAAAATTAATTTTAATGTGTGGTTTTTTTATCCACACATTAGAATTATCCAATCTTGATGAAATAATTGGATTAATGCTCTTATCATTCTTCAATAAATCACTGAAACAGCTCCTTGAAGAAGAAGCCTCCTTGTCATTTTCTCTAGAGGTAATAGCCGATGTAGGTGCTTTTGGTATTTTTTCAAAAATCAAAATTACCTCTTTCCCTTTACCTGACTCCGGCAAAGGCTTGTGTTTAGAACTCAAACCTCCCTCTTTGTTGACAAGAGGAGATGCAAAAACCCTAAGATTGTGAAGGGAGATGCGTTTGAAGGAGAATCTACCTTTTGAATCCAACATAATTGGACTAGTGGTAGAAACAAAGGATTTGGTGTTCCGGTCATCCATAGATGACCGGCCACCTTCTTCATCTCCAACTTTGGCACCCAAAATCTTCAAATGCTCTTTCAAAATCCTCCTAATTTTGGGGAGCTTCTCTCTCTTCTCTCTTGGCCGTGACTTCACTTAAAACCCAACATACTATTGTAGTTGAACACATGTAATGCAGACCCAAAACTCTCCAGTCAATTTTGGGCTTTGACATTTTATCCCTAAATCTCTTGGTGGGATGAAAGTGTCAAGCTTAGTTTCTTAGGATCCTCTGATTAATTTTTTAAACCTACATATTTAAACAAAAATCAATATGTTGAGTTTTAAAATTTAAAAAAGATCTGTTCAATTCCAACCTTAGATTCAAATTCAATCTTAAGTCCAAATTAAATCTCAATGTTAAACTCAAATTTGACTTCAACCTTAAAATTAACTTTAATTTTGATTTCAAAGTCAAATTCGAGCTTAGACATTTTGTCCCAAGTCAATTGGTGAAACGAAAGAGTCAAGCCCAATTTTTTGATTTTTCATATCAATTTTGTGAACCTACATGATTGAATGAGACTCAATATGTTGAGTCACAAAATTTTAAAAAAGATCCATTCAACTTTACCCTCAAATTCAAACTTAAAATTCAACCTTAAGTTCAAACTTGATATCAATTTTCAAATTCAAATCCAAACTTTGACATTTTGCACAAATAAATTAGTGGAGCAAAAGAGTCATGTTCAGCTCTTAAGTTCCACTCATCAATTTTATGAACCATCGTGTTCAGTATAAAATGAACACGATTGAGTTACAAAATTTTGAATAAAATTAATCAAGTTCCAATTCAAAATCAATTTCAACTCAACTAATTCAAATCACCTTCTCTTAATTCTAGTAAATTGAGCATACTCAATTGGCTGGGAAACTAGTCTTCTCATTGAATAGAGATGTGTTTGTATAAGAAGTTCTCAATGGTAGTTTAATTCAGTATGGGATAGAATTTCAGACCCTTAAACTTTTAGTTGATGGAGAAATAATCTTAGATCTATCCACTGGTACTCAAAAGGACTTCCCCTTAGTAGAAGTTACTTTAGGGTTAGGAGCTAACTTCCCCATCTCCAAGATATAGGTCACTATCGCCCCTATATCCATTGTACCCTCTGCTCAGGAGGATCAGAACCATAAGTCAATAATGATGGAAGATCTATCATCTCAATCTGATATCAAGTCAAGTTCTAGCACTCCTTTTGTCGGCAAGAATCGGAAGAAGAACTACCTTTGAAGAGTTAGAAAGAAGGTTGTTAAGGCCAGAATGATTGCTTAGTCAGAAACCTTAGAAAAATATAAATTTGAGGCCAATCAAGAGTTTGTTGCCCCTTCTACGTACCCCCTCCTTGGTGGAAATCATTTCCACTCTTTTCCTATTACTCAAAAGAGAGAGGTTGTAAAGATTAGAGTATGATCTTCAATACACCTACTTGACTACTACATAGAAATACTCAAGCAAGCCATAATTGAGCAAATACCAATAACAGGCCATAGGCCCCCAATTGAGGGTTATGACCCATCCACTCTGCTAGAAGATGTTTAGGCATGTTACTATATGTGTCCCATTACATCATCTATAGAGGAGGAGGTGTAGAAACCACTTGGGGTGCCACTCTCTTAACTACTAGACCACTAGTAATATGAGAGGGGAAAAAATCTAAGATTATGTTAGATAGTGTTACCATCAAAATTTAAATTTCAATGGGGTCCTATCATGACAAATCTTTTGATTGCAATGATGTCGCATCAATGAGGGATGGTGCAAAACTTATATAGTCTCTCCATCCAAAGAGATTGTTGGAATTCAATCCCAAGTTGACAAGGGTATTGCAACTTATACTTGTAACCTTAAAGGAAGACTTATCAATTTCTCAACTTCATTGGGTCAGGATAATCATGATAGTTGATTCACCTTTTTAATCAAAATTGACCTCTACCTTAAATCTTAAGCAATAGAGAGCTGTAGTGGACACCATTAAATGTTTGAATGACCCTTCCTCTACCTTAAATCTTACGCAGTAGAGGGTTGAATTGACTTTTGAATTTAAATTTATACCAAAAATTAAGTTGATTTTAGAAATAGAACTCTTATCAATCTTCTGGCAATCTTCTATCTTAATAGCCATTTCTCACATATTTAAAATCTATTCAATAATTTTCAAAAGTCAAGCCGATACTCTTTTCAAAAAGATTGGATGTGCTTTGAGGATTATTCTTCCATGTATAAGAGAATAAATTATCTTCTCTAATACTGGGTTTTACAAATGAGATATAATCTCAGCATTCAAAATAAAGATGAATAATCATTTTAAGGTTTAACAGGAAGTGAAGCCTCTTCTCAAAATCACTTGAAATCAAAAGATGCATGAATGTGGCAAAAGTCAAAAGATGCGTGACTGCGCCAAAAATCAATCAAAAGATGTGCAATGTGCGCCACCAAAGAAAGAAAGAAAGAGGCTCCCTTCTTTTAAATCCTTAAATATCAAAGGAAAATCCAATCAACTTTAAATACTTGCCTTTAAAAATCATGAATTCAAATTTTAACCATGTGTGAACTATCTATCAGATAGAAGAATGTCACGCAAAATAATTGAAAAGATCAAATTTCTACCTCCAACTTAAATCCTTTTGAAATTAATTTTAATTCAAAATATTTAAGGGAAACCCTAATTTAGTTTCTATGAAACTTGGTATGGGTCAACAAAACTTAAATCCTTCCATATTAGTTGGGGTCAACTCTACTTCTCCCTGCACTTGCAAATTTGTTCCCACATGACGTTCTGACAGGATCCAAATAGCTAGAGAAAATTTTTTGATAAATTGAATGAATCTTCTATTCGTAATAAGAATTCAAATTCTATCCTTGAGGAGTGTGTGAGCTCTTACATGTAGCCATCTTTTCCTTTAAAGCCATTTAAATAAAATTAAACTCTATACTGGGTCCAAGATCAACCCCACTATATGAGTATTTTATAATGCTGGGAATTGTCATTCAAAATCAAACAGCGATTGAGCAGTGCCTGACTCCAATTTGAGGAGCTCGAGGCCTTACACAGCATCATATTTAAGGCTCGATAAAACTCCGAATCATATAAATCCTGAGTGGTTTAAGATTGTGATAAGATAGCGCGACTTAAAAGCTTCTAAGTAGAAGACTTGCTCTAGGTTCTTTGGATGCATATCTTATCCTATGGGGAGGTTGGTGGAGGAGTTTGAACCAATACAAGACTGTCTTCTTATCGTAGAGATGATCTTTGAGGGAATATTAAATATTAGCTGATCAACCCTGAAGGATACCATCTAATATTTTGAAATGTCAGGCGGCTCTTCAGGAAGTACCATGCCAGATGAGTATCAAATCTAATATCAATAAAAAACTCTTCAAATTCAAAATTCTCTAAATTCAAATTTAAAACCTTACAAATTCAATCTCTATCTGAAATCAAAATTTCAATCAATCTTAAATCACATCAAATCCAATCAAAATCCAAAAGTTAAAAGTCATGTCCAATTCAAAACTAAAGTCAAAATTCTCTAGTCTTTTAAGGATAGGTGTGAGTCCCCGTGCTTCCTTTCCTTAGGATTAGATCTTTTAGTTGTGGAGCAAGCTCCTCATGGCACCATCCTAACATCCAAAATCAAATTTAGGTTAGATAGCTTTTACCAAATCCTTAGAGGTTTAGGTAGACTATCTCCTTAGCTAGTTCCCCTAGTTAGATGTGAGTCTCTGTGATTTTTAGCTAGGTTACTCACTGCAAACCCAAAATAAATATGATCTTTTAAGAGTAGGTGTGAGTCCCTATGCTTCCTATCTCTTAGGATCTCGACTAACTAGTGGTGGATTTAAGCCTGTTAGGCCCAACTATAGTTCAGTCACTTTCTTTTCTTTAAGGTTAGGTGTGAAATCCAGAGCTTCCTTTTCTTAGGATTAGGATCACTAGTGATGGAGCACGCCCGTTGTGGTACTACCCTAGTTTCAAATTTAAATCTGATCCATTAAGAATAGGTGTGAGTTCATGTGCTTCCTATGTCTTAGGATCTTGACTAACTAGTGGTGGATTTAAGCATGTTGGGCCCCATTATAGTTCAGTCACTTTCTTTTTCTTAAGGTTAGGTGTCAATCCCAGAGCTTCCTTTCCTTAGAATTAGAATTATTAGTGATGGAGCATGCCCGTTGTGGCACCATCCTAATTTCAAATTTAAATCTGATCTTTTAGAAGTAGGTGTGAGTCTCTGTGCTTCCTATCTCCTAAGATATCAATCAGTCGTGGATTTAAGCCTATTGGGCCCCACTATACTTTAGTCACTTTCTTTTCCTTAAGGTTAGGTGTGAGTCCCAGAGCTTCTTTTCATTAGGATTAGATCCACTAGTGATAAAGCACGCCCTCTGTGGTGCCATCCTAGTTTAAATTTTCAAATATGATCCTGTATGGGAAGAAATGCTTCCTTCTCACATAATCATCCTCTTTTCCTTAAGGTTAGGTATGAGTCCTAGAGCTTCTTTTTCTTAGGATTAGATCCACTAGTGATGGAGCACGCCCTCTATGGAACCATCCTAGTTTCAAATTACAAATATGATCCTCTATAGGAAATAATGCTTCCTTCCCACATGATCATCCTCTTTTCCTTAAGGTCAGGTGTGAGTCCCAGAGCATCCTTTCCTTGTGATTAGATCCAATAGTGATGGAGTACGCCCTCTATGGCACCATCCTTGTTTCAAACTTCAAATCCAATCCTCTAAGAAATGCTTCCTTCTCTCATGATCATTCTCCTTTCCTTAAGGTTAGCTGTGAGTCATCATGCTTTCTTTCCTTAGGATTAGGTCCACTAGTGATTGACCATGCCCTCTATGGCACCATCCTAGTTTCAAATTTAAATCTGATCCACTATGGTAGGTGTGAGTCTCAGTGCTTCCTTCCCACATGATCATTCTCTTCGCCTTAAGGTTAGATGTGAGTCATCATACTTTCTTTTCTTAGGTTTAGGTCCACTAGTGATCGAGCACGCCCTCTATGGCACCATCCTAGTTTCAAATTTAAATATGATCCCTCTATGGTTAAGTGTGAGCCCTAGTGCTTCCTTCCCACATGATCATTCTCTTTTCCTTGAGGTTAAATGTGAGTCATCGTGCTTCCT
The DNA here is from genome assembly GCA_019514585.1 of Dendrobium officinale. Classification (NCBI taxonomy): domain Eukaryota; kingdom Viridiplantae; phylum Streptophyta; class Magnoliopsida; order Asparagales; family Orchidaceae; genus Dendrobium; species Dendrobium officinale. The sequence goes on along the minus strand of CM033698.1, from coordinate 3,065,674 downwards.
TTCCTTAAGATTAGATCCATTAGTGATGGAGCACGTCCTCTATGGCATCATCCTAGTTTCAAATTTAAATTTGATCCTCTGTGATTAGGTGTGAGTCTCAGTTCTTCCTTTCTACATGATCATTCTCTTTTCATTAAGGTTAGATGTGAGTCATCATGCTTTTTTTTCCTTAGGATTAGGTCCACTAGTGATGGAGCACGCCCTCTATAGGACCATCCTAGTTTCAATTTTAAATCTAATCCTCTATAGTTAGGTATGGGTCCCAATGCTTCCTTCGCACATGATCATTCTCTTTTCATTAAGGTTAGATAAGTCACCATGCTTTCTTTCTTTAGGATTAGATCCACTAGTGATGGAGTACGCCCTCTGTGGCACCATCATAGTTTCAAAATACAGATTAGACCTTCTATGGGAAGCAATGCTTCCTTCCCACGGGGTCCTTCAGTCTTCTTCTCCTTAAGGTTAGGTTCCATCCTTCCCTTAGGATTATATCCACTAGTGGTAGAGTATGCCCTTCGTGGCACTACCTTAGTATTAAATTCAAATTCAATCCTTTGTAGTTTGGATTTCTTCCTTTCTATATTATCATTCAATCTTCTTCTCCTTAAGGTTAGTTTCTCTCATTCCCTTAGGATTAGATCTACTAGTGGTAGAGTACGCCCCTCATGGCACTACCCTAGTCTTAAACCCAATTGATCCTCTATAGTTATGAGTTCTTCCTTTCTATACGATCATTCAATCTTCTTCTCTTTAAGGTTAGGTTCCCTCTTTCCCTTAAAATTAGATCTGCTAGTGGTAGAGTACACCCCTCATGGCACTACCCTAGTATCAAACACAAATTTGATCCTCTTTAGTTAGGAGTTCTTCCTTCCTATACGATCATTCAATCTTCCTCTCCTTAAGGTTAGTTTACCTACTTCCCTTATGATTAGATCTACTAGTGGTAGAGTATGCCCCTCGTGGTACTACCCTAGTATCAATTCAAATTTGATCATCTATAATTAGGAGTTCTTCCTTCCTATACGATCATTCAATCTTCTTCTCCTTAAGGTGCTAGTGGTAGAGTACGCCCCCTAGTATCAATTCAAATTTGATCCTTTATAGTTAGGAGTTCTTTCTTCCTATATAATCATTCCAGTCTTTTCTTCCTTAGGGTTTAGGTACTCTCTTCCTTTAGGATTAGTCCCACTAGTGGTAGAGTACACCCCTCGTGGCACTACCCTAGTATCAATTCAAATTCAATCCTCTATATTTAGGAGTTCTTCCTTCCTATATGATCAGTCCAATATTCTCTTCCATAGGGTTTAGGTACTCCCTTCCCTTAGGACCAAATCTGCTAGTGGTAGAGTATGCCCTTAGTGACACTACCCTAGTACCAAATTAAAATTCAATCATCTACGGTTAGGTCTTCCTTTCCCTTAGAATTATAACCCAATTCAATCTTCTAAGGTTAAGCTTCCTGAAAGTTCGTTCAGGATGTTAAGCCCTATGAACTTAGTCCCAAGCTAACCAAGAGGGGGGGTGAATTGGTATTTTAAAAAATTCTTAAGACAAAGAAATAAATTCTCAAGCCAAATCACACCACAAAAAAAAACAAAATGCGGAATTTAAAAGTGCGGAAGCAAAAATAAGAACACAAGATTTATAGTGGTTCGGTCGACTAGACCTACGTCCACTCCTTGGAGGCACCCTCCAAGTATTGCACTACCAAACGTGACTCTCCTTTAGCCCCCACAGCTAGGCGGAGAAGCCCTCACAAGAAACTCCTTTTTGCCACCCCGGCAAGGCAGAGAACCTACCTCCTTTTGCTTCCTCCTGAAGCTGGCAGAGAACCACAACCAAAAGCAAAACTCCTTACCTCTACCGACCCTTCCACGGACGAGAAACTCCAGACGAAAGACAAGCAGAGCGATCCTTGAGCAACCCTTGTGAATCCCCTCACAAGCTCCCCCTCACAAGATCCTCTCTCTCTCCCTCTCTCTCTTTCTCTCCTCAAGGTCTTCTCAGGTCAAGGCAGCAGCCAAATGGTCTCTTAAAACGTTGAAGAAGAGCTCTTTAAATAGAAGAGCTCAAGAGGAGCTCATTAATTGCAAGTAGCCGACTTTATCGTCCCGGCCGATATGGACATCGGCCTGGCCGATTAGTATAAATCAAAGAAGATCGGCCAGAGCATAGCCCTGGGAACAGTCCTGGACGATTGAAATTTGGCTTGATCGTCCAGGCCGATCTCAGGATCGTCCTGGCCGATGAGTTCAAATAAGAGTTAAATCGTCCTGAGCATAGCCCTGGGAACAGTCCTGGCCGATTGTAATTTGGCTTTGATCGTCCAGGCCGTTCTCACGATCGTCCTGGACGATATGATCGTATCAATCATCCTTAATTACTCCCTTGATTTCCTGATCAATTAAGGCATAATTTGGTAATTTCGTCCAGGCCGGTCCTGGAATCGGCCTGGCCGATATTTTAAAATTCAGTATGCCTAAACTGTCTAAGGCGGCTATCTCTTTCTATTTTGAGCTTATCGTCCTGGCCGATACACGTATCGTCCAGGCCGATAGTTAATGTCGGCTGCCTTAATAAAGAATCCTTAATTTAGACTTTTTGTTTTAAGCTGATCGTCCCGGACGATATAAATATCGGCCGGGCCGATGTGGGCAAAAACAGAGTTTCTAAGCCTCTCAAGTGTGTGTGTGAAGGGTTACTTAGCATCAGTCTTTTTGATTATTACAAGAAGACTCAAAAGGTGAAAAAAAAAATAAAATTACAGACTGACTCAACCCTAAACCTATGCGATCCTGGACTTGGCTTCCTCTTGATCGTCCGATCTTCGATTCCTGAAAAGTTAGAAGCAACAAGTAGTCCAAGAGAGATAGTGTTTGTCAATCATCAAAACATAAGCCATGAAAATAGTTTGCAACAATCTCCCCCTTTTTTATGATGGCAAAACACTACGAAAAAACCGATGGAAAAAAAATCAGGATTGATGTAAAAAGGAATCTCATAAACTTCTCCCCCTTTTGACATATCAAAAAGGAGGATTCAAGAAAGTAGAGCGAAGAGACCCCCCCTTTTTTTTTGTTTTTTAAATCAAGGCATGAACATGATAGCATTCCATGTGATTGATTCAAAAATTTGTGAGTTAATGTGTTAATAAGCTCATCAATCTATAGAGTTAGAATATCTGATCATGGCTACCCTTAGCTCAGACATATTTTAGGGTAGAATTGTCTTTTGAAATCAATGACCTAACTCAAGAAATTAATTGGTTATGAGAAAAAAAGAATTTACTTATCACTTGACTTAAGAAAAACTATCTTCATACAATAATGAGGTAGAGTAAATTTATCACAATCGCAATTTAATCGAAGTCATGTCTTTGATAACCAACACTTCTAAGTTCTAAAAGATTTAAAAAGAGAGAGTAGCTTGTTTTGGAGTGGGCTCATTTTATGCCTCTTGACAATTGGTTGGCGCACTGCGCATCTTGTGATACACTTTGTGTATTCTATAATTTTCAATTTGGCGCTTTGCGCATCTTTTATTGGCATCATTGGCCATTTTTTTTTTTTTTTTTTTTTTTTTGCAAGCTATAGTCTCTTTTATGATCTTTTAAAGACAAAGTTGTGAATAGATCTTCTCATATATTAGAGAATAGGAGCACTCTCTCTAACCAAAGGAAGAGTTATCACAAGCAGAATCAATAATCAAGGACAAGAGTAACGAGCAATTTTGATGTGAAAAAAAAACTTTAAACATTATAAGTATAAGATAGAGTTTTTTAAGCAAGTTTAAGAAAAGGATCTCAATTCCATAAACAATCTTTAACTTGAGAGAGATTTTTGATTAAAGAAGATAACTATGCCACTAAAATAGGTTATAGAAAGAGACAATCACAAAATATTTCTACCATCTAAGAGATTGAGTAGATAAAAGCATATTGACTACAAATTCCCAAAAGCAAGGACAAGGAATATAATACCATATTAGCCATGATTTTGAAAATTAAGTAAAAAAAAAGACAAAAAAAAATAAAACACTCAAAAAGAACTAAAACAGGAAACAAAAGTAAAAGAGAAAAAAAAATAAAAGGTTTCATGCATTTATATCAATTACACCCAACCTGGTCCTTAAAGAGCTGAAAGTATCGAAGGCCAGTGGTTTAGTAAAGATGTCTGCTAGTTGATTTTCAGTTGTCACATGGTGTAACTCAATGTCTCCCTTAGTCACATGATCTCTAATGAAGTGATGCCTAATGTCAATGTGTTTAGTCCTTGAATGTTGGATAGGATTCTTAGAGATGCATATGGCACTAGTATTGTCACAAAAGATTGAGATGGTACTTACATGTAATCCTAAATCCAATACCTGTTGTTTCAACCAAAGGACTTGGGCCACACAACTTCCAAGAGCAATGTATTCAGCTTCAGCAGTGGAAAGAGCAACAGAGTTTTGCTTCCTACTAGACCAAGAGACCAAAGATTGTCCAATGAATTGACAAGTTCCAGAAGTGCTCTTTCTATCCACCTTGCATCCTGCAAAATCAGAGTCATAAAAACCAATTATCTCAAAAGAAGTGCTATGTCTAGGGTACCAAATCCCTAATCCTTGTGTCCCCAAAAGATATCTAAAAATTCTCTTAACAGCAGTCAAGTGGGACTCCTTAGGGTCATCCTGAAACCTAGCACAAAGGCAAACACTAAACATAATGTCAGGTCGGCTCGCAGTCAAGTAAAGTAAAGATCCAATCATGCCTCTATACTTCTTCTGATCAACAGACTTACCACTTGGGTCCTTATCCAATGGAGCACTATAAGTCATGGGAGTGTTAATTGGCTTGGCTTTGTCCATCTCATATTTCTTCAAAATGTCCTTTATGTATTTTGTTTGATTTAGAAAAGTTCCATCCTCCAATTGTTTTATGCTAAACCCCAAAAAGTAGGACAACTCTCCCATCAAACTCATCTCAAACTCTCTACTCATTGTTTTAGAAAAATTATCACACAAATTTTTATTAGAAGATCCAAAGAGTATATCATCCACATAAATCTGAACAATGAGTAAATCATCTCCAACTCTCTTGAGAAAAAGGGTGGTGTCTACACTTCCCTTGACAAACTCTCTCTCTAGTAAGAATGTGCTAAGCCTCTCATACCAAGCTCTTGGTGCCTGTTTTAAACCATACAATGCCTTTTTTAATTTAAACACATGATTTGGAAATTGGGAGCTCTCAAAACCTGGAGGTTGTTCTACAAACACATCTTCTTTTATCTCCCCATTTAAAAAGGCACTCTTGACATCCATTTGAAAAAGCTTAAATCCTTTATAACAGGCAAAGGCTAATAGCACCCTAATGGCTTCCAATCTAGCTACAGGAGCAAAAGTCTCTTCAAAGTCTATCCCTTCTATTTGATTGTACCCCTTAGCCACCAACTTTGCTTTATTCCTCACCACCACTCCTGAATCATTCACTTTGTTCTTAAAGACCCACTTTGTTCCAACTACACTTTGTCCTTTAGGTCTTTCCACAAGTTCCCAAACATCATTTCTAACAAATTGATTCAATTCTTCTTGCATTGCTAAAATCCAAAACTCATCAGAAAGGGCTTGGTTAATGGTGGTAGGTTCAGTCATAGAAATAAAGGCAGAGTGGTTCACCTCCTTCCTAAGTCCATGTCGAGTCTTAACTCCACTAGAAGGGTCTCCTAAGATCAAATCCTTGGGGTGACTTGTAGAGTATCTCCAATCTCTAGGCAAAGTGTGTGAAGTTTCCCCCCTTTCAACAAAGCTCTCTACTCCTTGGGTGACACCTTCTACTCCTTCATTACTTGGGTGCTCACACCCCTTCCCCAAATTCTCTACTCCACTAGTAATCTCTCCAATATCATCATCTTCTATTCCATGTTTCTTAGGCTCACACTCATCAAAAACTACATGGGTTGTCTCTTCCACCATTAGAGTTCTCTTGTTAAACACCCTAAAAGACTTCCCAACACTAGAATATCCCAAGAATACTCCCTCATCAGATTTAGGATCAAATTTTCCCAAGTGAGATTTCCCATTGTTGTGAATAAAAACCTTACAATCAAAGACATGAAGGTGGGAAATAACCATCTTGAATAAGCATCCACATGCGATAATCAGTAGATTGTAAAAACGTTGACATGCGGGTTTTCCAAAAATCAAAAGGTAAGTTGTCAAATAGAGGAGGTCGTGTAATCGAATAACCTTCAGTAGTGTTTCTATTTCCTATGTTAGCCATGGATCAAATTCAAAAAGTTTTCAAACTTAATTTTTCGAATCCCGCTCTGATACCACTTGAAAGTTCGTTCGGGATGTTAAGCCCTATGAACTTAGTCCCAAGCTAACCAAGAGGGGGGTGAATTGGTATTTTAAAAAATTCTTAAGACAAAGAAATAAATTCTCAAACCAAATCACACCACAAAAAAAACAAAATGCGGAATTTAAAAGTGCGGAAGCAAAAATAAGAACACAAGATTTATAGTGGTTCGGTCGACTAGACCTACGTCCACTCCTTGGAGGCACCCTCCAAGTATTGCACTACCAAACGTGACTCTCCTTTAGCCCCCACAGCTAGGCGGAGAAGCCCTCACAAGAAACTCCTTTTTGCCACCCCGGCAAGGCATAGAACCTACCTCCTTTTGCTTCCTCCTGAAGCTGGCAGAGAACCACAACCAAAAGCAAAACTCCTTACCTCTACCGACCCTTCCACGGACGAGAAACTCCAGACAAAAGACAAGCAGAGCAATCCTTGAGCAACCCTTGTGAATCCCCTCACAAGCTCCCCCTCACAAGATCCTCTCTCTCTCCCTCTCTCTCTTTCTCTCCTCAAGGTCTTCTCAGGTCAAGGCAGCAGCCAAAAGGTCTCTTAAAACGTTGAAGAAGCGCTCTTTAAATAGAAGAGCTCAAGAGGAGCTCATTAATTGCAAGTAGCCGACTTTATCGTCCCGGCCGATATGGACATCGGCCTGGACTATTAGTATAAATCAAAGAAGATCGGCCAGAGCATAGCCCTGGGAACAGTCCTGGACGATTGAAATTTAGCTTGATCGTCCAGGCCGATCTCAGGATCGTCCTGGCCGATTAGTTCAAATAAGAGTTAAATCGTCCTAAGCATAGCCCTGGGAAAAGTCCTGGCCGATTGTAATTTGGCTTTGATCGTCCAGGCCGTTCTCACGATCATCCTGGACGATATGATCGTATCAATCATCCTTAATTACTCCCTTGATTTCCTGATCAATTAAGGCATAATTTGGTAATTTCGTCCAGGCCGGTCCTGGAATCGGCCTGGCCGATATTTTAAAATTCAGTATGCCTAAACTGTCTAAGGCGGCTATCTCTTTCTATTTTGAGCTTATCGTCCTGGCCGATACACGTATCGTCCAGGCCGATAGTTAATGTCGGCTGCCTTAATAAAGAATCCTTAAATTAGACTTTCTGTTTTAAGCCGATCGTCCCGGACGATATAAATATCGGCCGGGCCGATGTGGGCAAAAACAGAGTTTCTAAGCCTCTCAAGTGTGTGTGTGAAGGGTTACTTAGCATCAGTCTTTTTGATTATTACAAGAAGACTCAAAAGGTGAAAAAAAAATAAAATTACAGACTGACTCAACCCTAAACCTATGCGATCCTGGACTTGGCTTCCTCTTGATCGTCCGATCTTCGATTCCTGAAAAGTTAGAAGCAACAAGTAGTCCAAGAGAGATAGTGTTTGTCAATCATCAAAACATAAGCCATGAAAATAGTTTGCAACACTTCCCTTCCTTTAGAATCAAAACTCAAATATAATCTTCTATAGTTAGGAATTCTCCCCTCCTATATGATCACCTAGGTTTTATTTTCCTTTAGGGATAAATTTTTCCTTCCCATAGGATTTGACTCACTAGTAGTAGAGCATGCCCTTCGTGGCACTACCCTAGTATCAATTCAAACCTTGATTCCCCAGGGATAAACTTTTCCTTCCCTTAGGATTAAAATTCCAAACTTGACCTTTTAATTAGGTAAATGCCAATATGTGCAGTAGAACTTCATTCTACTAGACATATTGGGTGTCCATTTGTTGACCTCATTTTTATATGAGGTCACAAGGATCTAATCCAGACCATATAATCAAATCCATATTTTTAGACCCAGAATCCAAGGTTAAAGGCTCTATCCTGAAAGCCTTTCCCAAAGATTTTCTAAACACTTCAAAATCTAATCAAGTGACCTCTGATTCAGAGTCTATCAATTGCATATTAATAGGAAATGTCTCTAAAGGAAATCCTCCAAATTTGAGCTTATTCTGATGTCTCTAACCCCAAAAATTGAATTGAAATTCAAAGGTTGTAAAACCTTTAAATATTTATAGCCTATGCCACTGGACCTACCAACTGGCGGATCTTGGCATTGGAGCCTTCTCCAAAACTTATAATCTCACCTGACCCTTGATCATGTTTTTTTAAGCCTTAAAATGCACTTTAGTGGACCCATTTTGACCCCTAGTTGACCAGAGGTCAAAATGACCAAAGTACCCCTTAAGGGTGTATTGCATCAGTTTGACCCAAATGACCTTTCTAGACCATAGGATCACCTTCAACAAACTTCAAATAACATTTCAAACCCATTGAATCCAAACCTAGCCCTTGTGTTAACCTAGTTGACCGAGTCAGCCTAGGTTGACGCAAATGTTTCTTAAGGCTTTAAAAAGGTTATTTTAACCCATTTAAGCAAACCAACCTATTTCAACCCCCTCAAATTTAACTCATAAGCATAATTTAGATGTGTCTTAATCTTTGGTCAACTAAACTCAAATGAGGTTGACCAAGTCAACTTAACAAACTTGGTTAAAACCCTCACTTAGGTGCTCTTGCTTTAACCTATAAGCATAAAACCTTTGTTAACACATGCCACTAAATTTAAACCAACTCTTTAAGCCACTTGGCTGCCATCTCAATACCAATGGACCCATTGGCTGGTCAAATAGACAATGGATGGTCAAACAATCCTCTAAAGTGACCAAATCACTCCCTAGAGCTAATCCACTCTAATTAAAACCTCTCCAACAATTTAGGTGGACTCTAGAACCTTCTTAAAACTCCCCTTAGCCTTTGGATTGAAATCAAACAGCTCTAAGCATCTCCACATGCTTATATGAGGACAAGGGCACCTTTTCACCTAGATTGTCCTTATGTCCTTTGATTCCACCTACTCCCAATAACCCCTGGACAGGTGTCTTGATCTTAGCAACCTACCAAATGCATCCCAACCATATAAATCACCTGGAGATATTTGAATAGGGTAAATGGTTCAAAATAAGCCTCATTCTAACACTAACTCTCTCCCTCCAGACTCCAATCCCTCCAGCTGAGCTCTCTGCTCATTCAATCCCCTATGCTTCTCTTCCACATATTCCTATTCCAATCCGATCGGTCAAAGTCATTAATGACAGTCCTCCTGTGAGTTTAAGCTCAAGTCCGTCCAAGCCTCATAAAGCTCGATCCGTTGCCCTTCTTGTTACGAAGTCTTTAGGGGAAAGAATCATGGACAAACAAAAAATTCATATCTATCTTAATTTGGTTAAATCGTCCCTTACCCAAGGTAAAAAGCTTGACCCTAGTTTAGGGCAATTAGGCTAAATAGCTTTCGATTCAATGCATCTTTGGCTATACAATTAATACCCTAGATTTTTGTTCATTATTTTAATTTGAGTTTAAAATTTCACTTGAAATAATTAAGTGTATCGAGCAAACGAGTCAAAAAATGCATTCTAGGGCTCAACTTATGTAACCCTCCAACTATGTAAGATCTAGACCATTGATCTTACGATTAATGATCCAGATATGGCCTTTCTGCGACTTCATCCGACCGTGGATCTGATCTAACAGTCAGTCATTCCATCCGGCGTCATCTGTGTTGAAACTTGTTCAATATGAATTAGGTTGTTAGACCTAAGCTTATATCCCAGCGGCTAACCAAGAGAGTGGTGAATTGGTAATTTTTAAAAAATTATTCCTCTTTTGCACCGATAAAAAATTTAGTGAATTTTTTATAAAATCAATTTTCAACCACACTTTCCAACATAAAAGGTAAAGTAAAAAAGGCAGCTAAAAATAAAGGACACAAGATTTATAGTGGTTCGGTCAAACACGACCTACATCCACTCCCCGGAGCCACCCTCCGAGTATTGCACTAATACTAATAGTGTCTTTCCTTTTGTCCCCACAGCAAAGCGGAGAAGCCTTCACAAAACTCTCTTCCACCACTACCCGGTGTGGTAGAGGACCGTTGTCCTTTTACACCCTCCAAGTGTAGGCAGAGTACCTCCCGCTGTTCACACTCTCCAAGTGTAGGCATAGAACTTCCTGCTGTTTACACTCTCCAAGTGTAGGCAGAGAACCTTTCGTCTTTTCACACTCTCCAAGTGTAGGAAAAGAACCATCAGCTGTTCACACTCTCCAAGTGTAGGTAGAGAACCTTTCATCCTTTCACACTTCACCAAGTGTCGGCAGAGAACCGGATCTCCTTGAAAGATCTTCTCAAAAGAAATCTAGAAGGACAAGAGAAAAGAGTGAAGTAATCACAATTCACAAAGTTGGGATCCTTACTTTTGAGTACCAAGTGAATCCTTCACGCTCCAATAGTAAGAACTCTCTTTCAAACACTCTCTCTCACTCTCTCCTTCACACTTCTTTCAATAAGCACGAAGGCAAATGACCAAAAATATTACAAGACAGTTGACATTGGACCTTTTATAAGAGTGACACAAAAAACCGTCCAAAAACTACAATTTTCAATTTCTGGTCACACTCAATTATCTCGTATGATCGTGATTTCGTACATACGAACATTGTAAAAACTGTTGCGCACGAACCTAATGTGCATTAATACGAAATGACTTTGTACCTGATCATAATCCCGTATGAACTAAGTTCATCCGTTACGAACAGTTATATTAAGAGTTTGTTGGGATTAAACTCCAAGACGGTCCATATGTTTAAGCAATATAAGACATCATCCTAGGATTAATGTACAAGTTTGTTTGGACGAACCGAACAAAGCATGAGTCCAGAGAACTTCGTCTTGGGATGAACATGATAAATCGTCTAGATAATTAGTTCAAGTAGAGAAATCAGAGAACATCATCTAGGAAAGAACAGGGTAAATCATATAGACAAATAGTTCAAGTAATGGGTCCAGAGAACATCGTCTTGGGATGAACGGGATACTTCGTATGGACGAACAGTCCAAAGTGGGAAATCAGAGAACATCGTCCTGAGATGAATAGACATTTCATCCGAACGATCAGGACTTAGAAAAATTTTCTTCGCCTTCTGTTCGTTCCATTGCTTTCCGAGGGGTATAACTAACCTAATCGTCCCGTATGAAGTCATATGATTACTAGAACATAAAGCACGATAACGATAAAACAAATGCAACGAGATAGTTACAAAGTAATATTTCTCTTCCTTTTTTACAATAGCAAAAAAGAGAAGAAGAAAAAGAACAAAAATAGAAATGTAAGAAGTCATATGATAATCCTTTGATAATTGATCCTTGAAAGAGATTGAGATATATTTGCAAAGATAATTAATGATCATTAGAGAAATAGAAGGATTCATATGATTTAAGAAGAGATATAACATAGACAAAGAAAAAAAATATCGAAAACATGAATCAATTTAGACAATGAAATAAATAAAATCATTGCAAAGTAGATGAATGTAAAATTTTTATATTTCAAATTTCAATATTAAATAAAATTGTACAAAAGATCAATTTAAATTGAAAGATTAAAAGATTGAGGAAAGAATCAACTACCACATGTGGCGCTTTGCACATCTTTTTAATATTTTTGTGGCACATTTTTGTGCATCTTTTTACTTTGTGGGCTTATTTTGTGCCTCTTTTTTAAATTGCGAACCATTGCGCATTCTTTTTTATTTTTGTACATTTTCAAGAGTAATCTTGATCTTTACAAAATTAATAATTTAAAATTTCAAACTTCTCTAAGTATAATAAAATTTATATTTATAAGAGAAATACAAAAATAAGAAAACATCATAATTGTTAAAATAATATAAAATTTATATTAGTCTAACAAGAGATATGAGATTGACATTCTTGACTAGATCAAGTTATAATCACAACTTAAAATATGAAAAATTAGATTTTCTAATGAATTTAATTTTGAGTTGCAATTCAAGATATAGCTCTTGTGAGATCAAATATTTTGAGGAAGTTCATATAGGCCAAAACACATTTCTGAAATGAAATCAAAGATAATAAAATAAGACAGGATAATGTTTATTGATATCATTGATAGAAGATGATACATTTGAGCAAAAATAATATCAATACAAACATAAAACTAACTAACACATAAAAACATAAAAACATAACTGACATCATATCGCATCACTTTCTGAAAAATATAAAGAACTACAATGATCACTCTGAGGGGGCCTAATCTAGAGGAGGTGGCTGGTTGTAGAAGTTAAAATAGCTACTCATTATAGACATATATGAGGTTATACCATCTATTTGCTCTAGTATACAACCCATATCCTGATGGTACTGAGCATCCTGCATTTGTAGATGAGTTTCAATTTGATCAAAGCGTTGATCAAAATGAGTCTCAAGACGATCAAACATGTGAACCAAATCTTGAACATTTGGTTCACCAGCAGGTGCAGGTGGAGGTGCTCCCATTTCCTCCTCTGAGTCAGTAATAATATGTTATTTATATTATTCATCTTTATTAAAGATTGCTTGAAAAGATCCATCATTGTAGTAGAGAGGCTCCTCTAGATTTTTAACTGGATGGACTAGATCATACTTTTTCTCCAAAATATAGGTCACAAGATGTCCTAAGGCTATATTTTTCTTTCTTTTGTGGGTGACATGACCAATCTCAGAAAGTCCATAAATGTAGTCAATGATCAGTTGGGCTTCATCTATAGGTTGATTAGTCATAATCAAATAGGTCACTGTAGAAAGAAGAGGTATGATATTGACTCAATCACTAGCTTTAGGAATAATGGACGTGCAAAGAACATGCTGGATGATACGGGCATTGTGATTAAGAGTGGCTACCTTAGGCATATGACCTACTCCTTTACATCCTCTAATTACTTGATTTATTGCTGTCCAATCATAGTCAGTAGAGGAGGTCAAAGTGTGGGCTCTAATCCCTTGAGTTCTTAAGTTCAGAAAAATTCCCAAGTCTTCTTTAGTGATTTTTACTTTCTTTTTAAAAACATAAGACCTAATTATAATTGGTCAGAGTTAAAGGACATATTGGTAAGAAAGTAGTGGAAGGTCTCCTTATTGTAAAAATGGATAAGAGCGAGGATAAGGCAGAATTGGGTGGAAGCAAAAAGGTGCATTACCTTGAAAGTGAGTTGCTCTTGGAGAAGGACTCTAGAGGAAGTGATTTTAGCAAAAGCAAATCTAGGAAAGGATTTTTCATTTTCCTTGGAGAGAAAGTTTTCACTAGTATTTTTGGGGGTTCCTTAGCAAGTACCTTTTGCCTTTTGCTTGAACTAGCCATGAAGAAGATCTTGAGGAATAGAGGTTTGAAAGGGATTTTTTTTAAGTGATGAAATTTGAGTTCAAAACCCTTCAATTTAAAGAAAAAATGAGAATTCATACAGATGAAAAGAATTTGGTCCCATACGATTTATGGTTCGTACGTACAAAAAATATTTTGTATGGACAAATGAGTGAGTCCAAAAATCAGAAATTTAAGATTGTTTTTATGACAGTTTGAAACGTCCCCCACATTGGATTGCCATGTGTTTGTATGTACAAACCAAAAGTTCGTACGTATGATTAGGAATAATTAATTTGATATTATCCGTATAACTACCTACATGCATACATACGATTGAATACACATCTTCTGGATGATCGTCACAATCGTACAGAAGAACAGAGAAATGAAAACTGAAAAAATTGTATATAAAACGTTCAAATCCGACAGTTAATACACTACAGAACTCGTCTGTACGAAATGAATGTCATACAGACGATTATCACTCAAATTTTTAAGACAAAAAATTCAAAATCATGAATCTAGATATGAGAGAATACAAAAACAAAACACACAGAAGTTGGCAAAAGTAAACAAAAATAAAGCAAAAGAAAAAAAATACAGAAAAATACAAAATCAAAAGACACAGAACACACTAACAAAAATATACATCAATGTTGCATAATCATTCTAATTAAGCATTCAAATCAATCACATCAAGCCTTGTTCTTAATGTACTGAAAGTATCAAAGGATAGTGGTTTTGTAAAAATGTCTGCAAGTTAATTTTCTGTTGTGACATGAATGAGTTCAATTCCTCCTTTGGATACATGATCCATTATGAAATGATGCCTGATGTATATATCTTTGGTTCTTGAATGTTGAATAGGATTTTAAGAAATGCAAATAGCACTAATGTTATCACAATAAATGGTAATAGTGCCTATAGTTAATCCTAAATCAATCAACTATTATTTCAACCAAAGTACTTGTGCCACACAACATTCTAATGCAATGTATTCAGCTTCAGCAGTAGATAAGGCTACTGAATTTTATTTTCTACTGGACCAAGAGACTAAAGAATTTCCAATTAACTGACATATTCTAGAAGTGATCTTTCTATCAACCCTACAACCTGCAAAGTTAGAATCTGAATAACCAATTATTTTAAATGAAGAGCTAAACTTAGGATACCAAATTCCTAAGTTCTGAGTTTCTAAAAAATACCTTAAAATCCTTTTCACTGTTGTCAAATGTGATTCTTTTAGATCTGATTGAAATCTAGTACATAGACAAACTCTAAACATGATATCGGGTCAGCTAGCTGTCAAGTAAAGTAAAGATCCAATTATCCCTCTAATTTTTTTTTTTATCAACAGATTTTCCCTTAGGTTCCTTATCCAACTGAACTGAGGAACTCATGGGTGTATTAACAGGTTTAGCATTGTCCATTTTATACTTTTTGAGGATGTCCTTAACATATATCGACTGACTAAGAAATGTACCTTCCTCAATTTGCTTAATGCTAAAGCCTAGAAAGTAACTCAAATCTCTCATTAAACTCATTTCAAATTCACTACTCATTATTTTATAAAAATCAACACAAAAATTTTTATTTATAGATCCAAAGATGATATCATCAACATAAATTTATATAATGAGTATATCCTCTTTTAATTCCTTTAAAAAGAGAGTTGTATCCACACTCCTTTTTTCAAAAGATCTCTCAAGTAGGAATGTGCTCAACCTCTCATACCAAGCCCTAGGTGCCTGTTTCAATCCATATAATGCCTTTTTTAGTTTGAAAACATGATTTGGGTGTTTAGAATTTTTAAAGCCTGGAGGTAGTTCTATAAAAACATCCTCTAGAATTACCCCATTTAAAAAGGCACTTTTAACCTCCATTTGGTATAATTTAAATCCTCTAAAATAAGCAAAGGCTAACAAAACCCTAATTGCTTCAAGTCTAGCTACAGGGGCAAAAGTTTCCTCAAAATCAATCCCTTCAATCTGATTATACCCCTTAGCAACCAATCAAGCCTAATTTCTAATGACTACTCCTTAGTCATTCATTTAGTTCTTGAATACCCATTTAGTTCCAATTACACTTTAATTCTTTGGACGTGTAGTTAATTCCAATTTTCATTTCTTATGAATTGATTTAATTCATCTTGCATAGTTAAAATCCAAAATTTATCCAAAAGTGCTTGATTGATATTTGTGGGTTCTATAGTTGAAATAAAGGCTGAATGATTGACTACTTTGTTTAGTCCATGCTTAGTCCTAACACCCTCACTAGGTTCACCTATGATCAATTCCTTTGGATGGTTCTTAGAAAATCTCAAATCTCTAGGCAAAGAGTTTTCTATCTGCAAATTTTCTTCCAAGTTTATTTTCTCAATCTTTTGGGAGTTAATCTCAATTTCATCCTCTTCAATAATTGGCTCTTCTAAACTTCTTGATTCATTAAATACAACATGTGTGGTCTCCTCAATTACCAAAGTTTTTTTATTGAATACTTTATAAGATTTTCCAACACTTGAATATCCTATAAAAATTCCTTCATCTGATTTTGGATCAAATTTTCCTAAGGCAGATTTTCCATTATTATGAATGAACACCTTACATCAAAAGACATGCAAATATGACAAATTAGGTGTTCTTCCTTTTAGTAACTCATAGGGTGTTTTAATTAAGTTTGGTCTTACATTCACCCTATTCAGAACATAACATGTCGTGCTAACCGCCTCAGCCCAAAAATATTTAGGAAGTGAATACTCTGCCAACTTGGCTCGAGCGACTTCTATTAATGTTCTGTTTTTCCTTTCTATTACCCCATTCTGTTGAGGGGTTAGGTGCAAAAAAATTATGATTAATTTCTTTCTTCTTACAAAAATCCTCAAATTTTTCATTCTCAAATTCTTCTCCATGATCACTTTGAATAGTCATGATTTCATATCCTAGCTTCCTTTGAATCCAAGTCAAAATTTTTCTAAATTTCTCAAATGATTCACCCTTATGAAATAGAAATTTAACCCATGTGAATCTAGAGTAATCATCCACAATCACAAATTCGTATACTTTCCCTCCTAGATTTACAGTTCCAACTAGTCCAAAAAGATCCATATGTAAAATTTCCAAAGGTTTACTAGTTCTAAGATCCTTACTGGACTGAAAAGAGAACTTCACTTATTTTCCTAATTGACATGCATCACAAAAGTGGTCCTTGGTAATGTCTAGTTTTGGTATACCTCTCACTAAGTTCTTTTGAGTAATTCTCCTAAGATTTTTCATGCTAGAGTGACAAAGTCTCCTATGCTAAAGCCATGATTCAGCATAATTAGTTTTTAATCAAAAAGTAGTAGGAGTTTTAATACAATTCAAGTCTAGCATATACACGTTGTTTACTCTTATACCATTCAAAACATCATTACCATTCATGCTTAATATGTAAGTAGTAGGAAAAAATTTTACATAGTATCCTTTATTACATAGCTGGCTAATACTTAACAAATTATGCTTTAAGCCTTTTACCAATAACACATTTTCAATAAAAAAAAGTTTTAAAGATTTCCAATCATACCTGACCCAACCACCTTCCTTGTGGTGTTATCTCCAAGTGTAACCTTGCCTCCACTTCTGGATTCCAGCGATATGAATTATGTTGTATCTCCAGTCATATGCTTTGAGCAACTGCTGTCCAAGTACCATATGCTCTCACGAGGTCTTGTGTGAGAGCAATCCTCTTCTTGATCTGATTGATCAATATTATCAGCCATTAAGCACATATTAGTGACATCCTCTTCCTTTTCAGTTTCTGATGAGTCTAAAGCTGAGTCCGCCTAGAAAGCTCTTTGGAATTTCTTCTTGCCCTTCTTCACATTTGGTTTCTCCTCTACCTTCTCCTTGCTAGGAGTGGCTTTGAGTTTTAGGCAGTCTGACTTAATATGTCCAGGTTTGCTACACTCATAGCAAATAACATTATTTGAAACCTTGACATTTTTATTAAATTTATCTCGATTTCATTGCTGGCGTCTCTTTTGCTTCCTCTTTAGAAAGCTTCTGAACTGTCTAGTCATCAATGCGATGTTATCTTCATTCTCAGGTTGTGAGAGTTCACTTTCTGACTCATCCACTTTTAGTGCAATATTCTTCTCCCTTCGTGGTTCACCTACATCAATCTTTTTTTGACTCACACCTTGCTCATAAGTAATTAGTGATCCAAGAAGATTGTCAATAGAGTAAATGTTTAAATCTTTAAACTTTATAATTTCAGTTATTTTAGCATTATAAGCAGTAGGAAAATAATGAAGTATCTTATTTACCATTTCAGCATTTGTTAGTTCCCTACCTAATGCATGTAAAGAGGTGACTATATGTGTGAATCTTATGTACATATCAGAAATAGATTCATTAGGTTTCATATGAAACAAATCATAGTCATGCAATAAGATGTTAAGTTTAGATTATTTTACTTCATTAGTCCCCTTATAAGTTATACAAAGTCTATCCCATATGTCCTTTCAACTCTTGCAAGTAGAAACCCGTATGTAATCTTTGGATTTAAGAGCACAAAAGAAACTATTGAAGCATTTGGCATTAAGTTGTGCTAAGTCATGTTCTTCTACTGTCCAGTCTATAAAAGGTGTTTCAACTCTAACTCCGTCAACTAATCTAGTTGATTTTGTATACCCTTCCTGAACTAAGATCCACATACGATAATCAAGTGATTGTAAACATGTAGACATACGTATTTTCCAAAAATTCAAAGGAATATTATCAAATAATGGAGGTCTAGTTATAGAGTAACTCTCAGTTATATTTCAGTTTTCAAATATATCCATGATCGTTAATCAAAAAATAGTCTAAACTTATGATTTTGAAACTATGCTTTGATACCACTTGTTGAAACTTGTTTAATATGAAATATATTGTTAGACCTAAGCTTAAATCCCAGCGGCTAACAAAGAGGGGGGATGAATTGGTAATTTTTAAAAAATTATTCCTCTTTTTCAATTGATAAAAAATTTAATGATATTTTTATAAAATCAATTTTTCAACCAAACTTTCAAACAAAAAAGGTAAAGTAAAAAAGGAAACAGAAAATAAAGGAAATAAGATTTAAAGTGGTTCGATCAAACACGACCTACATCCACTCCCCAAAGCCACCCTCCGAGTATTGTACTAATACCAATAGTGTCTCTCCTTTTGCCCCCACAGCAAGATAGAGAAGCTTTCACAAAACTCTCTTCCTCTACTACCTGGCGCGGCAGAGGACCGTTGTCCTTTTATACCCTCTAAGTGTAGGCAGAGTACCTCCCACTATTCACACTCTCCAAGTGTAGGAAGAGAGCCTTCCCGCTGTTAACACTCTCAAAGTGTAGGTAGAGAACCTTTCGTCCATTCACACCCTCCAAGTGCAGGCAGAGAACCTTCCGCTGTTCACACTTTCCAAGTATAGGTAGAGAATCTTTCATCCTTTCACACATCAGCAAGTGTCCGCAGAGAACTGGATCTCCTTGAAAGATCTTCTCAAAAGAAATCTAGAAGGACAAGAGAAAAGAGTGAAGTAATCACAATTCACAAAGTTGAGATCCTTACTTTTGAGTACCAAATGAATCCTTCACGCTCTAATGGTAAGAACTCTCCTTCAAACACTTTCTCTCACTCTCTCCTTCATACTTCTTTTAAATAAGCATGAAGACCAATGACCAAAAAGATTACAAGACAATTTATATTGGACCTTTTATAAGAGTGACACAAAAAACCGTCAAAAAACTACATTTTGCAATTTCTGGTTGCAATCAATCGTCCCGTACGATCATAATTTTGTACGTACAAACAGTGTAAAAATTGTTGCACATGAACCCAATGTGCATTGGTACGAAATGACTTCGTACCTGATCATCGTCCCGTATGAACTAAGTTCATCTAGTAAAAACAGTTATATTAAGGATTCATTGGGACTAAACTCCAAGACGGTCCATATGTTTAAGCAATAGAGGACATCGTCCTGAGACAAATGTATAAGTTTTTTGGACGAACTGAACAAAGCATGAGTCCATAGAACTTCATCTTGGGATGAACATGGTAAATTGTCTGGACGATTAGTTCAAGTTAAGAAATCAGAGAACATCGTCTAGGGACAAACAGGGTAAATCGTTTGGACGAATAATTCAAGTTATGGGTCCAGAGAACATCGTCCTGGGATGAACGGGATACTTCGTTTGGACGAATAGTCCAAAGTGAGAAATCAGAGAACATAGTCCTAGGATGAATGGGACATTTCGTCCATATGATCAGGACTTAGAAAAATTTTCTTCACTTCCTGTTCGTTCCATTGCTTTCAGAGGGGTATAACTGACCTGATCGTCCCGTATGAACATGGTTCGTCCTGTACGATCACTATAAGAAATTTTGACTTTTAAATATCTCCCCCAATATGTGTGTGCTAGGTTTCTTAATTACAATTACACTCACTCAAACTCAATAAAGTGAAAATACATACTTCAATTTATAAACTATCTTATGCTGAATTTGATTTGAAGTCTTCATCAGTCTTGCGTACGATTATCCTGAAATGTTAGTCCACACAAGAGCAAAAATAATTCTTCCAAAAAGTGTTAGAAGAAAATAATAATTAAAATAATAATATTTGGAATCATCAAAAGTATACAAGTTGCAAGAATGTAAAACATGCAAATAGCAACTCTCTTAATAATCTGGGCCCTTGATCTAGACATCAGGATCAAAATCCTACCGTTAGATCTCTCTTAGTGAGATCAAACTGCAAGATATGATCTGAGGCGTTGGTTTCATAAGGCGAAAGATCGAACGGCTAGCCATGCCGTCCAATGTGGTTTAAGTGATCTCGCATCCTGGTATCATTTTCACAATCATCAATGATGGCGTAATCATTACGCCACCATCTAATGATTGACTACGGTCGGATCCCTCCAATCTAATCATGCCACGTGTCCCTCATCATCGTCGCGTCGCCAAAATCATTTAATTGATTCCAAATTTATATTTAAATTATTTTAAATCCAATTTCCTCTAAAAAAATTATTGAAATTTAAATAAACTTAAAAAAATTATAATTTATATTAAAATATCTAGAAAATTAAACCCTTTAGTTTAAATTTAAAATTATTTTAAAATTTTAAATATATATTAAATAATTTTATAACACTTAATTTTAAATATTTAATTAAATATTATAAAAATTAAAAATTTTATTTTAAAAATATTTTATATAATTAGAAGTTTACTTTAAAATATTTTAATTAAAAAAATTAAAATTAATTTAAGATATGTTTAATATTTTTAAATAATATTCTATATTAATTAAATAATTAGTTAATATTTATTTAAAATTAAGTTTAAATAATTTTGAAATTATAAGTAAGACTATTTTTTAATAATTTCAAAATTTTAGAGAATAATTAAGATTCAATTAAATTTAATTTAAAACTTATTTTAATTATTAATTATTTTTAAATTATTTTAAATACTCCTAAAATTAATATAATTTATTAAAATTTTCAAAAATCAAGAATTTTAATTTTAATATTTTTTCAAAATTTGAAATTTAATTTAATTTAATTTATTTGAATTACTCTAATATTATAATATTTAATATTATATTAAGTATTTTATTAAATATTTTCAAAATTAAAAATTTATTTTCAAATTAATTTAAAAATGGAAGGATATCTCAAAATTATTTTTGAAACTATTTTAATGATATTTTAAGTATTTAATTTATGATTTAATATTTTCATATTTAAGTGTATTTGTATATATTTTAAACTTTTTTTTAAAATTGTACATATGTTAAATTTTGAACCTTTGAGAGATCCCTTAAGTTTTTAAATTAGATTAAACATGTTTGAATAGAATTAATGGGGATGATTAGTGAATAATAATTTCTTTATTATTCAATAATTTTATCTTTAATTACATGACTTATGTTTAATTATTGCATGCTTAGATTGTGCACCCACCATTTAGATTTAGGCTCTCTTAGATCTAGAATTTGTTTGGTGTGATTACATGTTCTTTACGTAAGTTTAAGGGTTAGTTGAAACCTTGATTTAAACCCATTTAAACTTAGTGACATCGTTAAGGATAATAATTAAGAACTCTTGTCTAGAAATATTAAATTAATTCTAGAAATTAGGATATACTTCGTTTTTACTTGAAACTTTGAACACATAAACATAGTGACACATACAGCACACAGAAAAATTCTCACTGGTTTTAAAATTCATTAAGTCCCTTAATTGATTTTCCTAATATTAAACCACTAATTAAGAATTAAAACTTCTAAAAATAATATTAAATCAAATTTAAATTAAAAAAAATGATACCTCAAATTAACCAAAATGCAATCCTTAATCAATGAAAATTAAAATCACAATTATTTGATAGCAAATCTTAACTTAATTTAATTTTAATTTAAAATCAATATTTAATTCATTTAATTAATTAAAAATTCCAAAAAATTCCCAAACACTTAGGAATATCTCCTTATATCATTCCTTACCTTTGGAGTTGACTTCAAGGAGTTGGGAGAACATTTGGAGAAAAACCATAAAAAAGGGCCTTTCCTTAAACCAATTTAAAAATTCAACAAATACCAAATTTTGAAAAATCATAATTAATTTTAGAAAAATCCAAATAAACCAAACTCAAACGAATTCAACTCATAGTAAAATCTAATATTTATCAAAAATATCAAACTTCTAGAAATCATTCAAATTTGAAAAAAAATCAACTTTTGATAAAACTAAAGTCAAAACCAAGTCAAAACTTCATAACTAAATGTAGAAAAATTGAAATCCAGCAAACTTAGTGTCTAACAACTCATCTTAAGATCTAATATTTTATAAAAATACTAAATTTCTAAAATTTAATTTTAATTTAAAATTTAAATTTTAACCCATTAATTAAATGATTAAAATAATCCAAAAAATTCTTAAAATTGAAAAATCACTCTAAAACTCCAAAAATCTTTAATCAACCATAAAACCAGCAATCAACCTACTTTAATTAAAATTCATAAACTTTTAAATCTTAATCAAATCAAAATACTTAAATATATCGGTTACCACTAGGTAACCGAGGCTTACAAGGCTATTAGCTTAGCCCCAATGAAGGTGAAATAAACTTCACGACCTCAGTGAGCAAAAAGGTGGTATCCAATAAATAATTAAAAGAAATCTTAAAATTAATTTCAAATCATTAAGACTTAAATTTTAACCAATACATTCCCTTAAGCCTCTAAACTAATCAGAACTTCAAACAATTTTAACTAATTTCCCTATATAGGAAACATCCAAATCACACAGCTTTACTCACACACTTTAAATGATTTGCTAGACCACCACTTCTAGATCTAGGCTAGGCTAGTGTTTACTTTTTTGTAGTTGTGTGCCTAGTTTTTTGTGGTTTTCACTGCATAGTGTTTGCTAGCTTAGAATTGATGTGTTTGTTTACTTATTTTTTGCACTCTATAATGTGTTTGATTATGTGTTAGATCTACCCTTAGGTTAAGAACGCTTTATACTAATTCAATCTTGTGCAAGTGGTCATGCTCATACAGGGAAATTAAAGTAAAGGGGGCATTTAATAATTATATATATATATCTGAAACTGTGGTAAGTGTGGCTATAATTGTGTATTTTAATTTTCAAATATTAACTGCTTGGGATTATATATAAGTGATGATTATTAGGATAACCCTACAAGATCGAGTCTATAATTTTATTTTTCAAATGTAATTTCATATAATCTGAATTATAATGTTTAAAGTGCTTTGAGAATGGGATTAGATATATAATTTGGAATCCAAATAGGAAGGGATCCCTTAGGGGAGAGTCCCTCTCCATTTGGAGATCCAAATTAGGATGATTTTAAAATATCTAAAGAGAAAAGATAACAACCCTTCCAAGGGAGAGTTTCTTTTCATTTGGATATCCGAAACTGATGAATCAAGAAGTTGCAGAAGGATAAATAAGTGGATAGCAAGAAAACCCATTATCAAAGTCACTTGAGTCTTCAAATTAGAAATTTGGGCTTATTATTAGTGGCACCCAGCCACTTTACTTTTCTATAATTATGGGATGTAATATTAAGTAGCACTTACCACATGGATATTCAATTTGAGTAATTAATTTGATTTGATTTTTTAATTGATTGTGCACTAAAAATTGTATGTTTTTCTTGCTTTTTTATTTATATGTCATGTTTGCTTTAGCCTAGAACAATCGGAGGCTCGTGAGGGTACGATAAAATTTTTTTACTTAAATCAGTTAAAAATTTTAGCTCATATAGAAACTCTAACAATCCTAAGAAGTAAGCTCGAACATCGCCGAGGGTTTTTCATGCATCATATTATACCTTCTATATCTTCTTAGGAACCTCCCCACCTGCGGGTTTTATCAGACCACATGGCCTATAAGAGTGTAGATATGTCAAGAGGATGTTGTGCAATCTCTAGGGAAAAACCTATTTTTAAGCCAAATTTTTAAACTACTTCATTTTGATTCATGTATTCAATCGAGTCAACTAGCATGCATCACATTAGTAATAAACTTAAAAGAGTCTAAATCTTTAATTACTTTTACATAGACATCAAATACCCAACATATGTTAAGGGGCTAATTAGGATCCACTCTAGATGTCGACCCCAACTCCTCAAACTTAATCTAATTAACGTCTTTATCACTCTTACATAAAAGAGTGGACTCATGATTTTGAAGCATTTAGGTGGTTTGGCTGGCTCCCCAATCTAGGCCGGGGCAAGTCCAAATCTATATTACATTAGCTAGGTTCGGATCACTAATTTTCAGCAGCCACTTTAAACTTAGGTTCTGAGGCAAGTTTAAACTATAAGACCTCAACCTTTGGGAATTGAATCACATCTTTCTAATAAAACTAATCATTTAAACTAAACATCTCTTTGAATCAAATTCAAGCCCAACACTTAGGATAGGCTAGTGTGTTTCTGAAGTGTTTAAGAATCCTAAAGCACCTTCTACCCTTCCTCCTTTGACTCCAAAAATATGTGTTCAACCTTGAACCAATCCCACTTGAAATTTCCAACCTTTACCACATTTGACATCAATCTTTGAAATTTTAAATAAAATTTCTATTGTTATTTTGATCAAGAGTATTCATAAAAAACTCTGATTTCCTATGATGTAATTAACTATGAGGGCTTGCGCTCGTAGGAAATTTAGAAACCTAAATCTAACTTTTTAAAAATCAAACTTTTCAAAACTTTTAATTAATTCTCTTTAGGAAAATTAAATATGATGATCATTATCATTATTTTTAAATAATCAATAGTGGTTGATAACTTCTTTCTACGGAGAGATATATCAATTACTATCGTGACTTTGATTATGAAATTAATGATCTCTTATCAAAATTATTATAATCAAATATTTGATTGAACATTATTTTGATCTTTCGAGATCATATGCTATCTCTCTTGAGTTTGATTGTGATAATCATGATAAATAAACAAATTTGTAATATGAACCTATTAGGGAATAATATGTTTATCTTTCGAGGTAATATACCTTTCATAATAAGTTGTTTGATTACAAAAATTTAAAAATTCCAGAAACTGAATCTTTCCCAAAGAAAATTAAAATTTTTCAAAACCACACTTTTCAATCAAGCATACCTATTATGATCCAACCTTAGTTGAGATAACCCATTAACCTTTTCTTTTGAATCCCTCTACATGTTTTTGGAAGTTTTTTGGGCTTATGAGAGTCTAAATATGTCTTGTTATGGTCCCCAGAGGCCTATTTCAATATTTATGTAAATTTAAATTTTCCCATAGGGCGCCATGGCATTAGTGCTTAGGGAGCTCTAGTGCTTGGCTTTTGGGTTTCTGGTAATTTAATTATAAGCTTTGGTTCATGAAGGACTTGGTGGCATCGTGGACCCCTAAGGGAGATCCATGTCTAGTGATGTGTGGCTCCACGAAATCAAGCCAAAATTTAATATAAAAAAAAATCATTTTTCATTATTCATTCCATTTCTTCTCACATAAGTTACTAGTTAAAGAGAGAAAAAGAGAGGTTTTTTAGTGAGATAAACTCTTTTTCAGTCAGCTTTGGGTCATTTTATGCCAACGGTCCAGTTCCGGTAATTGCTCGAGTCAAGGTAGGGTACTTGTTTCCTATCTTAGTTTTTAATAATTCAGAGTTCTTGATATTTTTTTCTAATATAAGTTATAATTTGGTTTAATAATATAAAATTTTCTTAGATTCTGATAACTTTCATTCTTGTAACTTTTGATATGTTATCAGTACGACTATTCTGATCTTTTTAAGTATTTATTCAAGATTTTTTACCATGTGATTTTGAGATCTAGGGAAACTTATAAATTTAAAATTTTATTTTAACATCTAAAAATAATTCTTTAGTTCAGTTAAAGCTTCAGAATATTATTATATATAATCTATGATAATGTGGTAGAATTCTAAAAACTTAATTTTGGTAAATTATAAAACAATAGGTGGAGAATTATTTGACAAGTGTCAGATCATTTTTTTAGTTATACAACAATAATTTTATTGATTTAGTAGTGTAGAATGCACTTTATTTTTAGTATATGTGATTGAAATATTTGAATGAACTAGTGGAGAGAAGGGATTCTCTTAGTGATGAGAAGAGATTTTGTTGTATGTTATGTTGGAAGCTCACTCTTGCTTTTGCTTTTATTTTTAGGCCATAAAAAGGGTAAGGAGCAAGCTGAGTAGTTTATATGGGCTCGGATTTGTGTTGTAGGTTTTTTTTTTGTTAGTTTTCTTTTTCGCATGCTTAGCTTTTATTTTTTTGTACATTTTTAGTTACCAATAACTAAATAGTTATACCTCAAAATTTATTATATATATATATATATATATATATATATATATATATATATATATATATATATATATATATATATATATATATATATATATATATATATATATATATATATATATATATATATAATCATTTTTGAGATTCAGTAGACTTCCACTTTTATATTATATTCAATATTGGCTTTACATTTTATATAAATTGGAAGTTTACTTTCTCAGTACTTCTCTAACTATATATTGGGGTTAACCTATACTTCTTGTCCTAATCAAGCATTGTATGACTTGTGTGGTATCGAGTCATTATCGGGTTGGGTCTTGACAAGTTTTTAGTATTAGAGCCAGGTTGGAGAGGAGTGTTACAACAAAGCTATAGGATTTGATCAATAGAAGAATGAGAAGGTTATTGGTGTTTATTTTATTTTATTTCCATATACATGTGTCACATATAATAATGTTTAGTTTTTTTTAGATGGATCACCCAAATCCAAAGATGACCAATGGTCAGAGCCTAGTCATAAAGCTTAGGTTTAGGGTATACCTCTTATAATTAGTTCTTAGATAATTTCTTAGATTGCAAGTCAAGTAGTGCAATTGGTAGGTGAGGCTCATAAATGGGTTTCTAGTGCCCAATCTGATGATATGGATAAATATTTATAGATTTTTATGATATTGAACACTCTTCGGATTTCAAGTGTTATTGAGCCTAGGGTAGCTAAGGATTAGCTGATGTGAATATAAAAGACTCTAGATGTGATATGTTATCCTCACTATAGGAGAGTTCTATTAGCCACATTTCGATTAGATGGTGATGCTAAGTGTGGTTGCTTGGCCAACATAAGTTTCAAGGTCATGCAAACACCCTGATTATCTGGTAGGAGTTTATGTTAACATTAAGGACCTTATTTGTACCTTAGTCTACTTATAAAGTTCTTTTTTAAGATTAATTCATGGAAGTATGTTAATGATGTAGTACATGACAAAGTTTACTGCTCTCTCTAAGTATGCTTCACAATTGATTGGCATTTTTAAGGAGAAGTGTTACTGGTTTTTGGAGTGACTATGGGATACTTTGAGTTAGACATTACTAATATAGAAAATCTCATATTTTGCTTTGCTAATCAAGATAGATAAAAGGACTGAGGCATCGAGTAGTGCCCTTTATGGGAAGAGAAGCGGGTTTGGATCTACTAAGCTCAAGAGGAGGGAAAAGTTGATATTAAATCATTCTGGACCTGATAGACATAATGTTTCCCATACCAAAGGTATAGTTAGTGGGGCACCATTATACAAGCATTGGGGTAGGAGGCAAAATAGTTAGTGTGATTTGGTATCAGTCTTGTGTTTTCACTATAGTCAGTATAGACGTAGAATTATTCGATAGGTTTTCTAATTTGAGAGCTTAAAGCTTTGAGCAATTGAAAGTGGGTAGTCCAAGGATAGTACCACCCAGATCACATTTTGATGTTCCTAACAGTAAAAGTGATAGTGTAGTATCAGGGGGTCAGTATTATGAAGGTTTAAGAGGTGTTTAGAGTTATGTTGCTTTGGCTCTAGTACAACCACTGGTTTATAGTCTAACATAGTAGGAGGTCAGTGAGTGTCCATATATTGTGATAAGTATGGATTACATTTTCATTTCTCCTTGCCATATTTATTTTATTATAGGTGTAGTTATTTCTTTCATGTCAGAGCAATAATTTGATTCTCACAATTTTCCTTCCATGACATTTCCTATTTCCTTATCTGTGATTTTGCCTATGGGATATTGAATGGTATCTAGTCAGATTTATTTTTGTGATCTACTATTTTTTTTATAGAATTTTGATATAGGGTTTAATTTTATATCCTATTTTTGTATTTGATGCCTTTTCAGATATTTATTAGGTGGGTCGGTGTGGGGCTCAAATCGATTGTTACAATAAAAAAGTGACTCTGCATTAGAATGTTGAAAGCTTTGTATTTTAAGGAATCAGGGGTATTCTCTCTTGTCTAATTTTAATTGTAGAAGTGGATAGACTTTGGAGAAAATTTAATCCATTATATTTAGCATCTATCAAAGATGTAAGGAATTCTTATATATCTATGAGTAGTGTCCCTATAGTTCAGGAGTTTTTATATATCTTCCTTGAGGAGGAAGTTGTTTTTCTACCAAACAAAGAGTTAGAGTTTTGCATAGACATTTTTTTAGTCATTGCTCTGATCTCTAAGGCTCTGTGCTGGATGTAACCTAAGGAGATTCAGGATCTAAAGGTGCAGCTTTAGGAGTTGGTGGATAGAGGCTTTGTTAGTCTTAGCATGTCTTTATGCCGAGCGCCTATTTTATTTGTAATGAAAAAGGATGGTTCTTTACGTATGTGTATCGTCTATAGAGATTTAAATATGAATATCAAGAATATGTATCCCTTACTTAGGATTGATGGATTATTTGATTAGCTAGTTGGAAGTTCTATAATTTTAAGATCGATCTGTATTCTGATTTTCATCAATTAAAGGTGAGGGAGGAGGATGTGCAATGATTGCATTTAGCATGAGGTGCATGCATTATGATTTTTTAATCATTCCATTCAAAGTGACTAATGCAGTAGCAATCTTTATGGATATGATGAATAGAGTTTTCAAGATATATCTGGGCCAGTTTGTGATAGTCTTTATAGATGACATTATGATTTATTCTATATCTGAGGACAACTCTAAAGATTCTAAGGTAAAATCAATTATATGCTAAGTTTTAGAAATATGAATTCTTATTGAATAACATTTCACTTATGGAGCACATACTAAGTAGTGTAGATATTTTAGTAGATCCTTATAAGGTTTAGGCTATTTCTAATTAGCTAAGGCCTACTATAATTTCTAAGGTGTGTAGTCTCTTAGGCTTAGATGGTTATTATTGGAAATCAAGAAGCAAATGAATTATGATGGATAAAGTGTAATGAAAGTATATGACTGCTAGAGAGGATACTTGGGGGAAGGAATCTAAGATTAGATAGTTATATCCAAGTTTATTCTAATTTAGGATGCTTTGATGATAGGTTTTTATATTTTTAGAAAATTAATTTTGTTCTTTGGTGCTACAAACATGGCGACATTGTGGATCCCTCAAGGGAGTGATGTGTTTGGTGCCGTATGGCACCATGACACCATGACATCATGCAAAATTTGAATATTAATAAAAATATCATTTTCACTATTCATTCCATTTCTTCCCAAGCAAGTTACCAGTGATAGAGAGAAGAAAAGAGGATTTTTTTAGACAGTAACTACATTTTAGGTAGCTTCGAGTCACTTTCAGGTGACGACCCAATTCAAGAATTGCTTGAGTTAAGGTAGGTTACATTTTTTCCTTCCTTAATTTTTAATAATTCAAAGTTTTTTTAAAAATTTTTGATCAAAATTATAATTTGGTTTCAGAAAATTACAATTTTTCTCAAATTCTGGTAACTTTCATTTGTGTAACATTGATATGTTGTTAATACGACTGTTCTTATCGTTTGAGTATTTATTTGAGATTTTTTATTGAGTGATTTTGAAATGCAAAGAATTTTATAAATTCATAAATTTAATTTGACTTCTAAAAATAGTGCTTTAATTTAGTTAAAGCTTCATAACACTTTTATACATAATCCTTGGTAATATGGTAGAATTCTAAAAACTTAATTTTGGCAAACTGTAAAATGCCGGGTGAAGAATTATTTGATAGTTGTTGCACTTTTTAGTTATACAATAATAATCTGATTGCCTTAGTACTATAAAATTCACTTTATTTTTAGTATCTATGATTGAAATATTTAAATGAAATGGTGGAGAGAAGGGATTATCTTGGCAACGAGAAGGGATTTTATTGTTTGTTATGTTCAAAGCTCTAGAGCTTTAGGGTTATATTTATTAATAAGGAATTCTATTAATGGAGAGAAGGGATTTTGTTAATTGTTATACATGAGAAATTGGAGCCGACAAGCCATTCTAATAATTGCTATGAAATGTTTATTTATATTTCAGTCAATCTTAGTATAATTTTAATACTTATTTTAATGCATTCAGTATGTATAACTATTTTAATTTCAGCTTTCTATAAAGTGCTTCAGTTGATTATTTTAGAATTTTTAATTTGTTTGACTTAAGTTGTTGATTTTTGTTTTAGGCTATCTTAGCCTATTGAGTTGTGTTAGTTCACGCCAGCTTTTTCCTTCATTTTTAGGCCATGGAAAGATTAAGGTGAGCTAAATAGTTTTAATATTAAGCTCTAATATATGTTGTAGGTATGCTTTATTATTAGTTTTCTTTTTACAGAATTTACTTTTATTATTATTGTACTTTTTAATTTCCATGTACAGTTGTAGATAGAAATCAAATTGTACATTTATTTTTAAATGATATAAATACATAAAATCATTTTTTAGATTCAGTAGCATTCCACTTTATATTTATTCAATTTGTAGGTATGCTTTATTATTAGTTTTCTTTTTATAGAATTTACTTTTATTATTATTGTACATTTCAATTTCCATGTACAGTTGTAGATAGAAATCAAATTGTACATTTATTTTTAGATGATATAAATACATAAAATCATTTTTTAGATTCAGTAGCATTCCACTTTATATTTATTCAATAGTGGCTATATATTTCTGTTGACCTCATTCCTATATGAGGCCATCAAGATCATCCCATGCTCCTCTTGAGTGATCTAAGTTTTGTCAATCATCCACTTGTGAACCATCAAGATCCCTAATCAAATCCTTGTCTAACATCCAATTCCATTTTTACTCCAAACCCCTATCCTTCCTCCAATCAAACTTTAATATAGTCTCCCAAACATGTTTTAATCTTATCCAATCAATCCCATTCACTTATTTGATTTTAATGATTCAAGCACAACCATTCAAATCCAAAAATCCAATCCAAATCCTGAATCCTAAACCAAATCCCAGGATTAGGAACCTAGGTCCTGAAACCCTTTTTTGCTAATTTTTCTATCATCTTGAAACCTAATCAATTGACCTCTAAATCATGATTTATCAATGCAAACTCATTAAGCATGTCTCTAGAATCAACCCTCCAAATTTAAACTTAATTTGAGGCCCCTATCCCTAGAAATTAAATTAATTTCTAAATGTTATAAAACCTTCAAATATTTATAGCATGTGCCACTGGACTTATAATTTAATGGAAATTGACCTTGGAACTTTTCACAAAATGTTTGCACATGCTCATAGCCTCTATCATGACATGTTGACTAGTAATACACATTTTGTTGGACCTAGTTTGACCTAGAGTTGATCAGGAGTAAAAATGAATAAAATACCCTTTAAGGGAGTTTTTAAACTTTTCTCCAAAACTCAAAATGGGTCAACCTTATCAATATTTGAAACCTATCCCAATGAATCTTAAATATCATTAGGAGCATATTGGACTCAAACCCACCTTTTGGTTTGACCTGGTTGACTAAAATGTCCGTTAAGGTTTCAAATGGTCATCTCAAAACAAATGAACTCTTCTTGACTTAAAACCACTTCCATTAAGTTAATATGATCATTTTGAACTCAATGGACCCAACCCTTGACCATTGGTCAACTTGGTTTACCAAGTCAACCAAGTTTGACCCAACTACACATACACTCCTATCCACCTCAGACCCTTTGGCCAAGGCTTTGCCAAGCCAGTTCAAACCCTTAGGATCATCCATTGGATCCTTAGGGATGACCCTTTCGAAGATCAAAGCCTTGGGATCACTTGGGTTAGCCATTTAGCTTGACCCAAATATCCAAAGAGGGTCTCCTATGAACCAAGTCCCAAAGCCAAGGTAACTTGGATAAAACCAATGCTAACATTAGGTCCCTCATGACCTAATACACTTACCCTAGTTGACCCAGCCCTTGGGTCAACCTAGGTTGGGAATTGGGCTAGCCAAAAGTGGCCAAAACCACTATGGGTTGATCCATTTCTCAACCTAGGCTTTACCATGCTCAATCAACACCACTATTAGGTGACCTTAGGTCCAACACAACTGCCCTAGTCAGCCCAACCCTTGGGCTAGCCTAAAGTTGTCAAAACCACTTTGACCTAAGTACATTTCTTTCATAGTCCACTTTAAGCTGAATTCTCACTTACATTGGATGCCCCGTGACTTAACCTATCTACCACATCAACCCCACTACATGGCTCAACTCAAGTTGTACCCAAGTTAACCCAAACCATATAGGTTTGGGTCAACCTAAAACACACCATCAAATTAGGATGCACCATGACTTCATGCCCAATTGAGCTCATCTTTGAACTCATTGACTCCCACCAGCCTTTCCACCTAAGCCTGACCCAGCTAGTGGTCGGCGGCAGCCAAAGTAAATGGGAGAAACCTCTGGAGGTCCCCTATGTCTTGAGCCTCATCCAAGGCATCCCAGTGGCTTACCTCATTAGATTTAAGCTCATGAAGCTTCCTAATAGAAAAATCCATTCATTGGTTTTTTCTACATGGTGAGAATTTATTCTTGAGCTCCTAGTTAGGGGGTAGCAGTCAAGTGTGAAGCAAATTGTCAAACCACTAAATTCAAACCATTGGATTAACAATTTACACTGGCTAGATCATTCCTATGAAGTTTGGTTCAGTTTCATCAGTGGGATCTCTCAGATCACATCGAAGAAGGTTTATGGCTATGGACGCATGCGAGAGGTTAAAGATATAATCCTAGTCATTGATTTAAATCAACGGTTAGGATTATATCTTACAATCCTAGAGCTGATTTGATTATAGTCATTCGATCAATGATCAGATGCTGTGCTCAATTCTACATTTACCCAGTCAAACATAATGATTGGCTGATCAATGAGACGGCACCCGCGTGGAAAGCGCGGACAGACTGTGTAAATTTGAGTTTATTAAATCCAGAAAATATTGGAATCTTCAAAAATCTATATCTCTCAATACACTTAGCCAAATTAGGAGTTCTTAGATTCATTGGAAAGATCTTAGAAAGTTCTTTAAAGCTCTATGTTCTTCGATTGTGATTATGAATGAAAGCTAGTCAATTACAGTAACTATCCTAGAGGTATTTTAGGTATTTCTTTTAAGATTAATCTCACCACAGTTTGACAATTTGAGGGATAGAATTTGGGCATGTCCAAATATTATCTCCTCTGTTTGATTTAGTTAAGGGCATTATCTAGCTAATTTGGGGGTCAAGGGTCATTATTTTTACTTGATTTCAAATTACTCTAATTTCCTTTCCAATGAGAATTAGGATAAGAATTTTTTTGTGTTAATTGTGCTTACGATAGGGAGTCCAGAGCCACTAATTTCATCCCCTCCCTTGCCCTAAGTAGTGAGTTAAGAATTTTCTAAGGTAACCTTATATTTACCTTAGGTGGTTTTGTTAACCAACTTAGGGGATTCAATTTGGGCTCAAATTTAGTGTCCTTTGACCTCAAGGTATGGAGAACTCATATTTCAAATTTCACTAAAAATAGAGCCCATTTAATCCACCAACTAGGGAACCCAAAACCATCCCATAGATTTGACCTAGAACTTTAATTAAATAATATTTAATTCATTCAAAATCCTCAAAAATCATATAAGGTGTCTAATTCATCATAATTTAACCCTTAATTCAAGAAAATGAAAGGCCTACAATCATATCATTAATTTAGGGTTAATCTAATTTTTAGTAAAAATTAACCTTTAATTAATTAAATTAATTAAAAATATTTCAAAATTCTAAAAACTCCTTGGACACTTTAAATTATTCACTTAGGTCATTCCTAGCCTTTGCGGGTAATTTTAAGGATTTTGGGATTGATTTAGATCAAAATCTCCAAATCATTTCTAATTAAACAATTTTAAAAATTCAATTAATATCCAAACTTTAAAATTCACAATTAATTATAAGAAACTCTAAATTGAACAAATTCAAAACCATTCAAATTTAATTAAAATCTACTATTTTATAAAAATAACAAATCTCAAAAAATAGGTCAAAGTCAAAAAGTCAACTCTCTGATTAATTGTAGTTTAACTTTAGGTCAAAACTTCAGATACTCATAACTTAATGTACAAAATTCTAAATTTAGCAAATTCATAGTCTAATTACTCATCTTAATATCTATTATTTAGAAAAAAAAAACTAAAATTTTAAAACTCATTCTTTAAAAAGTAAACTTTTGAACCTTAATTTAATGAACTATAATAATTCAAATAATTCCAAAATTCAATAATTCGCCTAAAATTTCAAAAAATTCCAACTTAATCATTCAAACCAGTAATTTAATCAATTGATTAAAATTTATCAACCATTAATCCTCAACCAATTAAATTAACTAATTTTATATCAATTACTATTGGGTAATTCAGACCTACAAGGCTACTAGCTTAGCCCCAAGAAAGATGAAATAAACTTCATGACCCCAATGAGCAACAAAGGTTGTAATAAATCAACCTTTAAAATATATTTTTAAATAAACCTTAATGCATTAATATTTAAACTCAAATTAAATCTCCTTTTTGAACTTTAACAAACAAGAACACTAGACATCTTTAATAAATTGCCAACTTAGGACATATCCAGGCCACACAGACTTTTAGCACATAATTTAGATGGTTTGTAAGGACAATTGACTCTAGATCTAGGTTAGACAGGTGTTTACATTTTGCTGCTATGTGCCAAGTTTTCATGATTTTTATTGCATGTTGGTTGATTGATATGATTTCTCTGGTTGATGTGTTTATTTAATTATGTAATCTGTGAATTGATATAATGTGAGATAGATTACCCTTTGGTTAGGAATGATTTGATTGCTCACTGAGTTTCTGCATGTGGCCATGCTCATATAGGGCTAAAATTAAGGGGGCATATTCAAAAGCTTTCAAATAAACATGTTTTATGCAGGTGCTAAAAAATATAAAGTTCCCCTTAAAGTTAAAAGAGCGTGGCCAAGTGTGATTTAATTTAATGAAAAATATATTACTACTTGGGATGCTTATTTATATTAATTTCTTAGGATAACCTTACATGGAATCTAGATTTTTATTTTAAATTTTTATGTAAATCATTTGAGTTAAAAAATGTGACATCTAAGTTCAGATACAAGCATCCAACTTGGAGCCCAAAGGGAAAGAAACATCCCTTAGGGGAGAGTTTCCTTCTATTTGGACATCCAAAGTTAGGATGATTTTTAAAATAGAAAGATAAAAAAAAAAAAACATCCATTTAAGGGAGATTTTCTTTAGATTTGGATATGCAGACCCAAAGAACTCAAGGAGCCCAAATAAGTGAAGACAGAAGAGTATCCCAATCAAAGTCACTCGCGTTAGTCCTAGGATTATAATCTGGGTTACTATCGGTCACTTTTAATTTCTATAAATTTTGGATTATAATAAAAATGTACTTGCCTTTGGATATTTATTTATTCAATTAATTTGATTAATTGGCTATTTTATTTACTTTATTTGCACATAGGATTACCTGATTTTCCTAATTTTTTTCCTCTTGCATGATGTTTTTGTTTTAGCTTGGATACGTGGAGGCTCATAAAGGTAAGAATAAAAACTTTTTCCACTCAAAACTTTAATAAACTTTTTAGGCTAACATAATAACTCTAACAATATAAGAAGTAAGCTCAAGATCGCTGGGTGTTCTTTTAAGTATATTTTTACCTTCTCTTCCTTGTTAGGCATCTCCTCGCCTGTGGGTTATGGTAGGCCACCTAACTTATTAGGGTGCAGTCCTATCAAGGGGATATATAATCTCTTGGATAAAATTAATTTTTAAGCCTTTTTAAATAGTTACATACAAATTTATGCATTTCATCAAGTCAATCACCATGTATTATCTTAAAAATAAATTAAAAGTGTCTAAAATTTTAATTACATTTTCTAAGCATATTCATCCTACATAAGTCAATGGACCAATTAAGATCTACTCTATCTATCAACCCAAACTCCTCAAAACTTTAATTAATAATGTCCCTACCACTCTTAGATTTTAAATCACATAGGTGGTTAGCTGGCTCCCCAATCAAGGTCAAGGTAAGTCCATGTTTTGCACTATATTAGCTAGGTTTTGGTTACTATCGTTTAATGCCTAAATAGATTTAGGATATGGGGCAGACCCAAAATCATAAGCCCTCAACTTTTGGGAATAAAATCCCAAATCTCTAATAAAATAATCAACTCAAACTAAAGCTTCTTTCAATCTAAAACTTAAAGCCTGACATATAGAAAAGTCTACATAATTTTTAAATTATTTCTGAATCCTAAAATGCCTTCTACTTTTTCTCCTTTGACTTCTGGGAATAAGTGCTCTAACTTGATTCAAACTCAGTTGAGATTCTAAACTCACCTTCTTTTATATCACTCCTTAAAAATATTTACAAATAAAATTTATGTCGTTATTCTAATCTAGAGTATTCGTATGGGATTTAATCTCCCTACGATGTAATTAACTATGAGGGATTATGCTCGTAGAAAATTTAGAGCCCACATGTAATTTTCAAAATTGATTTTCAAAATTCAATTAATCTTCTTTGGGAACATCAAAATGATGACAATCATTATCATCATATTCAGATGATCAATTAGTAAATGATATTTTCTTCCCTTGGGAAGATATATCCTTTCTTATCAGGACTCTAAATATGAAACTAATAATCTCTTATCTAGACTATCATAGCTAGATACTTGATAGAAACTTCATGTTGACCCTCTGGGGTTTTATGTAGTTCTTCCCTGAATTTAACTAACATAGCCTGGATGAAACTTTTAGTTTAATTATCTGATCCCCAAAGGGGATGATATCTTTGCCTCCTAGGATAATATATCATTCTTAATGATGTGTTCACTTTTGAGATTAAAATTCCAAAAATTAAGTTTTACAAAATAAAATTAACCTTTTCAAAACCCCCTTTCCAAACTCAACACCAACAGATTCTCTGCACTTTTCTAATTGAATCTTAGAGCTAGTCTATACTTTTTGTTATGATCGAGCACAATCTGGCATGTGTGGTATTAGGTCATTATCGGGTCAGGTCATGATAATAAATCTCATTATTCAGCTCCATAGATATTCACATTTTTAGGCCCTAATAACTCTTATTCAAATAAAAGATTCAGATTTTAAGGCCCTTATAGCTCCCAATACACAATACACCAAAACTCCTAGTCAATCATCAAAACCTCTCCAATTCACATCTTTTAAATAGATAAACACAAAAATAATCACATTTTCATATATAGTAAATAATCTCAGACATATCACAGAATTTCATAGAATGCTCTAGAACCAGTAAAATATATAGAATTTCAAGATAAACTCGCATAAAAAATTTCACATTTTTAAATCACAACCAAATTACAAAATATTATTCACAACTACATTTCAAAGCTTTTATTATAATATGACATTATTTATTAGTGTTAAAAAAGTTTTAGAATGATTAAATTAGCATAGAATCAAAACTGTCATGTAAAAATCAACAAATATTATACCAAAATATATAGAATATTGTAATCTATAATATACAAAAGTTATATGGAGAAATTCGATCAAATTTCTAAATATACTCACTTTTTGTGTTGAAATTTTAAAATTTAAATCTTAAAATTTAAAAAAAAAAATCCAAATTATTAAAACTTTCATAGGGTGAATGTAACTACCTCAATCTAGACAATTTATGGAATTGTCATAATGAATGAAAATTGCCCAATGCTACCCAAATGGACTTTATCTCATTAGAAATCTCTCCATTGTTTCTCTCTTTAGCTAGCTCGAATTTAAGGGAAGTGAAATGAGATTTGGTAGTTTAGTGGATTTGAATATTTATATAAAATTTTATTTCATAGGGTCGTGATACTTAGAAACCAAGTGTAACAGCAGTCCCCTCAATGTTTCTAAGAAAATAGAGAGCATGACACTGCAATCCTCCCCAAAATTTCATTTTTTTTTTCTTTTTAGGATAAAAATTATAGATAGCTAAGCACCGCATTGCTCCCTAACACAATGTTGTAGTGCTCCCAATGAATGTTTTATATAAGAAATTATTCACCCATAAACCATGGAGGTATGTTCTAAAATAGAAATGAAATATTCAAAATCATACAAAGACATTCATGGAATATAATAATATAAAACTGTGAGCACACAAGACTTACCCAATCAATTCATATCATAGTCGCAGTGGATATTACACTCCCATTATGAAAATGTTGTCCCCCAATCCACTTCATGCTTTAAAATCCTTCTCAATAAACACATGACCATATCCCTTCATAAAATGCTTCTCTCATGTGTTTCTTTTTTTAACCAAATCACCCCCCTTTACAACAAAAAACCTAATATTAAACACTATTTTGAAGCTACTACTTATTCAACTAACTTTGAAACCCCTCCTCCCATTATCATGATGAATTAGAAAATTCTTTTAACATCCAAAAATCAATTGCCTTTGAGTTCCCTGTTAACTACATCACCCTGGACCAAACCATCCATTTTTCTACAAAAGAAATCAAAGAGGTATTTAAGGAATGGGAACTTTCTCTCATCCACTACTCTATCGATAAGATGCCCATTTTTTAATCTCTTCTTAGTGGTGTCCCAAAATTTTGGAAGATTATAGGTACACTTAAAATTCTCTTGATGAATAATGGCTTAATCTTATTCAAATTTTCTTCATTCAAAGACTGTGATATGGTATGCACTAGAGGACCTTTTTTTTAAAGCCATTTGTACAGCAAAAATGTTCTCTTAATTTCTTTCCTAAATGGAAAATTTTCTCCTCAATCCCTCTTTGGATTTAAATCTTAGACCTTCCACTAAACCTCTAGAATCTTGTGGGTACGTCCAAGAATTTCAGCCCCTTCTCTTTAGTTGACTCCTTGATAATTAGAAAAACTCAACTAACCTTGCTTGTGACTATTAGCAAGTTAACAGTAAAGCCCCTCTCCTTAACCACATGAATATCTCCATTGGATGCAAATGGAAAATCCTGAAGAGCGTGCAGGACTATAAGGCTATTGCTTGCCTTGGTTGTAGCTTTTACTTCCATTCTTCCAACCTCTTCTCCATAAACTCAATCTTAAATCCCCAATCCCCGTTGCCACCCCTATGGCCACAACCGCAACAAGAAGCCCATAAATCGACCACCAAGTACTCAACTTAACTCGACCAACTCTCCAAAAAAGGCTAATCTTCCCACTACTAACCTTAACTCATCTAACCAATTAAAGAACCAAAATAGTACCCCCTAAACCAATCCAACATATCAATAAAATTAACACTACAACTTAACAACCTTGTATATGATTCCACCACCTCCATATAACTTACCATAATCTTAACCCAAAATGTTAATAAATTACATATCTTAAAATTTATGGTAAACCTTAGTGAAGCTGATTTGATCAACCTCCTCAACTCCCATCGAGCCAATCACACTACATCAATTAAGCACCAAGTTCACAAGGCCAAAAAATTTTCCACCCACCAAACAAAAATCTAATGAACAAAAGTGATTTTGCCTCTTTGAATTTAAGAGGCTTTCATGGGGCTGATAGGATCCTTATCTGTAAAGATCTTATTAGAATTTATAACCTCGACATATTTTGATAGGATCCTTATCTACCCAATTGAAGGAAAATTTGTTTAGCATTTCTCACAAGATTTATGAAAATAAAAGAATTTTTAATTATTTCATCTCCTCTTAGCTAGGAAAAATCTAGATTAAATGGAATTTAGATAGTGTTAACTTTCAATTCCTATATTTTGATAGAAAACTTGTTCATGGACTAGTCATTTGCTCTTCGTTTACTTCCTTTCTCTTATTAGTGGAATATTCAACAAACTCCTCTATTGTTAGAGCTATTCTTTGTAATAACATCAAAAGGATATCTTTAAATATTAACTTGCCTTAGGTAATTTTAGGAGACTTCAACTATCACATGGATAATAGTGAAAAAATGGGAGAAAACCATATAATGGTGATTTTTGATTTATCTATCAAATACATGGCTTATGTTGGTCTATCTTATACTCGATATAATAGTAGGGAGGACAATCCCAATCCATATCAAATTGGATTGTGTTTTTGTTAATTATAACTAACTAGAAGCTTTCCCTCTTTCATCTTACAAAGTGACCTTCCAAAGTGTTATGATCATTCCCCTATGATAGTTCAAAATTCATACTTCTCCAAAAGCATGCATATAGTCCTTTACAAGAATTCTTGAGCCAATATTCTTCAATTTTGGGATATCTTGAGCTTGGTGTCCCTCTCTAACACCTTAGGAGACCCTATTTGCTCTTTGTAGGAGAAATTATATCAAATCAAAAAAATCTATCAAAGGGAATAAATGGGCATCATCCAATTACATCATCTCTAAGCTAAAATACCTTTAAAAGCATCAAAACCACTACCTTCAAAGGCTCCAACATGAACCCCTTAATTATTCGCATAATGCTCACAATAAATGTATAAGTGATGCCCTTTATATCCCTTATGCCGCCTAATTTTCTTGGTTCCAAAGAGTTAAAATGAAGTGGCTTTCTAAAGGGGAAGATGACCTCAAGTTCTTGTATGGAAAGAAGAAAGAAAAGATGAACAATGTACAATCACATTAGAAAGCTCCCCACTCCTTTGGGGGCTCTCTTAGATTCTCATAATACTATGGAAGCTTCCTCCTCCCACTTCAAGATCCTTCTAAATCTTACCATACATAATGTTGAACAGTTCCTCCTTTCGCTTGCTAGAAATAAAGTCCCCCTCAACCTAATCTCCCTCCTTATTACTCCTATCACTGATTATAAAGTAAAAAATGTTATTGTCTTCTTTTTCAAGAATTATGTTCATGGCTTTAATGGCTTCACCTTTGAGTTTTATTCCTCCTCTTTGGAATTAATTGGTAATCTAGTTTGTAAAGGAGTCAAACATTTCTTCTTAAAAAGCTACATTCCAAAATACGTTAAAGTTATTACAATAGTTCTTAATTATAAAAATCTTCTCATTATAGTCCCATACCTCTTTATAGTACCTTATGTAAAATAATTGCTAAGTTCATCTCTTCTAGACTCTAAGCCATCATAACTTATACCATCCATCCTAGCAAAGTTGACTTTCTTTAAAAAGAATCTCCTCAGATAATATCATCTTAAACAATAATTTTTTTTACTTTAACCAAAATAAAAGGGAGGGATTTTTGTGTAAAATTTACATCAAAAAAGCCTTTGACTATATTTCTAGATAGTTCATCCTTTCTTCATATATTACAATAAAATGGGTTTTTATCATTATTCATTAGGCATATTAAAGTTTGCATAATAATATGCACACTACTTATTATATATCAATGGTTAACATGAGGGTTTATTTATGTCCTCTTATAATTTAAGATAAGGGTGTGAATCACTGAAAGGATGCTACTCGTAGGGGTCAAAATGTAAAGAGTATGATTGCAATATCCCTTAGGATAAAATGATCGTAGGCTTATAAACTCTACCCAAGCAAAGTAATTGAAGAAACTATGGAATTATACATATGATTATTCGAGGATAATAGTGAATTTCACCAACACATTTTGATGGGTAATAATATGTATAACTTGATAGTCATGAGATTTTTTCCATTAAATATATTAGCTCATCAGGGTTTATTTGATATGGGTGTCAAATTTCTATGGGCACAAGCCCCCATGGTTAATTACATCTTAGGTTTTAACCTAAGAATACTCTTGATTAAAGATGTATTTTACTCTCTTCTTGGTTTGGCACATAGTGGAATCTTTAGACTTACCTAATCTAAATAAAGATAAACTCAACCAGGTTATTCAACACATGAGGATTATAAAATTACTCGGTCAATTAGAAGGGGAAAAATTAGGAGAGGAGACATCAGAGCTAAAGCATGTATGAGAGAAAGATGGAAGCAACATCATCAGTGTGACATAGATAAGTGGGATTTATAGACTCTAAAGAGTAGAGAGCTCACTCAATGATAAGATGTAAAATGGTATACTCATACTACTAGCCTTTGATGCTAGATCTACAGAGGATGAAAATGTACCCTTAGTACTAACACCTATGACTTAACTAATGTAAGACACTGAGCAGACTTATAACCTAAACCCCACAAAGGATCTAAGCAGTCCCGACTTAGGTTTACCACCCTGCTCAAAAATGGCTACCAGCTAAACTCTACCTAGCATCTCAAATTCATGCAATATGGTCTTATGCAAATGCAAAAGTTATGGGAGGTATAGAAAAGGAATGGGCCTTAAGCCCGACCATATATGATAAAATGTTAATACAAAGGTGAACTACCCCTCTATGTGATAAAAGTAAAATCAATATGCTCAACTCAGTCTATATATGTATGGGTAGGGCTAATTAGAACTAGCTAGTAGCAACTATGAAGTGGACTTGGTTTGAAATAATAATTGCATTTTTAAAAAAAATAAACCAAGAGTGGTAATGCATTTAGTTTTAAAAAGTTGGTTAATTTTAAGTTTTATGTTCAATTTTCTTCCTTAAGAAAATTTTTATCTTTAAAGAATATTTAACATCCTAATAACCTAAAGAAGACTCTATCCAAGCTACCCAAAGCAAAGAAATAAAATAAACCTAATAAAAATATGTAGTTCTAATGTGCAAGAAATATAAACACACCAATCATAAAAAAAAATGAATAATAATTAAAGGTTATAAATGCAGCTAGGTTCTGTAATACACCCCCAAAAAATGAACAAAGGTAGATGAGCTCCATCATAACTACAACTCAACCTAAATCTATACAAAACTAAAAAGGTGCGTAGGTTCTTGATCGATCTTTATATATTTAGCCTCCTTGCTTCTGAAATACCAATACACCTGCTTGGTTTTTTTAACTAAAATTATATTTTAAAAATAAAAATTATTTAGATTCCCTACAAAAATAGATTAGCATAATTATAATAAAATATATAATATGTATATCCGTGTCTAATCCTTAGGGTCATATTCTCAAGGGCTTAGAATCTTTGTAGTACCTTTAAAAGGGGGCATTTAGAATAATTATTTGAGCATTTTTAATAGCCCCTTAGAAATGTGGCCACCTACAAAAAATATTTCTATAAATAATCTAAACACAATAAGGGCAAGTCCTCACTCATCAATCCATAAAAATAAAATAAAATAATCTTAAATAATCTAAGTTAGAAATAATCACCACATCATCATAAAAGTAAAGTGTAAAATAAAGAAATTAAAAAATGTTATCCTAGATACACCCTACCCTAGGATGCCAACAAACATATGTCTTATCCAACACATATGCGTGTGTAAAATTAGTGTTACCTAACTACCCCATATTAGGTGAAGGATTAAAATTATAAGGTTGGGTT
This sequence comes from Dendrobium officinale, assembly GCA_019514585.1. Taxonomy (NCBI): domain Eukaryota; kingdom Viridiplantae; phylum Streptophyta; class Magnoliopsida; order Asparagales; family Orchidaceae; genus Dendrobium; species Dendrobium officinale. Next base: position 3,021,892 of record CM033698.1, on the reverse strand, counting down.
CATATCGTTCAATTTATTACCTTTAAAGTTTTTCTTTAAGTAATAAGTTATTTAAAGTGAATTAATTAACACTTAAATCTAGAGTTATAGTTCTGATTATTAAGTTATGAAAAGCATAAATATATGGACTCTAACTTATAATAGTGTTTTAAAAAATTTAGGGGAAAATTATCCATCCTCAATCCTACACCTAACCAAGGCTAAAATGATTATGAGGAGGTAGGGTCAGTTAGTCCTCCCTTGATTTTTTATGACTTAAAGTAAGGCTAATGGGTGACACACTAAGTGAGCTTATCGCCCACCACAAGAATTCTAGGTTTCCTATGTATAAGGTTAATCAATTTTAAAGGTTGACATAAGAATGAAAAACTTACTACCTATAGATATACGAGGGTTCTGCCTGAGATAAGACTTAACATTCAATTGGCTAAGGAGTTGGATTGAATTCCTAAGACTGACTTTAGATTTTTATAAAGGGGATAATTTATGCATATCTTTAGACCTTCTCTCTTAACTTGCGAGGTATATGGCATTGTCATAATGGGCATGAGGAAGGCCTCCATAGGAGACATAGCCCCACAGCTTGAGGTAGTCCAACCTATATATCTTTAAAGAAATGAGTTTATAGGCAATAACTTCATTCTCAAGTGAAGAAAAAGAAAAAAATAACAAATCTTCAACTCTTAAAGGGGATGAATAGATTTCAGCCAATAATTTCAAGAAAGAAGTTGAAGTAAAACACCTTTACTTGGGATCTTTACTAGGGAATAATGTTAAGAAAAATAGGAAGAGAAAGAAGGAAAATGGGAAAAGGAAATAAAGAAAAATAATGAAGAAAAAAATGTAATCAGTAGATGAAGAAGAAGAATGAGAGGGGAAGGAAGGTATATCTGCAATGTGAAGAAGAATAGGTCAATCAGCATGCTGCCTACTCCATCTATCCCTCCTAGCCATGAGCTTCTACCTCCCTCCCTCTGTCTCTATGGATCACACCAACCAAATAGGAAGGAATCTAAATCCCCTCACTTTCTCCCTCTCTCAATTTCCTGGGCACAAATGAAATAAAAGGCCCCTACAAAATCCTCCTCTCCTGTCTCTAATGCAAACTGAACCAGCATAGGGACTTCCATCACTCTAATTTTGTTCAGGTCGTAAGCCTCATTCAACCAAGGAAGAAGGAAAATACCTATCATGCCCTTGATCTGAGGATTGAGATCAGAATTCTCTTTTCTGGGACCATAATAATAGAAAATAACAAAAGATATAACAAAGCTATAGAGCCAGCTACTTTTAATTTTAGCAATCTGATCGCATTTTCTGATTTGGGAAGGGATTTGAGTTAGTTGGAAAGTGGTTTGGAGTTTAATTGAATTTAATTTTAGTCAATCAGGGATAAAATTAAACTTGACTCAAACCCGATTTGAATCAATTTGTATCAATTTGGGTTTGATTACATTAATTTGGTAAAATCAAAATTGAATCAATGTTTATTCAACTCAAAGTGGGTCTAACGAGGCTCGATTGAGTCAATCGAGCATGCTCGAGGGGAAAACATGTGAAAAATAAGGTCAACAAAGGGTGCCGACCTTATTTTAGGGAAAGAGAATGACCCCAATATTCAACATCTCAGTAATATTCATAAGTACCTCAAAGTAATATCTAGCCTAGATATGAACTATTCTAAATTATTTATAACCTTTTATAAGTATACCCTAACCAAGAGGAGCTTTGACATAATATCAAAATCGTTGGGTCCTCCACTACCTTCACTTACCTGAGTATCTGAGTATCTATGAAAAAGCTAGAAGTGATTTATTTTTAGCTACTCCTAAGCAATGTCTCTTCGTTGGTTTAGGGTTGGAAGGCCAAAGCCCTTCCATTGGCAGAGAGACTTCAATTAATGAGATTTACTATATGGAATATAATATCATGTTAGATTAGAGGAACTATATTACCTAACACTAGCTTTAAATTCATCAACAAATTGGATGCCTTCTTATTTCATAGAGACACTCACACTAGAAAATTTCACCTTATCTTCTAATATAGTGCTTTCAAGCCTAAACAATTAGGGGGCCTAAGTATTCCCTCCCTTCTACTCTTAACTATAGTTATAAATGCTCACTCATTTGGTGCCTACACTCTTATGAGAGTATGTTGGTTAGATGGTGGAATGCTAAATACCTCTTTGTCAAAAATAGAACCCCATGGATGCATCTTCTAGAAACAACTTATGTTAGTTGCTATCATTGCAAAATATTACCTCTCCTTTAACCTCTCAAATTGCAAGAAAATCTTACTTTTCTAGGACCCATTGTACAATAGAAAACATTTGTTTGAGTTCTTACAAATTTTTGAGATTTAACCTTACTTAAACTCCAACATTGTAATGCCTGCAATTGTTAGTAACAACTACTACAATTTTCCTCTTAGGTTCTCAACCATACTCTTCATTTGCTTCTATTGCTAATGGTGTTTACTAGCTAGGATGCTATTTTTGCCATTTCATTAATATTCTCTACACAAATCTTGAACCTACTATGTGAAGTAAATTTGAATGACATAAGAATTATTCATTGTGGTTCTCTGTTTTCACTTGGATCATGCAGATGCTCTTATCAAGAGAAATATTTCTGCTCATCCTTTGCTCAATTTATGTTGCATGAAACAAAAGCACTTCTAATATTTATTTAAAGTGCTAGTTCTCATATAAAATACTAAACAATTTGCTCCCCTTTGCTTCTAAAATTCTAAGGAGATCGAGCATTCTATAACCTTTTTGCTTATATTATGAATAATGGTGCTTCAAGATGAATTGCTTTTAATGCAATTGGCTAATTATATATGATGTGGTTTACTTTATTAGCATGAAAGAAATAATAGGAGATTTGGCAATCAAATTCAATGCAATCAATATTTATGCTTATATATTAAAAATGACATTTTAAGTAAAATCTCCTCTTTGGAAAAGCTACCAAGAAGTAAAGGATTTGTTCTTTGTTGTTGGATTTCTTATAGGCCCTTTTGATGAAGATAAGTGGGTATCACTCCCTCCACTCTTTCCCCCTTGCATGCCATTCAATTCTCCTGCTACCTCTAGATGGTCAAATGGCAATCGGGGTTTCAAATTTCTCTCATATTAACAATATATTTATGTCATGAGTTGATATTTTTGTTCGTTCTATGTCTAGATTCCTTTTTTTTTACTTTTATTCTCAACCACTATGACTTTCCTTGAGTATTATATTTTTTTAAAACTCTTATATGTCTTGTTGTCTTCTAAACATCCCCCATCACCGCCCCCCCCCCCCCCCCCCCCCCACCCCCAAATAAAATAAAAGTACAAACTCACTGATCACAGGTAGATTGAGGGTTCTAAATATTGTAGAAATTTAGAACAATGGCTAAGGTTAAACCAAACCCATAAATTAAATAAAAATAAATATATGTAATATAATTATTTTATTTCTTCTATAAAAAATAAATTTTATAAAAAAAATAATTAAAAAACTATTATTAAATATTTTTTAAATTATCTTTTTAAAAATTAAAATACTCTTATTAGTGAATATGAACAATTATTATGCTACAAATCCACAATATATTGAATGGAAAAGAAATAATATCTGACTGGAGGACTCCGCTAGTGTTTGCGATCTTGGCGATTTAGGTTTACTCTTCCATTCTCCGGCCTTGTGCCGTCCAGCACCTCCTTCGGGGAAGTTTTCTTCCTCCTGATGGCCCTTAATCCTCTGGACTTTTCCCCCTCTTCTTGGTTCCTCTGTTCTTGGAGAGCCACCTTCACGGCCTCCGATTTCCTATGCTGCTAATGTGTCCGACCCTTCCTCCATCCTAGAAGATTTCCCTGTTTCCTTCTATTCTCCGAGTAAGAAGCTTTCTTTCATTGCTGGGGACTTATCCAAAGGAAAAAACTTGTCGACTCTATCTCTGGTTGGCTACTCTCTCGGCCAGCGGCCCTACTACGAATGTATGCTTGCTGCTATGAACAAAACGTGGAATCTCAAGGGGTCTCTCTCCTTACTTTCACTTGTTGATGGCTTCTTCTTCCTCAAATACACTACTACTGAGGATTACGATATGGTATGGTCTGGAGGACTTTGGTTCCTTCTTGGTAAGCCATTCTTTCTTCAAAAATGGTCGTTGAAATTTAAGCCTAAGCGTGAAGAGTCAACCCTGATTCCCCTTTGGATTAAAATTTTAGACTTTCCATTGGCTCTTTGGACGCCCACGGGAATTTCAAAATTTTCTAATCACATTGGAATACCTTTGACTGTCGACTCTCTCACAGCAAAACATACTAGGCTCACTTTTGCTAGAATTTGTGTCCAAATTAACAAATACTTTGTCCTGCCGGATGAAATCCCTACTGATATATTTGGATAAGATATGGTTTTGAATGTTGTGTATGACTAGAAACCTAGCCGTTGTGAAGAATGTGGATCCCTCATGCACCCCTTTTCTCTATGTCACAAAAATCCTAATCCCACTCCGGTTATTCCTCCTCAACCTTTTAGGAGCAAGAGTAGAAAACCAGCTACCTAGAGGGCGGGTTCTCATTCGAAGATGCCACTTCCCACTCCGCCAGCTGCTGCTATGATTTCCCCATCGGAGGCTCCTTCCATGGAGAAGGTTCGAAATTCTGAAGATATCCATGCTCTCATCAAAGACAATACCATTCCAAACCTAAATTTACCTATGTAAGATTCCTCTTCCTCAGCTCTTCCTCCTCCTCCCCTATTAATGTTACCTCCCTAAGTTCTTCTCGTGAATAGTTTTGCTGTCTTAAATTCCAAACCCCCTGCCTCTATGGAGCCCGTGGATCAGAATTGTGATGAGTCGACTGTTGCTATTGATCAGAATTATGTGTGTCGATTGTTGGTGTTGATTCGTTATCCACTTATACTAAGGAAACCATTTCCTCCAGCCCTTGTTCCACTTCCTCTAAGCCCACCAAAGCTATAAAAAACAAATCCCCACCCAAAAAGCCAAAACCTAAATTGGACAGGAAGGCCAAAATGTCTCATTAACCATGTCCCTCCCTTCTTTTGCTTCCTAGAATGTTAGGGGATTTAATAATCCCGTTAAAGTGCATATGTGCAAAGACCTCGGACACTACATTTTCTTTCTCCCACTTATTGTTTGAGAATGAACTTAGCTGTGACAATTTTAGTTGCTCTACCCGGCTAGAATCTGGTTGAAATGGGACACTTCTCAGCTATCTTTCAAACCTTCTTTCATCTCTTCTCAAATTATTCATGGTTTACTTTCAGCAGGCTCTCTCCCCCCCCCCCCCCCCCCCCCCCCCCCCCCCCCCCCCCCCCCCCCCCCCCCCCCCCCCCCCCCCCCCCCCCCCCCCCCCCCCCCCCAACCCCACCCCCATATTCCTCTCTATGGTTTATGCAGCTAATCATATAGATGATAAGAAGATTCTTTGGGATGACCTTTTGGCCTTAGCTGTTGGTATTAATCATCCTTGGGCTATCATGGGAGATTTCAATTATTGCAGATTTCACTTTGAAAAAGTTGGTGGCAATCCTCTTCCTCCCAGCAGGCTGGGGGAGTTAAATAACTTTATTTTTGATAGTGGAATGCAAGATCTGGCTTCGGTTGGACTTTCATTTACTTGGTTTAACCAAAGGGTTGATTTGTTCATTCATATTAAACTTATTAGAACCCTTGTAAATGCTGCTTTCCTGGAATCCTTTCCTTCAGCTTATTATAAGGTGGACCCTCCTATTGGCTCTGATCATTCCCCTTTGATCATGATGGCTTCCCCGGTTACTAAAACTTATTCTCAGTTCATGTTCAAGGATTACTGGTGTAAGATGGATGGTTTTTGGGAGGAGGTTCTGCATGCTTTCCATAGACCTATCACTGCCAGCCCTATTACCTCATTTTATAACTCTCTGACAAATCTTAAGCTTTCCCTTAAGGATAAATGCTGGGCCACTTCTAACTTCCTCTCCAACTCAATTTTAGAGGCTAAGAGCTTTCAATTTCAATGTCCCTCTAATATTCAGCTTGATCTTTTAAATTTGGATCTTAATGCTACCCTTAAAAGGGCTAATGATAATCTTGCCTCTTTACAATCCGCTTGGTCTTCATGGATTTCTCAAAGGGTAAAAGTACACTGGCTTTCTCAGGAAGAAGATGACCTTGGTTTTTTGTATGCGATGATTAGAGCTAGAAAAAATAGAAATTGTATCAAAGAAATTGTTTCTCAAAGGGGTATTCACACTTCTCATCAAGTCATTGCTACTGTCTTGATAGATCATTTTCAAGCCTTGTAAAACCCCCCTAGTCCTACTCTTGGAAACTCTTTTAGCATCCCTATTGGCAACTGTATTCCTTCCTCCCTCTTGGATGTTCTAACGGTTCCGGTTACTACTAAGGAGATTAAGTCTGTTGTTTTTGATGGGGTTGCTACCTCTAGCCCTGGCCCTGATGGCTTCTCTTTTGGCTTCTATCAACAAACTTGGCACTTAATTGGGGACCATCTTTGCAAGGCTGTGAAACATTTCTTTAGCTCGGGTCACCTTCCTAAAGGGGCAAAAGCTACAGCTATTTGCCTCATTCTTAAAGGAACTCATTCCACCAACATTGCTGATTTTAGACCTATTTCCTTATTCAATGTGTTCTACAAGATTATGGCTAAGATTCTTGCAAATAGATTAAATATTGTTCTTCCTTACATCATCCATGAGAGCCAAGCTGGCTTCATTGCAAGAAGGTGTTCCACTAATAATATTGTTCTTGCTGCTGAATTACTGAAAGCTTTTAAAGGTTCACCAAAATTCTTCAGTGCAAAGATTGACATTAAGAAGGCTTTTGAAATAGTTTCCAAGGTCTTCTTGATTAATAGATTAAGGGATAAAGGTTTCCCTGAGATTTTCATTACTTGGATTGAGGGTTGCATCTCGGAGGTGTATTTCTCTATTTGCCTTAATGGCTCTTTGGAGGGATTTTTCAACTCTTCCTCCGGGCTTCGTCAGGGTTGCCCCCTTTCTCCCCTGCTTTTTTGCATCATCATGGATGGACTTTCTTCTTGCCTACTCCCTCACAGTAACTCTTTTATTGGGATTAATCACAAGAATTTTGAGCTCAATCATCTTATGTATGCAGATGATCTTCTTGTTTTTGGTGATGCGTCGTTGGAGAATGTTACTTGCTTGAAAAATGTCCTTCATTGTTTCTCTGAAGCTTCGAGTCTTAAGATTAATCCGATGAAAAGTTTCATCCTTTTCTCTAATATGGTGGACAATGGTGATCTGATTGCTGCTATCTTGGGCATTTCTAATATTAGGGACTCTCTTACCTATCTGGGTATCCCTATTACTTCCAAAAGGCTTAATTTTACTCACTTCCAACCTCTGTTGAGCAAGATTTCTGCTCTACTTGAGGGTTGGAAAGTCAAATTTCTCTCTTTTGCATGATGGGTTCAATTCCTAAAATTTATAATTTCTAATACTCTGGCCTACTGGATTCGTGGAGCAATTATACCCAAATCTTGTCAGAAGATCATTTCCAAGTTCTGCTCTAAATTTCTTTTCTTTGGAAAGTTGAATGATAAGAAACTTCATCTTATTTCTTGGAAGTCTGTGACTAGGCCCAAATGCAAAGGGGCTTTGGGCCTGCCTTCTTTTAAATCTCTGTATTATGGTGTGGCTTGCTCATTTATTTGGCGTATGTACAATGGCAACTCCTTGTTGGGCTGGTGGTATAGAGTTAATTTTGAATCCCCTTCGAAGCCCCCCACTCCTTCTGCTTCCAAGTTTTTGAAGCTAATTTGACACACCTCTCACAGCATAAGAAATGTTCTTAAATTTAATGTGACTCCCAATGGTACTCTCTCTTTGCTTTGGGACCCTTTGTTCAATGGTAATGTGCTGGCTAATTATTTTGGCTCCAGTAGGCTTTCTTTTGGATTAATTCAGGACTTCATTGTGAACGGTTCTTGGAATCTGCCAGATTACTTACCTGAAGACATTAAGAGCTTGATTTTAAAAATCAACATTGAGGAGCAACCAGCTTTATCCTTGTTGGGTTCCTTATCCCCTACTTTCAAATATTTTACTGCTCTATTTTTTTATCACCTGGAAGATGTTAGATGGTCCAAATACATTTGGCATAGGAAGCATGCCCTTCGGTTTTCCTGTTTCACGTGGATGGCTATTCAAGGGAAGTTGAAATGCGCTGATCAGCTTATTCTAAGGGGTATTCTGGCCTTCCCTGTCACGACCCGACCCGATCCGGGACGGACCCTACTCGCACCGGGCCGCGACAAAACCTTTTTATCCAGGATCTGGCTTTGGAATTTGGTTACTGAACTGAATCTTCCAAATTAATCAACTCAACAGACACACAAACACAGAACAACAGAGCTACTATAAATCATCAAACGCAGCGGAACAAAACATCTATATTTTCATTTTCCTCAAAACAATCATCTACAGATACAGTACATGGCTTTTGAACAGAAAGAAAGACAGAACAGAAAAGCCATGACTGTACAAAAATCAAAAGGTACAAACAATACCTATACGGATCAGAACTCAGAAATCTACTCCTGGACTTCCTTCCCTTTCCCAGAACCTGAAAACCACCAGAAAATAAGAGTGAGCTCAACAGCTCAGCAAAGCAACAAACCTCCAATCAAAATTCTTAGAATCTCAAAACCAACACATCAGACAAAATCCAATCAGAAATCGGAACAGAATCGTACAGATATTAGAACGGAACAGATCAAATCAGAACAGACAGATCACATTAACAGAATCAGAAATCAGAGTTGCAGATCATATCGTATCAGAATCACAATTGCTTACAGAACAGATACAGAAATCAGAATCATATCAAATCAGATATCAGATAATATTTAATTCATAGCTAAATGCCCTGACACTGACGGAATCTCTACGGATTCCGGCCCCTTATGCCTCCCTTCCCAGACACTGACTGAATCTCATAGGATCCAGGCCCCTTATGCCTCCCTTTGTGCTCACGGCACCAGAACAAATGTGCTTATATCACCAGAACAGAATTCATCGGATCCGGAACAGAACTGATTTCAAAATTTCATATTGAGCTCATTTCAGATTTCCCAGACACTAACTGAATCTCATAGGATTCAGTCCCCTTATAGCTCCCTTTTTATAGCACATACAGATAGCATTTCAATTCAGAAGAAATCCGGGCAAATCAGAAATCAGACAAAAATCGGGCAGCACAACGGCAGTAGACAGAATTTACACAAAATTTCCTGCAAAGAAAATTTACCAAATTCGCACAGAATATAGATAATCACATTTCAGAACATTAATTCTACTGCACAGAAAATTTACAATTTTACAGAAAAATGTAGTCTACGAAAAACTCCGCCGAATCAAAAATACCCAGACAAAAATCTTCGAAAAATAACCAAAATGTGCACACTCGGCACGTCAACAATATACGGAAAGTTACGCGGTAAAAACTGAACCAATCAAAAGATACGGACGAAAAACAGTAACGGAAACGAAATCCGGACAGAAAATACCGCCAAACTCGACGGTTCTGAAAATTGAGAAAGGCGGAATGTGCCTTATCTTGCATACAGCAATATTCTGAACAGTCACTTCGGACAAAAACGGCTCCGCGTCGTCCGAAAATCAACTTTTCCAAAATCCACCTCGACTTTCTCTCTCCTCGGCTGATGTTTTCATTTTTAATGATTTTCTCTCTCCTCAAAATGACTTGAAATCAGCTTTATAATCTTCAGATCGGCCCGGCTGATCGCCAGATCGTCCCAGGACGATCAGACCAAATTGGATCGTCCTGGACGGTTCCCAGAACTATTCTCAGGCCGACATTTTCTACAGTACCAATCGGCCTGGACGATGTCCTCAATCGGCCTGGACGATGCGTACAGAAAATCACCTGGAGCAAATCTGGGCACATTCTGGAGCAGAATTTACAACTGATCGTCCCAGGACGATCCAGATCGTCCTGGACGATCCTAGAGCAGATTTTTTGATATTACAATCTCCCCATCTTCAGAAAAATGTCGTCCTCGTGCAGTCCGGTGCTTCCACTGGACTTTAACCATCGGAATCTCTTTATTTCTTAACTTTCGGACGTCGTACGCTAAAATAAACTCTGGCTCTTCCTTGTATGCCAGATTTTCCTGAATCTCAACCTCATCAGCTGATAGCTTCTTCTCAGAGTTTGAAACCCACTTCCTCAGAGTGGATACGTGAAACACGTTGTGCACGTCCGACATCGAATCAGAAAGCAAGAGTCTGTAAGCAGATTTTCCAATTCTTTCCAAAATCTCAAACGATCCAACGTACCTTGGACTCAGCTTACTCACCTGACCAAATCTGCTTACACCCTTCATCGGGCTAACTTTAACATACACAAAGTCACCGACTTGAAACTCAACGAATCTGTGCTTCTGATTATAATATTTCTGCTGACGGTCCTGAGCCGCTTTCAATCTTTCTTTTATCAAATTGATCTTCTGAGCAGTTTCTTCAGCAAAAGTGGCACCCAGTTCCTTTCTATCTCCGACCTCTGTCAGAGTCAAAGGAGTACGGCACTTCCTGCCATACAGAGCCTCATATGGTGCCATACCAATACTGGACTGAAAACTGTTGTTATAAGCAAACTCAATCAGCGGAATATGATCTTCCCAGCTTCCGCCAAAGTCCACAACACAAAGCCTCAACAGATCTTCCAACACCTGAATGGTCCTCTCAGACTGCCCATCGGTCTGAGGATGAAAGGCTGTACTAAAATGCAGTTTCGTAGCCAAGCCTTGCTGAATGCCTTTCCAAAGTCTGGAAGTAAAACGTCCATCTCGATCAAAAACTATCACTCGAGGCACACCGTGCAATCTGACTATTTCCTTCACATAAATCTGTGCCAAACGATCCACCGGATCGGTCTATCTGATCGGAAGAAAATGGGCTGACTTCGTCAATCGATCTACGACTACCCAAATGGCATCATGTCCTTGTCTAGATCGAGGAAAACCCATCGCAAAGTCCATCGTCACCTCCTCCCACTTCCACTCAGGGATAGGCAACGACTGCAACAGTCCACTTGGTCACTGATGCTCTGCCTTCACCAACTGACAGGCTTCGCATCTCGACATAAACTCCGCCACATCCTTCTTCATCCCAGGCCACCAGAACAAAAGCTTCATATCAGCATACATCTTACCACTGCCTGGATGAACAGTGTAGCCTGAATGATGAGATTCATGCAGAATCTTCTGCCTCAAATTCCCAAACACAGGTACCCACAACCTGTTCTTACAGAAAATAGCACCAGAAGCAGAAATTCGATGTTCAGGAGTCTTACCAGATCCAATCTGAGCAATCAACTTCGAATAATCAGAATCTGACTTCTGGGCTTCCTGAATCCGTGCTTCCAAAGTCGACTGAATACTTATCTGAGCCAAATCCAAACCACTGGAGGAAATCACCTCCAACTGCAATCGCTCCATGTCTCTAATTAGGAAAGCATCACAAGTAAGCTGCAAATCTGATAATCTAGAAGACTTCCTGCTCAGAGCGTCCGCTACCACATTAGCCTTCCCAGGATGATACTGAATGGTCAGATCATAATCCTTGATCAACTCGAGCCATCTTCTCTGTCTCAAATTCAAATCCTTCTGAGTGAAAATATACTTTAGGCTCTTATGATCAGTGAAAATCTCACATCTGACGCCATACAGATAATGACGCCAAATCTTCAAAGCAAACACAACTGCAGCTAACTCCAGATCATGCGTCGGGTAATTCTTCTCATGTGGTTTAAACTATCTCGAAGCATAAGCAATTACCCTTCCATTTTGCATCAGGACACATCCCAGTCCTTTCAGTGAAGCATCACTGAACACCTGAAAACCTTCCGTACCTGACGGAAGTGCCAACACTAGAGCTGAAGTCAAACAATCCTTCAATCTCTGAAAACTAGCTTCACACTCCGGTGTCCAAACAAAAGCTACTGACTTCTAAGTCAGTCTCGTCAGAGGAGTCGAAATCTGTGAAAATCTCTTCACAAATTTCCTGTAATATCCGGCCATGCCCAAGAAACTACGTACCTCAAATACCGTAGTCGGCCTTGGCCAATCATCAACCGCCTGAATCTTCTGGGGATCCACAGAAATACCTTCTCCTCTTACCACATGCCCCAGAAAAGCAATACTCTTCAGCCAGAATTCACACTTGGAGAACTTGGCATACAGCTGATGCTGCCTCAGAGTCTCCAACACAATCCTCAAATGTCTGGCATGATCATCCTCAGAAGCAGAATATACCAGAATATCGTCGATGAAGACGATCACAAACTGATCCAAAAACTCCCTGAATACTCGGTTCATCAGATCCATGAAAATAGCAGGCGCATTGGTTACCCCAAAAGGCATAACCAAGAACTCGTAGTGCCCGTACCGAGTACTGAAAGCAGTCTTCACCACATCAGATTCCTTCACCTTCACCTGATAATATCCGGATCGCAAGTCAATCTTCGAAAATACTGAAGATCCGGAAAGCTGGTCAAACAAATCGTTAATCCGAGGCAAAAGATACTTGTTCTTGATCGTGACCTTGTTCAAATCTCTATAATCCACACACATACGGAGTGTCCCGTCCTTCTTCTTCACAAACAGAACAGGTGCTCCCCAAGGCGAAATACTAGGACGGACAAAACCTCTGTCAACCAACTCCTAAAGTTGAAAGTTCAGCTCAGAAAGTTCTTTCGGTGCCATCCTGTACGGAGCTTTTGATATAGGAGCTGTACCCGGAAAAACATCGATAGAGAACTTCACTTCTCTATCCGGAGGTAAACCAACTAACTCCTCAGGAAAAACATCAACAAACTCCCGTACCACAGGGATCTCAGAAACAGAACCAACCTCCAGGTTCAGATCCCACACCGAAGCCAAAAACATTGGGCATCCTTTCTTCCACATTCTGCTCACCTCCAACACAGAAATCAGACTGGAGAGAACACCTCGTAATTCCTGAAATACAACTCTCTCTCCAGCCATAAGCAAACTCACTTGCTTCTTCAGACAGTCAATCTGAGCCTCATACCGACTCAGCCAATCCATGCCCAAAATTACATCATATGAAGAAATCGGCAACAAAATCAGGCTAGATTTCCACTTCTTGCCAGCAATGTCAATCTCACACAAACAAAACTTCCGAGCAATCAAAGGATTTCTAGCCGGTAAAATCACAGACAAAGAAACCGGTAAAATCATCGAATCCGAATGTAAAGTCTCAAAACATCGCTCGGACAGAAAAGAATGACTCGCTCCAGAGTCAAACAAAATACGACAGGGCTGATCAGAAATGTAAACCGTACCTGTCACAACATCCGGAGCATCACGAGCCTCCTGCTGACTCAAGCTGTAAACTCGTGGATGAACTGGAGCTGGAGCTGAAGCAACAGAACTACTCTGCTCAGAGGGAGCCGTAGGTGGTCTCCGTGGTCCAGAACTAGTACTACCACCTCTACCAGAAAATCCCTCAGAACGAGGAGGAATAGTCCTCGGTCTTCCTGCTGAACTAACAGGTCTGACAAAGCCCTCAGATCGGTACTCAGAATGCCGATCGAATCCAGCCACAAATCTCCTCTTCCCAGAGGAACCACTGCCGGAAGCCTCACCTCCAAATCTCTTCCTACTCGTAGTCCACCGCTGCTGAGTAGCCGTCATGTCATTCTCAATCAGACGAGCTCGCTCCACAAGCTCAGAGAAATCATTAATCCTGAATGGTATCAGAGGCTGCCTCAAAGTGTCTCGTAATCCTCTTAGGAATCTGTAGCACCTCTCAGCAGAAGTGCTAACCAGCTGCGGAGCGTATCTGGCTAAGGCAGTAAACTCAGCCTCGTACTGCATCACCGTCTTGCTCCCCTGAACCAGTCTCAGAAAAGTCTCCTGCATCTGCTGTCGTGCAGAAGGGGGAACAAACCAGTCTCGGAATACTTCAGTGAACTCTTCCCAAGTGATCAAAGAGTTCAGCCTGCCCTGAAATCTGGCTGCTTGCTGGCCTTCCCACCAGTGCTCAGCCTCTCCATCAAACAGAAAGACAGCTAACGGTACCTTCCTATCTGACGGACACTGCATTCCGTCGAAGGTCTTTTCCAATCTCCTCAGCCACTCCTCGGCTGCTCTGGGATCAACAGCGCCCTCAAATCTCGGAGGTTTCAACCTCAAAAATAACTGCAGATGTCTATCAATGTCCTCAGATATGACAGTAGAAGCTCTGCTCTGAGTCTCGCTCATCATCTGAGCAACAAGCGTAGCAAACTGAGACAATGTATCTGCACCGGCCACTGGGGCTGTACTCCCCACTGGTGCTGCCTGACTGGTACTCTGCCCGTCTGTCATGTCTGGGTCTGGCTGATCCATACAGAAAAATTCAGAAAATCTGGAAAACTATTACAAAAACAACACAATAAAAAGCCAAACGACCCAAAACTACCCCCAGACATACTCACTGATCACTTCCTATAGCTCTGTCTTACAATCCAACCAGTTTCCAAAACCGTGCTCTAATACCACTAAAGTTTGTCACGACCCGACCCGATCCGGGACGGACCCCGCTCGCACCGGGCCGCGACAAAACCTTTTTATCCAGGATCTGGCTTTGGAATTTGGTTACTGAACTGAATCTTCCAAATTAATCAACTCAACAGACACCCAAACACAGAACAACAGAGCTATTATAAATCATCAAACGCAGCGGAACAAAACATCTATATTTTCATTTTCCTCAAAACAATCATCTACAGATACAGTACATGGCTTTTGAACAGAAAGAAAGACAGAACAGAAAAGCCATGACTGTACAAAAATCAAAAGGTACAAATAATACCTATACGGATCAGAACTCAGAAATCTACTCCTGGACTTCCTTCCCTTTCCTAGAACCTGAAAATCACCAGAAAACAAGAGTGAGCTCAACAGCTTAGCAAAGCAACAAACCTCCAATCAAAATTCTCAGAATCTCAAAACGTCCACATCAGACAAAATCCAATCAGAAATCGGAACAGAATCGTACAGATATCAGAACGGAACAGATCAAATCAGAACAGACAGATCACATTAACAGAATCAGAAATCAGAGTTGCAGATCATATCGTATCAGAATCACAATTGCTTACAGAACAGATACAGAAATCAGAATCATATCAAATCAGATATCAGATAATATTTAATTCATAGCTAAATGCCCTGACACTGACGGAATCTCTACGGATTCCGGCCCCTTATGCCTCCCTTCCCAGACACTGACTGAATCTCATAGGATCCAGGCCCCTTATGCCTCCCTTTGTGCTCACGGCACCAGAACAAATGTGCTTATAGCACCAGAACAGAATTCATCGGATCCGGAACAGAACTGATTTCAGAATTTCATATTGAGCTCATTTCAGATTTCCCAGACACTAACTGAATCTCATAGGATTCAGGCCCCTTATAGCTTCCTTTTTATAGCACATACAGATAGCATTTCAATTCAGAAGAAATCCGGGCAAATTAGAAATCAGACAAAAATCGGGCAGCACAACGGCAGTAGACAGAATTTACACAAAATTTACTGCAAAGAAAATTTACCAAATTCGCACAGAATATAGATAATCACATTTCAGAACATTTATTTTACTGCACAGAGAATTTACAATTTTATAGAAAAATGTAGTCTACGAAAAACTCCGCCGAATCAAAAATACCCGGACAAAAATCTTCGGAAAATAACCAAAATGTGCACACTCGGCACGTCAACAATATACGGAAAGTTACGCGGTAAAAACTGAACCAATCAAAAGATACGGACGAAAAACAGTAACGGAAACGAAATCCGGACAGAAAATACCGCCAAACTCGACGGTTCTGAAAATTGAGAAAGGCGGAATGTGCCTTACCTTGCGTACAGCAATATTCTGAACAGTCACTTCGGACGAAAACGGCTCCGCGTCGTCCGAAAATCAACTTTTCCAAAATCCACCTCGACTTTCTCTCTCCTCGGCTGATATTTTTGTTTTTAATGATTTTCTCTCTCCTCAAAATGACTTGAAATCAGCTTTATAATCTTCTGATCGGCCCGGCTGATCGCCAGATCGTCCCAGGACGATTAGACCAAATTGGATCGTCCTGGACGGTTCCCAGAACTATTCTCAGGCCGACATTTTCTACAGTGCCAATCGGCCTGGACGATGTCCTCAATCGGCCTGGACGATGCGTGCAGAAAATCACCTGGAGCAAATCTGGGCACATTCTGGAGCAGAATTTACAACTGATCGTCCCAGGACGATCCAGATCGTCCTGGACGATCCTGGAGCAGATTTTTTGATATTACATTCCCCCTGTGCTCTTTTTGTTCTGGCTGTCTGGAAACCCACTCCCATCTCTTTTTTGAATGCGACTTCTCCTTCTCTCGTCTTACTGGCATGCTTCCTATGCTTAGTAGCTTTTATCTTAGGTCTAATCTTATGCAAATTTATGATTTTTAGACAACAATATTCTGCTGAATAGATGGGATAAGAATTTCTGCTCTCTCATTATTTTTGGGATAGTTTATTTTCTGTGGAGGGAAAGAAACAATAGAAGGTTTTCCTCTGATTGGGAAAGTCCAATTTCTGTGCAGCATAAAGTTTTATCGG
Organism: Dendrobium officinale; assembly: GCA_019514585.1. NCBI lineage: Eukaryota > Viridiplantae > Streptophyta > Magnoliopsida > Asparagales > Orchidaceae > Dendrobium > Dendrobium officinale. Next base: position 3,005,215 of record CM033698.1, on the reverse strand, counting down.
CTATTCGGGCTAAATCTAAAAGCTGAAGATTTAGAGAAATGTTCTCTATCTAGTTTGGGAATATTTTGAACTGATGGCATTTTCTTTTATGGATTGTGGGATTTTAGTTTTTTGCTGGAGGTTTTGTTTTAGCTGCAGTTCTTTTGGTCTTATTTTGCTTACTTTTGGGATTGGGCTATTTCCGCTGTGGGCATTCTCTTTCGAGACCTGGAATTTTCGGAGTAGATATGGTGTTTCTATTCTACAGTTGTCTTCCTGTAAGGGTTTTCAGATTGGAACTTCTTCTGACTGTGAGCTGTCTTCGCTTGGAGGAAATTTTGAATTTTGCTGGACTATGATAAGCAAAGGTCTACACCATTCCTCCTTAGGATGGTCTTTTGGCAACCAAGGAGTTCATTGTGGAAGTTTTGGGAGAAGCTGTGATGGTCAGCAGGTTTTCCTGGCTATTGGCAACCGGCTTCTTGTTGGATTTTGCTGCTGCGTGTTCCTCTCGGTTTCAAGCTGATTTGGCCTATGATGCTTGACTTGGTGTAGACCTAATTCTTAGTCCTGTAGGTTTTTTTTATACTTCATTTTGGTTATTTTTTGGAAGTATAGTTTTTTTCTTACATGTAATTTTTCTTACTTGTAACCTTTTGATTTAATATACGGGTCTTTGCCCCTAATTTTCCTAAAAAAAACAATATATTGAATGCATGGAGTATTCAAAACATTTGGAATATTCATCATGTTGTAGTTTTTATCCTTCTTTGCTAGTGTATCCTTGGATGGATCGGACCTCCAAAGAAGATCAGAGGAGAGAGTGCGCTAGGAAGAGATAGAGATAGAGAGAGGGAGATCCATTTCAGCGCTTTATTCTCTTGAAATGGGAGTCTTTGGCTGTGCCTACGACACCGAGGTTTCTATATCCTCTCTTATAAGTTTCCACAGCCAACATCGCTTTCTCCGTTACCAGGACTCCAACTTTTCTCTACTTAAACCAACATTTTTGTTCTGGCCCTTCTCATCCCCCATTTCCTCTACTCTTATTAGCTCAAAAAATCAGATTTTTATTCTCCAAAGCAGCCCAAAATACTTTCTTTCATTTCCAAAGCTGTTTTCCTCCTTATTTCTTCTTCTAATGTAGAGCTTATCTACTAAGAAATCAGCTAATAATAGGGCTGCATGAAGGAGCACTCTGTAACAATGAGGGATGAGAATTCTGCGAAAAGCAAGGTTTTTTTTTTCCTAATATTACTTAAATTTTTCTTAGTAAATTTCTATTTAGTTGTGGGATTTCTGATTTATTCCTCTTTTTTATTCAGTTATCATGGTCTAGGACCCTGGAATTTGCCCTGGTAAGGAAATGGTTCAATATTAAGAGCAAAGCACGGGATTTTCATGTTAATGATGGTGTTGGGAGGAGAGGTGGCACTCCTGTTTCCTTTCCTTTGGTGCCTTAATTTGATTCGTTTTTTATAGACAGGATGCATTTTGTTCGTACCAGAATGGCCATAGATTCATAATAAACTCATAACTTATTGAAATTTTATTGAGGATCAAACCCTTCGTTTTTTCATCTAATCTTATTGAACTTCCACAGATATATACTGTAGGAAGAATCCTGATCTACGTTGGCAAACAAGATTTGATTGTAATGAAGCTCAAGTCACTGATACGAAGGATTGCAGGTGTCCTCCTTATTCAATTCAACAAGAAATTAAAATGCCGAAGTCCTCTCATTATGAGATTCAATGGTGATAAAGTTTTATCTGGTTTAATTTGTCGATTAGGATGTTTGTCGCGACATGGAATGTTGGTGGAAAATCCCCACCTAGCTGTCTGAACCTTGACTGGCTTCATTCTTCACCTCCTGCTGATATTTATGTCTTAGGGTAAATCTTGATTTCAATTAGAGCATAGTAAGTTTTAACATTAGAAATTGGTATAAAATTCCATTCATTTCCTTATCAAAGTTTTCAGGAAATAGTCCCTCTTAATGCTGGGAATGTCCTGGGAACAGAAGACAATGGCCCAGCAAGCAAATGGATTTCTATCATTAGGAAGACATTGAACAATCTTCCTGGTTCTTGTGGTTATGACCTTGACATCGGTTCAGATAGTTTGGGTTCATCAACAGGGCAGAAGAATTTGTCTTTCTTTCACCGCCGGTCTTTACAGTCTCTCAACCATAGCTCAAGGATTGATGGTGATGTGATCGATCATCAGGCCGCCATAAACCGTCGGTTTAGTCTATGTGATCAAGTCATTTTTGGTGGCAGACCGAGTGATTTTGATCCTAGCTTTACATGGGGTGTTTCTTCAGATGATGAAAATGTCAGAGTTGACTCACTAGATACTTTACTCTTCTCGCCAATCTCCTGCGGCTATGGAGTTTCGACTAATATGGAAGATAGAGAGAGATGTGCAGGGTTGTCTAGGTACTACTTGAGGCTTTAGCTTTACTTATTTTAGTTTGCTAAGTTCAATCACTTGTTATTGACCCTTAATGAGCTAATTAATACTCACTATTCTATTGCAAAAAAAAAGGTATTGTTTGGTTGTGAACAAGCAAATGGTTGGAATATTTCTCACAGTGTGGGTTAGGTGTGAAATAAGAGATGATGTAAAGAACTTGAAGGTGTCTCATGTTGGCAGAGGGCTGATGGGTTATCTTGGAAATAAGGTAATCATAAATAATTTACTTTTTATGTTTCGAATATCTTTGTGGGTTTGATAGAATTAGCATCGAATGATCAAGAAGATAGAAATGTCGATCCTAAAGTACTAAAATGCATATGAGCTTTACAAATTGATTTACAAAGAATATATTTTAACACCTTAGATGATACTAAGTAGGAATGAAAAGAAAAATATGTTTTGAGCATTTATATTTAATTGATAAAAATAATTTTAAAGAATTAGGAATGCAGAAATGATTGATTTTAAGGTTCTAAAATGGATAAAATCCGTTCAAAATGATTCTAAACTAATAGATTTAACATCTAAGATAACACTCAATAGGAATTAATCGAAAATGATGCTTCATAAAGTTGACTCGAAATAGTTCGGATAAGGATAATTTTTCCTTGTGCTTACATATAAATTTTAGACTGATTTGAAGATTGGTGGTATGAAATTTGTGTTATAAACCTGCTATGAAAATATGATTTGATGAAAAATAATAATATTGATTGATTCTTGCAGGGTTCAATTTCAGTCAGCATTTCATTGCACGAGACAACCTTCTGCTTCATCTGCAGCCATTTAACTTCTGGGCAAAAAGAAGGAGATGAACTCCGAAGGAATTATGATGTACTGGAGATTCTAAGGAAGACAAGATTTCCACAATTTAGTGGGCAAGGTGATGTAAAATCTCCTGAAACAATATTAGAACATGAGTAAGTGCATTTCAAAACTACTAGTTGCTTTCATCTGATGAAACATTCAAAGTGCTTGATGACTAGATCATAAGCTTGTTTTGTCCCCTTATTCTTATTTCAGTCGAGTAATATGGCTTGGAGATTTAAATTACAGAATTGCTCTTTCTTATCAATCAACCAAGGCTCTAATTGAAATGCAGAATTGGAAACTGCTGCTTGAGAAAGATCAGGTGATCTGTAAATCCTTCTATGGTCTTACTCCTACTTTTATATCTACTTATCAGAATTATCTATCCATCTTGTTGATTGCTTTACTTTCTTGGGCTTTAGATAAAATTACGGTTCTTCTATTTCTTTTGAAATCAGCTTAGAATAGAACAAAGGAGTGGCCGTGTTTTCGTCGGATGGAATGAAGGAAGAATATATTTCCCTCCCACTTACAAATTTTCGACTAACTCTGATCATTATTCTAGTTATGACATACACCCAAAAGCGAAACGGCGAAAACCTGCTTGGTATTTTAACTATGGTCTAAAATTTATATTCTGTGTTATTTGTTGAATTTTTTTAAGCAATATCTTAAATTCTTTGATTTAAAAGGTGCGACCGCATATTATGGTATGGAAGAGGACTTCGACAGTTGTCATATGTTCGTGGTGATTCAAGATTTTCTGACCATAGACCGGTCTATAGCATTTTCGATGCTGAGGTTGAATTGATCAATTATGATCATCCCAATAGGAGCATGAATTTTATGAGCTCACATATAGAGGTTGAGGAACTATTACCATACTCTTTCCACTGCAATGAATTCAATTTCTATTGATTGGGGATGCCAGAAGGCAGCAAGAAAATGTACAGAGCTCTAGTTAAGGTTGATCTTTGAAAGATGGCAGCTTAGGAAAAAAAAAACTTGCAATGGTAAACTATTTATGAACTCATAGGTTTAAATCTATGCTTGTTAAGGTTTTCTTGTGGTTAACAGTTTTTTTTCTGTTTATGTACCAGTTGCAAATCTACTTCATTGCAAAATTAAAGAGGCCATAATCTAACAGCTAAACAGGTAACAGTCTTACACATCTTCAAAATCTACATTTTTTTTTTTTTTTATGATTGAATATATAATAATGTAAATGCACTAGAAGCAGGACAAATTACTGCAATTTGTGTTGTAAACTTGGAAATTTATATGATGGATCTCAAATCATGAAATAATTCACTTAACATACTAGCCAGCATGGAAGAGTTCTGAGAAATATGCCAGACTGGTCATCAGATTTGCTCTAGAGGATGATTTAGTTAAATTTTTTTGCTGCACTTAGCATGCAGAACTCATTCAGAAGAAAGTTGATAAATTGGAATTTTTAAGCTAACATATTATTTCTTAGTGGCAGGCATATATTTTGTATAGAATGAGCATAAAAAATAAATATGTTTTGGCTACACTGCATGAACAATAAATATGTTTTGGCTGCAAAAAAAATTTGCTCCACTTCTACAGATTTTGAGTAACGTAATGCTGTTTTAAGGCTATCCATTGAATGTATTGTAATAGTGAACGTACTAATTTTAGTTGACACATATAGCTAAAGTTCCAGATAGGTAAAAAATATCAGTAGTTATAACGGTAAAGATGAACCTATCATAAAAAATATAGTGAAGCATGAAATAAAAATCATGCTTGAATAGAAGAGCAAACTATGCTTATTCATCAAATATAAATCAGTATAAACTACTGTCATAAGAAAATCCTATAATTGATTGAGAAGATGATCAAGTCAGAAGTTCATTATGATGCTGGAGGATTTACACCATGCATACTCCATTGCACCGTTCTCGCCAACAATTTTCACGACGAATTTTGGCGAGTCTGGACTGGATTTCTATGATGCATTTGTCTACAAGATCAATGGCTTCTTATAGTGACATCCATGTGTGATAATATACATCCATCAATGGTAAGGAGAAGTAGGAACCATAACCAAAATCATGCTTGCCTAACTTATTAAGAGTTGCAATGTTGTCAATATAACAGAGGGATGATCTGATATCTATGTTATAACCTGGTAGTAAGATGTTGATAAAATATGAGCGCAAGGTGAAAGAATGTAGAATGCTTAAAATTTGTTAGAATTTTTTTAATAAAGCATGTTAAAATACATGAGAAAAGAGTATTTTGTTCAAATCATATCATATCAGTGTTTATCAAATTGTTATAGTACTAATGGTCGGTTGTAGAAATAATTTTAGAATTGTTCTGAGAAAGTATATATTTTAGAAGTTGTGAGTATTATAGAATTTTCTTTTTTCTCTTGAAAAAGTGAAACAATAGCTTTCTTGTAGCCATCATACTTCAGCAGGTACGGAACCCCATAGTATTCAGTGGGGGCAATTGCCCCCCCCCCCCCTAAAAATTTATTATTATTATTATATGACTTTTTAAATAGTTTATAGGAGTTTTTATGCAATTTCCCCCCCTAAAAAAATAAAATATTATGATCTTTAGGTGATTGCCCCCCAAGAAAAATTATACACATTATGTGGATGTGTTATTATAAGAGTTTTTAGGCAATTGCCCCCATAAACGTTTTAAAATATTATGATCTTTAAGCAATTGTCAAATACAAAGAGAAATATTAAAGAGAATTCAAAAATATCCTTATAACTAAAATTTGTTTCAGGGACGCTGCCTCTGGAAACCCCCGCAGGGGTGTTGCCCCTTGACCCCGCGACCTGACTGAGCAAGTCGAAACCCGTTAGGGGGTGCTGCCCATTTGGACCCCCGACATATCTGAGAAGCGTACAAAGAACAAAGATATGAATAAATAGAGGTCGAGTCAAATTCAAGGCAACTCCAACATACATTTTGTAGAATTTGAATAATTAATAAATTACATCATTTTGATTTTTTTTTGCAAACAAAATCATCCATACTTTAATCTAATTTTGTTTAAGAATAATTCTCATAATATAAGATGTTGATGATATTTTATAATTGTATTATGTATTCAAGTACAAAGAATCATTAGTCACTAAAATGATATATATATATATATATATATATATATATATATATATATATATATATATATATATATATATATATATATATGAAAAACAATTTCTACTCGTTTACTTATAAGTTTGCACCCCCTGAAAATTAAGGTAGGTTCCGCCCGGTACTTCAGCCGATCAAACTATAAAGAGCTACTTCGCAACATTGAAACTTACACTTAGTCCACGACAAATAATTTATGAAGCACAAATACTACATGCCAATGATGTGAGACATCCTACTTTTTGTTGTTAATATCGTATCATCGTGTTGTTTTCGTATCATTGTATATGTATCCATGCTTTATAGAAAACAATGCTTGTAGTCAACCCGTTGTCTGAATATTAAATTGAGGAACCAAGGAGCAGAAGCTGCGAAATGAACGAATACAGTGCTGATGATGTATATGAAAGAACATCATGCATTAGGCATTCATATGCAATTCATATCATATGCTTTATGTCCATGGGCAGATCCCCATTGATATCAGTGTGGGCAATTTCCCCACCCTTAAAAAAATAAATAATGTATTAGCAGGGGCATTTTTTATATTTTTCCCCCACTCAAAAGAACCTTATTGTACTAATATTATCATCTTAAGTATTGTTGCCCATCCCGCAAGTCCGCTTCTGTTTGCAGCCGCTGTCGTGATTTGTGCATTTGACGTTCAAGGCGTCGCCGCCTCATAGTTTTCTTCTTCCCAGTCGCATTTGATGTTCAAGAGGTCTCTCAACGCTCGCAGTTCACACTTCACTGGCTTTTCGTAGTTCGCACTTTGCCAGCTTATTTGAAGAGTTTCCTACTACTCCACTTGCTATATTTCTTGATTCTATTTTTTCCTTACCTACATATTGAAAAATTGCTAGTATACCGTTTGAGAAATGATAAGTTAGTTTAGATTTTTCATTTTTGTTTGGTTACAAGTTGGATTTAACTCAAGTAGGATTTGGTTAATCCTGCAAATTGTAAATTCAGATTTTATAAATCTAGAGAAGATTAAAACTTGAAAATTGCATGACATGTCAACAATTAAATTCTTGATGAATGGCCTTGCTTATATTTTCTTAGATTTTCATTGTACTTCTTTTTGGTTAGATTTTTTCAGTTTGGTTACAAGTTGGATTTTAGATCTTGTATTTTACTTATAATGAAGTTAGAATGATGCATTAATGGTAAAGCCTTAAACCATGATTTAAATATATGGGAAAATCAAATGATTGTACAAGAGCTCACCTCAAGTTCTGAGATGTTCATTGCATTTCTTTTTGTTCTTGTTTTAGAAATGGAATGATTTTTTAAGTGAAAAGAACATGTCGAGATTGATATTAACAATCTCTCTGTTGACCCTAGTCTTCGACCATCAATATGGAGTTATGATGTGAATGAGCGTGATAAAGTTCGTAGAGCTTATTTGTTGAATGGACTACATTAACCAAAAAATCATCATTTCCCTCAAACATTGATAGGAAATATTGCGTGTGGCGCATCATTTTCATGTTCATAGGCCGTCGGAATAAGCTCTACTAGGGTTTTTTCCCTCCGTGGTGAAACCCGTTTTGCCTTGCTCATGCCTTCCGACGACGTCTCTTTGTTCAGGTAAGTGATTTGTCTTTTCATTTTGTGTATTCCTTGAGTTTTTCTGCTTTCTCATCCCTTCTGTTTTCGATGGCTGGTAAGTGCTTAGTGGATGCCAGATTTCTTGATGGAAAAACAACTTCTAAGTCCTTTCGTGATGTTTTATCCGGTAACGTCTCTTCATTTCCTGACCTGAAAATCACTACTCACCGTGGGCTTCCCTCTTTATGGATTTCTGAGGCCAAGATTCTTTTGATTGCCTCGTTATTTGATTTCGCTTTGGGTGGGAAATTTCCTACCCACCAACCTTCCCTTCAAGCTATTCAAAAAAAAAAAAGAAAAAAAAATTCAACCTTAAACTTATCGGTGATTTCTCTATTATGGTGCTCAATCTGAAGCATATAACAACAACATCAAGCCTTTGTCCCACTACGTGGGGTTGACTAAATGAATCATTTTTCTCCATCGTGTCCGGTTAAAAGTCAAATTCTCATTTAAATCTAATAAAGAAAGATCATTTCTAATATTTTCTAACCAAGTCTTTTTATGTCTACCTCTATCTATCTTAACATAAGTCAAATCTAATACCTCAACTTTTCTAATTAGGTCATTGGAAGGCCTCAGTTTAATATGACCAAACCATCTAAGGCGACTCTCTCTAATCTTATCTTCCACAGGAGCTACTCCAATCTTTTCATGTATATGCTCATTTCGTATCCTATCTCTAAGGGTCAGGCCGCTCATCCACCTAAGCATCCTCATATCTGCAACACTTATCTTAGTATTATGCTTCTCTTTTAATGACTAACATTTGACACCATAAAGCATTGCAGGTCTCACCATCATCTTGTAGAGTTTTTTCTTAAAGTTTGAGGGGGACTTTTCTATCATACAATAAGCCTGATGCATTCCTCCACTTCAACCATCCAAGTTAAATTCTGCCGATAATATCCCAATCAATTTCACCATCACTATGAACAATAAATACAAGATATCTAAAACGTGTACTCTTATTAATGACTTGATCGTCCAAAGTCACAATCCCATCACTAGGTTTATTGCTACTAAAATTACACTCCATATATTCAGTTTTAGATCTACTCAAGCGAAAACCTTTAAACCCTAAAGATGACCTCCATAATTTGAGTTTACCTTCAACTCCCTCTCTAGTCTTATCAACAAAAAGAATATCATCAGCAAAAAGCATACACCAAGGTACATCCTCTTGCAAATTTTTAGTGAGAACATCCATGACTAAATCAAAAAGATATGAACTTAAAACTGATCCTTGTGTAATCCAACCGAAATAGGAAATACTTGGTCAAACCACCTTGTGTTTGAACACAAGTAATAGCTCCTGCATACATATCTTTAATGATTTGAATATAAGCATTATTAATGAAATTACCAGATGCGTCAAAAGGGGGGTGAATTGGATGATTAAAAACTTCTTTAATGAAAAGAAATATCTTTTTATGACTTTATGCGGAAGTGAATTTCATTCACAATAAAAAGATAGATAATCAAATTCATCCACGCAATTAACCACAATAAAAATAAATGCTGAAATAAAGTGCAGAAAAAATAAAGGAAAGAACACACCAATTTAAGTGGTTCGGTAAAACCATGACCTACGTCCACTCCCCTGAGGCACCCTCCGAGTATTACACTAAACCTTTAGTGATTCTCCTTTAGCTCCCACAGTTAGGCGGAGAAGCCCTTACACAATCACTTCCACCTTCCCCGGTGCGGCGGAGGAGCCGAGTACTTTGACACCAATGAGATCTTCTTCTTCCCAAAACTTCCTTCAAGACGAACCTTGAATCTGATGGTACTGAGGTGCAAGCTCGCCGGAGCAACCGTGTGATCTCCTTCACACTCCCTTGAAACCCCCTCCAAGGATCTTGTCCCTCTCTCAAATTTTACCCTTTCCTCTCTCTCTTTCAAGTCCTCTCTTCAAGTTTTCTCCAAAAGAATGAAGACACAATGGATGCCAAAGACTCTTATAAAGCCTTATGAGAGTGCTTAAATAGATGGCTCAAAAAACCCTAAAAATACTCAATTCAGTCGTTACTATCGTACAGTACGGTTCTACAATCTTACAGTGCGATCTTCATAAATAGACATCATCCTGGTACGAAGTGGTACGAACAGTTCAAAAATGTTCGTACAGTACGATACTAAATCGTACGGTACGATCCATGACAACACAGTTCGTACAAGACGATAGTCAGGACGATCAAACATCGTCTCTGTTCATCGTATCGTCTCTGTTCATCGTATGGTACGATGTGCATCGTACTGTACGATGAGATAAAAACAACTGATCGTCCGGGACGATTATAATTCGTCTCTGTTCATCGTATTGTATGCATGGGTTCGTACAGTACGATGTTCAAATTATAATTAAGTCCGGATTTCTTGCACTAATCACGGGTTAAGTTAAGTAAGTATTTAAAGAACATCGTACAGTACGAATATGTTCGTACAGTACGAGCGGCGGAAAACACCTTACTTAAGTTAAAACGGCTGTTAAGGTTTTGGCTTTGAATATATCGTACAGTATGAATATATTCGTACGGTACGATTTATTCACAGTATCGTCCTACAACCCTCTGATCGTACGGTACAATTTATCATCGTACAGTACGATCTACAGAGAAGAAATTCTATTACATTCTACATTTAAAACCTCTCCCTCTGTGTGTGTGCATGATCAACAAACTCACATACACCATTACAAGACTTGTCTCAATAAATGAAAATTACAAACTCATTTAATACGACCAATTCTATGCAATCTGGAGCCTTGTATCTTCAAAGAATTGTGCATGATGTACCTGAAATATTAGTCAACATAGAAAGAAATATGCACTACTAATACTAGGAGAAAGAAGAGTTTAATAAATATTATTTGTTATAATCAAAATCATAAACTCGGAAGCCCGAGTTGTAACAATCTCCCCCTTTTTGATGATGTCAAATAATATTGGTTGACTTTGCAAATTAAAAAAAAAAATCTCCTAAACTCCCCCTCAGTAAAAGAATTATATTAAAAATTAGGGGAAAGTTTTTTATTATTATTTTATATTTATATATATATATATATATATATATATATATATATATATATATATATATATATATATATATATATATATATATATATTAAAAAAAATAACAGCAAAAATATAACCAAAATGCAATGCAATAAACAACAATACTTTCTCCCCCTTTGCAAACCCGCTCTGATACCAATTGAATTTACTAGATACGCCGAGAGGGGGGTGAATTGGATGATTAAAGACTTCTTTAATGAAAAGAAATATCTTTTTATGACTTTATGCGGAAGCGAATTTCATTCACAATAAAAAGATAGATAATCAAATTCATCCACGTAATTAACCACAATAAAAATAAATGCAGAAATAAAGTGCAGAAAAAATAAAGGAAAGAACACATCAATTTATAGTGGTTCGGTCAAACCATAACCTACGTCCACTCCCCGGAGGCACCCTCCGAGTATTACACTAAACCTTTAGTGATTATTCTTTAGCTCCCACAGCTAGACGGAGAAGCCCTTACACAATCACTTCCACCTTCCCCGGTGCGGCGGAGGAGCCGGGTCCTTTGACACCAATGAGATCTTCTTCTTCCCAAAAATTCCTTCAAGACAAACCTTGAATCCGATGGTACTGAGGTGTAAGCTCGCCGGAGCAACCGTGTGATCTCCGTCACACTCCCTTGAAACCCCCTCCAAAAATCTTCTCCCTCTCTCAAACTTCACCCTTTCCTCTCTCCCTTTCAAGTCCTCTCTTCAAGTTTTCTCCAAAAGAATGAAGACACAATGGCTGCCAAAGACTCTTACAAAGTCTTATGAGGTCTCAAAAAACCCAAAAAATACTCAATTCAGTCGTTACTATCATACAGTACGGTTATACAATCGTATAGTACGATCTTCATAAATAGACTTCATCCTGGTACGAAGCGGTACGAAGAGTTCAAAAATGTTCGTACAGTACGATACTAAATCGTACGGTACGATCCATGACAACACAGTTCGTACAAGATGATAGTCAGGACGATCAAACATCATCTCTGTTCATCGTATGGTACGATGTACATCGTACAATACAATGAGATAAAAACAACTGATCGTCCGGGGCGATTATAATTCGTCTCTGTTCATCGTATTGTACGCATGGGTTCGTACAGTACGATGTTCAAATTATAATTAAGTCCGAATTTCTTGCACTAATCACGGGTTAAGTTAAGTAAGTATTTAAAGAACATCGTACAGTACGAACATGTACGTACAGTACGAGCGGCGGAAAACATCTTACTTAAGTTAAAACGGCTGTTAGGGATTTGGCTTTGAACATATCGTACATTACGAATATATTCGTACGGTACGATCTATTCATAGAATCGTCCTACAACCCTCTGATCGTTCGGTACGAATTATCATCGTACAGTACGATCTACTGAGAAGAAATTTTATTACATTCTACATTTAAAACCTCTTCCCCTGTGTGTGTGCATGATCAACAAACTCACATACACCATTACAAGACTTGTCTTAATAAATGAAAATTACAAACTTATTTAATACGACCAATTCTATGCAATCTTGAGCCTTGAATCTTCAAATAATGGTGCATGATGTACCTGAAATATTAGTCAACATAGAAAGAAATATGCACTACAAATACTAGGAGAAATAAGAGATTAATAAATATTATTTGTTATCATCAAAATCATAAACTCGGAAGGTCGAGTTGTAACAATCTCCCCCTTTTTGATGATGTCAAATAATATTGGTTGACTTTGCAAATTAAAAAAAAAAAATCTCCTAAACTTCCCCTCAGTAAAAGAATTATATTAAAAATTAGGGGAAAGCTTTTTTTTATTATATTTTTTTAAAAAAAATAACAGCAAAAATTAAACCAAAATGCAATGAAATAAACAACAATACTTTCTCCCTCTTTGCAAACCCGCTCTGATACCAATTGAATTTACTAGATGCGCCAAGAGGGGGGTGAATTGGATGATTAAAAACTTCTTTATTGAAAAGAAATATCTTTTTATGAATTTATGCGGATGCGAATTTCATTCACAATAAAAAGATAGATAATCAAATTCATCCACGCAATTAACCACAATAAAAATAAATGAGGAAATAAAGTGCAGAAAAAATAAAGGAAAGAACACACCAATTTATAGTGGTTCGGTCAAACCATGACCTACATCCACTCCCCGGAGGCACCCTCCGAGTATTACACTAAACCTTTAGTGATTCTCCTTTAGCTCCCACAGTTAGGCGGAGAAGCCCTTACACAATCACTTCCACCTTCCCCGGTGCGGCGGAGGAGCCAGGTCCTTTGACACCAATGAGATCTTCTTCTTCCCAAAACTTCCTTCAAGACAAACCTTGAATCCGATGGTACTGAGGTGCAAGCTCGTCGGAGCAACCGTGTGATCTCCTTCACACTCCCTTGAAACCCCCTCCAAGAATCTTCTCCCTCTCTCAAACTTCACCCTTTCCTCTCTCCCTTTCAAGTCCTCTCTTCAAGTTTTCTCCAAAAGAATGAAGACACAATGGCTGCCAAAGACTCTTACAAAGTCTTATGAGAGTGCTTAAATAGAGGTCTCAAAAAACCCAAAAAATACTCAATTCAGTCGTTACTATCGTACAGTACGGTTCTACAATCGTATAGTACGATCTTCATAAATAGACTTCGTCCTGGTACGAAGTGGTACGAACAGTTCAAAAATGTTCGTACAGTACGATACTAAATCGTACGGTACGATCCATGACAACATAGTTCGTACAAGACGATAGTCAAGATGATCAAACATTATCTATGTTCATCGTATGGTACGATGTACATCGTACAGTATGATGAGACAAAAACAACTGATCATCTGGGACGATTATAATTCGTCTCTATTCATCGTATTGTACGCATGGGTTTGTATAGTATGATGTTCAAATTATAATTAAGTCCAGATTTCTTGCACTAATCACGGGTTAAGTTAAGTATGTATTTAAAGAACATCGTACAGTACGAACTTATTCGTACAGTACGAGCGGCGAAAAACACCTTACTTAAGTTAAAACGACTGTTAGGGTTTTGGCTTTGAACATATCGTACAGTACGAATATATTCGTACGGTACGATCTATTCACATAATCGTCCTACAACCCTCTGATCGTATGGTACGAATTATCATCGTACAGTACGATCTACTGAGAAAAAATTTTTTTACATTTTACATTTAAAACCTCCCCCCCCCCCCCCCCCCCCCCCTGTGTGTGTGTGTGCTTGATCAACAAACTCACATACACCATTACAAGACTTGTCTCAATAAATGAAAATTATAGAGTCATTTAATACGACCAATTCTATGTAATCTTGAGCCTTGAATCTTCAAAGAATGGTGCATGATGTACCTGAAATATTAGTCAACATAGAAAGAAATATGCACTACAAATACTAGGAGAAATAAGAGATTAATAAATATTATTTGTTATCATCAAAATCATAAACTCGGAAGCCCGAGTTGTAACAATTAACTCCTTTCTTTTCAAGAACTCTCCAAAGCACTTCTCTTTAATATAAGCATTATTAACTCCTTTCTTTTCAATCTGAAGCATGTCTTGATAAAATTAGTGAATGATTTGAATTACTGTAATATCTTTGAACATCGATCCTATTTTATTAACAATTGTTGCGTGCAGTTGATCAAGTGGTCGCCTTTGTTTGATGTGGATGTTGAATCACTTATTATTCATATTTGGGTGTCTTTCCTGCATTTTAGACCTCATCTTTTTTCTCCAATAATTCTTCATGACCTCAGTTCCATGTTTGGCCACCCCCTTAAAATTGATCATGTTATCTCTATTGGTTATAGACCCTCGATTATTTGTGTTTTGGTTGAATTGGATGTTTCCAAACAATTTCCTAACAAGGTTTGGATTGGTCCGGATAATTTGGGACATGTCCAATCGGTTATTATGGATGATATTCTATTGTATTACTTTCATTGCAAATCTTTGGGGCATTCCAAATCAGAATGTCTTATCTTGCACCCACATTTGTTAAAGCCCATATGAACCTGGAGGTTCATCCTACTGTTATTGAGCATGTTAAAAATGTGAGTCTGTTCGACATGTCTAATGAAGATGTTGTTGTGGAACTTGGTCGAACCAATGTTTAGTCAATTCGTTTGTTTGGCCTTTTGTGTCTCCTAGTTCTTTGGGGGTTGGCTATCACGACGTTTCTGTTACTGCTGTTAATTCACCTGAGGGCGGGAAGATTTTGGTAGTTAATGAGGATAACGTTTTCATTCGGTGAATGATTGTGATGATGGAAATATAGTGGGTTTAACTAATGGGGGCACTGGCTCCCCTATGACCTTGCCGAATGTTGTTAGAGAGGAGGCTATTTTGACTTTGAACAATTGTATGGTGAATTGTATTGATGATGGTGGTAAGGATGATGTTGTGAATTTTGACTTTGCTGCCTTGGAGCTAGATGCTATTGGTCTTTTGGGTAGACCATCTGAGGCTGTGAATGTTGGGGTTTCTAATGATGCTTTGGCTCTTAAGAGTACCGAGAATTCCATTGGTGCTTTTTGTGATGGGGCTGTGGTTGGGTAGGCTCTTAGTCCTGTTGTTATTGTTGGAAATGAAGTGTCTCTTGGTGCTGTGGCTATTAACCTTTCTATTGTGTCTCTTGTGACGCCTGTTGTCGGCTTGTGTCGGCCTCCTCCGTGGGATTGGGAGTAAATGAGCAGCTTGTTGATGTCCTAGTTGCTTTATTGTTTGCTAACGCCTTTGTTAAGTCCCAAATTGATGGGCTTCAAGACTCTTCTTCTTCTTCTTCTGAAATTGATGAAGAGGAAGTGTTTGAATAGGAGGATGGTTTGCGAGAAAATATCGTACCGGGGGGGGTAAACGAAGAAAGAGAAAATCCAAAAAATAGTTTTCTTGTGTTTGGCTTGGTGGCTGCTACTTTGGTGTCTTCTCTTACTAATTGCGCTCTTTTCCTTTACTGGTGTGGATTGTGCTGCTGGGGGTGTTATTTCTGATCCGGGCAATGATGTCGCGGGTCTCTTCTATCATTCCTGATGGCTTGGCTTGTTGGCAACCATTGGCAGGTAGTGTGGGCTTCAGTTGTGTGGCTTGGTGTTCTCCTTTGGATGGTCCTTGTCTACATTTTGGGTGGTTGCAGTTGATCCGCCTTTAATTGAGCCTGTCTCATTTATTAATATTCGCATTGATGTCGGTTGTTTGTTTTTTGTTATTTTTGCCTACTTGTGTTGTTTTGTTTGGTCAGTGACTGGACTTGTTTGTATCTCCCTTCTTTTTATGGACTAAAGTGTTTTAAAAAAATGATAGGAAATATTGCACATAGATTTAACTTAAAATAGTTTGAAGAATTTCTTGATTGGATAAAATACATTGTATAAAAGTCGTATTTATCTGTGTTGCTAACTATTTAAGCCTCAAGAGCAAGTTAGTACTTGTTAAGGCAGTGGAGACACATTTTTTGGTGAGGGGTTTAAGAACTGAAAGAGAAAAGATAAGCTTTTGGGTCATGTTGGAGAACATAACAGTGCACACAACAATGCTAGATAAAAATGTCAGGCTTTAATGAAGCTTCAAGAGCAAAGTATTCCAACTTTATGGTCAGGCAAGGAGGAGATAAATAAAAAAGAATTTCGTATCATGTTATTGCAGCTGTTGATTGTGTTTAATTTCTTATTTGCCAATGGCTATTGTTTCGTGAGTATGATAAATCATCTAGCTAGGATAACCAAGGAAATTATATTAAACTATTTCGGTTTCTTGCAAATTATAATGAAGAGGCCATAAAAGTTACATTTGAAAATACAAGTTCTAAGTTAAAATTGATTGCACCAAAGGCCAAAAAGTGATTTATAGTTATATGGATGTTGAAACATTGACTATAATTATGAATGATATTGCTGATTATTACTTCATCATTCTTGTTGATGAGTCCCACAATGTATCTACAAAAGAACTGTTAGTTGTTATGGTGAGATACATGGATAAGTTGGGCCAAGTAATTGAATGTTTATTTATATTACCCATATATCTTCAATAAATGCAGTAACACTCAAGGCATTAGTCGAAGGTCTTCTTGCAAAACATTCGATAAGTATATGTAGAATATGTGATCAAGGTTATGATTGAGCATCTATTATACGTGATGAGTTTAATGGTTTAAAAGCACGCATTCTGAAAGATAATCCTCACGAATTTTATATTTATTATTTTTGCTCATCAACTTCAATTATGTTTGGTGGTTGTTGCAAAAATTTATTATCAAGTAAAGCATTTATTTGAAATCACTTCAAAAATTATCAATACTATTGGAGCTTCATGTAAGAGAAATAATACTCTAAAAGCTATTTAGCGTGATAAAATAATTTTTCATTTAAGTAGTGAAGAGTTAATTAGTTGTCGAGTTTTGAACCAAGAAATCAATTTGCATCGTGCTGGTGATACCTATTGGAGCTTGCATTTTTAAACATTAATCAGTCTAACAAAATATATGCTTTTGTACTTGAAGTGGTTGAAATTATCAAGGAATGGGGGTTATATGATCAACAATCAGTTGAAGCTGATGTTTTAATATATATCATTAAATATTTTGACTTTGTATTAGCACTACATTTAATTATTGATATTTTAGAGATAACAAATGAATTATCACAAAATTAATAAAGAAATGATCAAGATATTATAAATGCAATGAAATTGGTTCAATTGTTTTAGCAACGATTGTAGATGATGAGGAAAAATGGGTGAGAGTTTTTACTTGATGAAGTGTCATATTTTTGTAATTCTTTTGAAATTAAAATTTCAAATATGAATTTTAAATTCAAGGCTTGAAGACGTTTTGTACGAGAAGGTGCATAAAATAATAAACTTTCATCATTATCGAATTGATTTATTATATACTTTTGTTGATATGCAACTTTTAGAACTTAATAACAGGTTATCTAAAATTAGTACTGAGTTATTTCATTATTTGACATGTCTAAATCCGAGTAATGTGTTTTTGTTTATGATAAGGAAAAGTTAATTCGTCTTATAGAGTTATATCCAACAGATTTCTCTATAGTTGATCTTGTGTCTCTTGAAAATCAACGATATACTTATATTATTAATATGCGTACTAGCAATGAGTTTGCATCTTTGACTAGCATTGCTTCTATTGCAAAACAGATTGTAAAGGCAAAAAAAATATTGTGTTTCACCTGGTTTATAGACTTATTGTTTTGGCACTTACTTTACCAGTTCTACTGCTACAGTAGAAAGAACTTTTTCTGCAATGATGATTATTAAGCATCGGCTGTGTAGCAAAATGGGTAATGCATGGCTTATTGATTATCTAGTATCATATATTAAGAAAGAAGTATTTGATTTTGTTTCGAATGAAGTCATTATGCAACATTATCAAAAAATGCAAAGTGAAAAGGTAAAGTTTGTATTTTTTTTTTTATAAATTATAATAAAATATAAGGCTTTACTTAGAATTTTACTAATGAAATATATACATATTTTTTTATATTTGCTCTTTTATATATTTAGTTTATCCACCCTAAAAATAAAGGCCGGATACACCCCTTTTTATGTCAGCACATTTACAATATTAGGAGCGCATTGCAACAAACATTTAGAATTACATCACTTGATCACAATTTAAATACTCCTTTTATGTGTAAATAACCATAAAATAATGAAATTACAAATTTTTCTTTCATCAAATAATGAAAATTATTCAATGCATGCCACATATCACAATACATTTAGAATCATATACACCTTAAAAATTTTACAATCTATTACAAATATTCTAATCCCTTAAAATTAGAATAAATATTTGAGTGCCACCATAGAGATCAGCAAGATTGACAAGGAGTGCACCATTGAGATCTTTGCAGCTGAATTAGGGAGAATCAATGGCCGTTGATTCTCTGGAGTGTCGTTAATGGACGGTGGAGATGCTATCGCAGATGGTGTTTGTGATGATGTAGTAATGGGCGGCGGTGGTGAGTCCACGTTAACAGAAGCTACAGCAAGAAAAATAAAGACAAAATAGAAATGATGAGATTGAATCTCAGCAATCCAATGTTGATCCTACGGCTATTGTAAAAGTGTAGATATCTTACGAAGAGGGGGCTGTGGGGGGAGCGGAGGAAGCGAAGGAGCATAGCTGACTGGCCCTGCAAAGTAAAGTTATATTAAAATTTGATGCATTAAGGTTTTGTTTGGAATAGTTTTTTTATTATTCTGTAAAGTTATTATAGTAAAGTAACTTTTTAAAGCTGTAATAGAAAGCAACTCTTTAATGAAAAATATTTTAAAAGCTGTAATTAGTGGTCTGATAAGCTGTTCCAAACAAAATTTAAATAAAAAATAATATAGTTGTGTACCTGGGCCTGGAAGAGGAGCTCCAACAGCTGCAAACAAATGAAATCCAACATTATATAACCCAACATAAAAATTAATAGCTATATTTTAATAACGAGTGATACCAATAATTAAGAATTTATTTATCAAAAAATGGATTTTTTATTGAATTTAATGCATTCATATGAACATATCTCAACTAAAATTAGAGATCCAGGGCGTGTTTAAGACAACTGCAGCTTTTTTCTAAGGTGATTTTAAAACTCTCTTGGAGAAAATAACTTTTTAGAAAGTTATTGTAAAAGCGGCTTTTCAACACTAAAATTTTTTTAAATTAGTAAAAAAATAGCAATCAAATAAAAATTATGTGTGATCTAAAAAACAAAATAGAAAGAAAGTTGTTTCCAAAATACTCTTAGGTTTAGTTTGGGACAGCTTTTGTAATGCTTTCTAAAACGGCTTTCTAGTATAAAATTTTCTAATTTAAGAATTTTTTATATTAGAAAGCTTTTTTTAGAAAGAAACAAAAAAAAGTGTTCAAAATGAAATCTTACTCAACATTAATTTATTTATCTTAATAATTTATAGAGAAGTATTAATGTATAAATATAGATGGAAAAAGAATTACATTGCCTCTTGCTTTAAAATCTAGAATTATTTTTTATAAGGAAGCTTAATATTTTTAACTAATAATTCTATATCTTCTACATCAAATGTCATTAATTTATGCTAATTATCTAAAATTGACCACATGTTTGCTTTTCTGCACTTGATATATTTTTTATCAATAATTTCAATCATTTAATGCATTTTGGACGGCTGTGATTGATTATTGAGAGAGAGAGAGAGAGAGAGAGAGAACAAACCAGTGCTACATTGAAGAGGAACGGATCTTCTTCCACAAAGTTGTGTCAATGAAATGGAAATAGTTTTATTAAATGGCAAAGTTAAGGGCACATTTCCTGTAAGTATAAGGCATGCACACTGCACACTATTGCTGACAAGAGAAGCCAGAGAGCTGCAGCAATCACCAGATTGACCTCCTCCATTAGTGCTTCCTGTGAGAAAATTGAAGCAGGGAGTAAAGGTGCTAATTAGCGAACTTGTACATGCTGTAGAGATCTGCTGGCCATTTACAGCTGAAGTAAAGAAGAAGAAGAAGAAGAAGAAGAACAGGAAGAAGAAGAAGAAGATAGGATTAATGGAGGTTGAGTATCTGGTTATCGCCATGGAGGTTAAGTTATGAAGAGAATAAGATTGGGAGCAGCAGATTTATATATTTATAAGTTTGTTGTGAAGATTACCAAACATAGCTAACTATGACTTGGAAGAGAAAAGTGAGGGATTAGACGAGGAAATGGAGGAGGAGACTGCTTTTGTAAGGAATGGCTGAGGGGATTGGATTTTGAATAGATGGTGAAGATGACTTAAGAATATTGAAATGTTTGAATTATTGGGTGGAAATAGCTCAACAACTCTGTTTGGGGGGATGATAAGATAATGAAATCATACGTATTTATGTGTATGTTTTACATGTTGCAGATACATTTTATAATTTTATGAACATATGAAATGATTGAGAAGCTCATAATTCGAGATTTTGTGCCCGAGAGATTTCTTTGAGCAAACAGTTTAATTGAATCGAATCGATTTGAGCTATGATTTGACCCTTCTGGTCCATCTTTCATGGAGAATTATGCTTAATCAAGCTTATATTAGTAGGAACCTAATGCTATAGAGGAGTATAATTGATACTCCCTCAAAATTTTGAATAAAAAATTTCTGGATGTAAATTAAAAATAGTTCGGATTCTGATTTCAACAAATTTATAGTCAAGTTGAGCTTCTCGATGAGACAAACATGGAGATAATAAAACTGATCCGAGTCGATTCTGAATAAGCCCAAATCAAGTACTTCAAGTGTAATTTAAAATTCGAGACATTAACTAAAGGAACAAATAATCTCCAAATATCTCATACTTATAGTCAAATCAAACATCTCAATAAGATAAATTTAACGAGCCCAATATTAACTAATTTCATCATCATTAAAGCATTTAAATGTTGTCATGGTAGTCATGGACCGTATATTGGCGTGTTTCAGATTTTGACAATATTTATGAGGCATGTTATTTTAAAAAATTTATAAATAGTCACATACTCTCAATATGAAGGGGGGGCTTGGACATTGGCTTGAAATTGAAGAGATATCAGTGACTTGAAGAATTATGGAGCTCCACCCAAGCATCACAATCAAACAACCACTTGATCAAGCATCACAATCAAACAACCACTTGATCGTTGTCACAGTACTAGTGTCGCTTGTGTATGGTCCTCCGATCACCGTTGTCCAACAATGATCCCCCATCCACTCTCCCCCAATAAAGGTCCTCTAAATATCATCACCCAACTATAATCATCCAACTACTATCCCCATATTACGATCCTTCAAGCAGCATCGTCTCCTTACTACAGTCATCCAACCATCATCACACAATAATGATTCTTTTACCACTATCACTCGATTACGATCCCTCGACCACTGTTGGCTGATTATGACCCTCCAACCACCATCACCTAACTATGATCATGTAGTCATCGTCACTCAACCATGATCATCTAATCATCGTCACCCAGATATAATCATTCAACCACAATTACATTATTATAATCTTCCAACCATCAAGTAACAACAACAAGTATGTTTATATGATGTATTGAAATACATCATCAACAAGATTATATCAGCATCAAATAATGCCAATAATATATAACAACTCATACTTTTCTTATCTTTTTTCCTAATCTAAGAACATGTGTTTTTGTCATTCAAGATGCACGCTACCAATAATATAGATAGAATGCCAATAAGCAACTCTTTGGCTTTGTCAATTCTTTGTTTTACAAGTCACTTGTTGACCTATTTTGTACTTATAAACAATTTCTAATACTACTCAATTTAAGCAATTATATGTGTCAAATGTGAAGGCAGAGTCAATATTTTGTAACATAATTGATTTGAATAGTAAATATTTTTAAAGGATTGATGTGTCATGTCAAAAATTTTATATTGTATTTATATTTAAAAATTGAAAAATTATTACGTGCAAAGCTAGGATGCCAGCTTTCGGACTCCAATCAAGTGAAAACACATGAATTTTTTCTCTCTCTTATACGCAAAGTGTGTATAAGAGAGAGAAAATGCATGTGGCTTCACGTGATAGTAGTCCGGATGAAAAACTACGTCTGAATTGCTCACGTCTCCTGCACGCATTCAAATATACCAGTTGACAAGTCTACGTAAGCAAATTTGGGCAGAAAAAATTGGATAAAAATATTTTGATTTGACTGAAATAAATTAATTTAGTTTTGAATTATAAAAAATTATTAATAAAAATATTTATTATAAAATATTAAAAATTTTAATTTAATAACCAAAATAATTATCATAAAAATCCTTCAATATTTATAATAATTTAATAACAATACATAAATTCATTTTTCATAAAAGATATGCTGAAATTAAATAAATATTAAATTATTTTTCAATTAAATGAAATATATTTCATTTGACCTGTCAAATTTTGGAGAAATTAATCTGGATGGGAAAAATCATTTGGATATGTGAGTGTACATATTTGTACATAGTGTATGTCAAATCAGTGTACACACAGCATGTATGCTCACAATTCAGATGATTATTCCCTTCCGGATTCCGCACAGAATAATTTCTCCAATTTTTGGAGCCAATTATGGTAGAAATTACGTTAAGAACCTAAGTTATTTTCAGCTAGTTTGGCCATCAACCTACGAACTATATTCCAAAAAAATGATTAGTTTTATAATCCAACGCCAACTACTCCAAATCCAACAAATATCATAAAAATGTTTAATAAGCCAATATTCACATGACGTCATGTGTGCATTATTTACATCATAATAAAATGAAAAAAAATCAGGGGCTTATAGTAAGAAATTTAATTAAAAAATGATAATTATTCATAAACAATAACAGTCTTTATTAATTTCAAAATAGTTATATAAAATTTATTAGACAATTTTTTTATTATTCATGAATTATAAATTAAAGCATTATTTGAAATGATTGCTGTATTTTGTAAAGCTGATTATAAAATTATTATAGGGAATTTAACTTTTTTAGAACTTGTTATAAATACTATAAATATAATATTTTAATTTTTTTTTTTTTTTGAAAAGTTACATTTTAAAAGCTACAGCTTCCTAACAAATACATTTTTAAAAAGCAACATAAAAGTAGCAAGAAAGCTGTTCTAAACAGATCCTAAGGTTTTGTTTAGGATGATTTTTTTACAACTTTTTTAAAAAGATTTCTAGTACAAAAATTTTTAGGGGAATTTTTAAGAGTAAGCATAATTAGAAACATAATTAGGACATTACACATCATTTTTTCAAAATTTAAAAGGAGACATAATTGCCCGTTTAAAGGGTGATTATGTGTTAAGCCATAATCGCCGGTTTGATGGGCGATTAACATACCAGGAAAAAAAAGAGATTTTGGCATGTCTTGATTTTTTTAAAAAAAGTTAGTTATCCTTGCCCAAATTTTTTTAAAAAAAATAGTTTTAGATTGTTTAGGCTATGTGATATAATTAATAAAAAATGCATTAAAAATTACTAATTAATGCATTGATAGAAGTTGTAAAGGGAATATTTCATTTAAATCTTCAGAAATTATAAATTGTGCTTTGATAAAATAACCCGGTATAATTTTTGTAGCGCATCTTTAGAGATACATTTTTTTTTTTAATTTCAAACCCGGTGGTCTATTTTTGAATATTTGTATGTACTAATTTTGGATATTGAATGCCTCTTTCTTAAAAATATATTTAAAAGCATAGCATCCCGATATTGTCAGAATCATTTTGCAATGACAATTGATTCAGCTTCCAATGATACATCACATCGGATGAGCTATAAAGTTGTCTGGTCAATTCAAGTTATATTGTGGTTTTTGGCTGCTAGTGTTTGTTGAATATCTTTAATTTCAACTATATAAAGGGTGAATGGTAGATACATTGAGTATAGTTGTTGAGTTATTGTTTGAGTTATTCAAAATATTTTGGCCATGTATAGAGAATATTACAGACATTCCCAACAAAGAAAGGTTTGATGATGCAAGCCAAAGAATGCATAATTGCATAGCACAAGCCGGTGATAGTTCGTTAGAGCAGAAGGTTAATCAAAATGAGATATTTAGGTTTAGCGTACATGAATGGTCGGAAGACGATGATGATTGCCTCTGGGATATACACGCCGAGTTAATTAAGGTAAAACTTTATAAGACAATAGAATTCTTAAATGTTGTCGGTTGAAAATCTCTTCAAATT
Organism: Dendrobium officinale; assembly: GCA_019514585.1. Classification (NCBI taxonomy): domain Eukaryota; kingdom Viridiplantae; phylum Streptophyta; class Magnoliopsida; order Asparagales; family Orchidaceae; genus Dendrobium; species Dendrobium officinale. The sequence continues at coordinate 2,980,406 of CM033698.1, read as the reverse complement.
AAATTTCGGAAAGTTAATGGTCATCATGTCAACCCTCATTTCTTACAGATGCGGTACCATAATATGAAATGCCATAGAGAAAGTGGACATTCCCCTCCCGATATTAACTGTAGCCATCTTGATATTGAGCATGTAATTTTATATAGTGACTGGTAGAAAGATAAATTCATTATGAATTTCTATAAATAAAAGAGCGGATGAACGAGGTATTACCTGATGGTAACCTTAGAGAGTTCTTCAATGTTGACGACTGGCGAGACCTTTAGTATGAGTTCGAGTTCAAGCAGAAATATTGTCCAACTCAAGCACAACTACAGTCACGTTATCATATGTTGATTAAGAAATAGGAAAGTTATGTAGTCTTATTAATGTTATGTACGCAAAAATATTTTATTTTTTATCACCTATTTTTATTGTTTAGCAGGAAGTGTTTCTAAGTGTTTTTATTTGTTATGTATTCGGTTCCTTATGAATTTAAATTTTTTTAAAAAAAAAATTATATGTTGGATGAATACTTCTTCTTACTTGTACATTTTGTGTTTTGAATTTTAATGTGATATAAAAAGGTGATTATTGAAATGAGAACTTAACTTTTCTCTAAATTTTTGTAGTTAATAATATCTAAAAGTTGAAATAATTTGTATTATGAAATCATATGTACAGGTAAATATACATATGTTGTCCCATCAGTATGACTTGTAAAATCAACTTTTATATTATAACATCACTATGTATTGACAACATATTATAATTAATATAATCTTCTTCAATGCTCCTATAAATAGAGGACATCCTCAATCCTTCTAAGCAAAAGATTATGGAGGGCAGCAGTCGATGCATGGATGTCATTCGCATCAAGCCCAACACTTATGAGTAATGTACCCCTATACTTACCCAATAGCAAAGTTCCATCTAGGCTGAGTACAGGCCGGCAGAAACTCCAACCAATGATAGATGGCCTAAAAGCGCAAAATAACCTTTGAAATCGATATGAACTAGAGGATTGGATTTTGTACACAATTCCAAGCATAGCTTGAATAATACCTTCCATGAACAAATTCAGTGATCGGTAAGACTCTTTCCAACTGCGAAATACTTCCTTCTGACGTGCATCACATGCTTTCATGTATGAAACTTTAATGTTAAATTTCACCTCAATTCTTCCAATTAATTCTCTAGGTTTAATATCCATTTGTTTCCTTATAGTTGAAATAATAAAAAAGCTAATGAACTATGAATTACATTGCTTGTGACCTGCTTGAAGAATAGGGTTCGTGTACGTATGTGGACCTCTTATGGTATATATCTTCCATACCCCACCCAATCGCTTGCTTAGGCTAGCATGTAAACGTCAAGGACACTTTGTTGTCGCATTATTATGTTGTATACAAGAAACTATGATTTTTTGTTTGTTTGAAGCCACCACGATAAATTAAACATTATTTGTAATTATTGACCAAATGTGTAAGGCAAACTATAGTTCAGATTTTCAGGGGAAACACATATGCTCTACCAATTCATTCAGAATAATAAATTCATCATTCGTAATGCTGAAAACATTATTACTATCAGTTGCAACCTCCGCATTCCACTGATATGTAGTCTTGAGAATCTCAGCATATTCATTATTAGATGTCATGCCCTCTTCAATATTGTCAGTTCTTATAGAATAGTCATGAATAATATCATTGGTATTTGACTGAACACCAACATTTATAACAGCAGAATTATGAAGAATATCATCAAACTCTTCATCCCCATCATCACTTGAACCACTGCTCATTTTCTCATACCCCTCATCATTAATAGTAGGAGCAGATAATCTAATTCATTCACTTCAAAAATAGAAGTAGACTGGGATTGTGTAGAAGGACAATAGGGCAATTCCTTTTGGTTAGAGGTTAATTTGAATCTGCATTTATACTTATATAATATTAGATCACGAAAAATAAGAACTATAAAAAATTTATAATTTCATTCACAACTAACATACCCAACATGTGTATTTGACATTGATAAGGCCATCTCAGCAGCATCATGCATCTTATGTACATGATTGAGTATGATAGAATCATGAATTTGAGTCGACAGATCTTCATCCAAATTAATATCATCAGAAATTTTCTCAACCTCCACATATAGAATTAGAACTTCAAAAGCAGCCAATGAAAATGGAAACTCACAACCTTCATCGTCTCAACCTTTGAGGCCATAAATTGGTTACCCACTAGAAACAACCCACAATTGACGTCGTGAACTTTGAGGGATCGTACTTCAGCGCCTTAAGAACCCTATCATTTAACTGCTTCAAAGTCGACTTGAATGGAACTTAGAGGGGCCAACATTTACCAACAATATAAGTTGGCAAAAAATTATCATCTAAGGATAACTCTCTGTCATATAATAACATAAAAGATAGTGATCGTGCACTCATTTTGAATACCTACATTTACAATAAATTTGAAACAATATTTTTATTTCATCAAGACAATCGTTAAATTCGTTACATTCCACACTACATTCCAAAAAATTTTCAGTTATTAATATTTCACTATGCTAATATTATCATTAACTCGTTAAATATAAATATTATAAATGGTAATATAAATATTTTTATAAGATATCCATTATAAGCCAAAATAACATAAACAATTTTATGATGTCTAATAAAAAAGTTAACAAAAAAGTCCATTTTTTCACTGACAAATTTGGAACTATTTTCGTACAGTTATATTTACCAATAACATCATAAATTATATGATATCTATTAAAAATAATGAATAATTATTAATGAAAATAAATAATGACTAAATTATCTACATAAGTTTTAACAAAAATAATTAAAAATTATATTAGAAAAAATAATAACCAAGCAAAAATAATATCGAAATAGTATACTCATTGGTTTCAACAAATTTAACAGTTTGTCCCAACAACTGCTAATAAGTTCAATTTTTCTATTAAATTAGATATCAAAAATAATAACATAACTCTTGAACTTGAACATTTCCCCATTTTCCATAATTAAGCATTAACAAACCTATAAAATACATAATAATCATAAATCCTTCACTTTTTGCATGATTTTTCCATAGATATGTACAAAAATACATATAAAATAGGCATCACCTAAAATCATCTTATTCTACAATTTTGCATGGTACATTTACTTTTTTTTCTCCTTATTCTACCTTCTATTTAGGAAAGCAATACAAATATATAAATTTCTATTAAAAAAATACATTTTTACTTACCTAAAACGGCAAAACCGATGAGGAGGCGATGGGCAGTGGCGATGGGCAAAGGCAACGGGATCGAAGAAGCCAAACAAAGACTGGAGCTAGGGATTTTTTGTTGGACTTTTAAACAAGCCAAAATTGCCAGTTTGACAGACGTTTTTGACCTGGTATATTAATCTCCCGTCGAACGGGTGATTATGCCTAATCATCTAATCACCAGTTAAACGGGAGATTATATATACTTTTAAATTTTAAAATAAAGATGCTTAATGTCTTAATTACATTTCTAATCATGCTTAGTCCTAAAAATTGCTCAAATTTTTAGTTCAAGAAACTTTTGTAATAAAAAGTCATTTTATTAAGCAATTAAAAAGCAGTCTCAAATAAAGCCAATCTTTTTTAAAATAAAATGTGTCCATTTTATTTTTATATAGAGCTATCTTATAATATATGAAAAAAATTAAATCTTTGTACTATATATATATATATATATATATATAATATGAGAAGCTTCTAAGGTATTTTTTATTTCCACAAAATTATATCAATCTGCTAGTTCTAGAAACCGTTAGTTGCTTCTCAAAATAAGGTTCAAACCTTATCACGAGTTGGCCATCAACCCAAAGAAACCAAGACAAGTAAGAGAAATTTTGGCTCATGACATATATTAAGTCAAATTCATAGTTAGTAAAAAATTTCAAAATCATTGATTGTATTTGAAAATAAATGCAATATAAATTTTAATCAAAATTTTTTTATACATATTCTATTAATTTTAGAATAAATTTGATGACTTTAAAGCTTCGTTCGATACATGTTTCTTACTAGTTATTAAATCATTTTAAAAAAAAAATGTTTTAATAAGCAATAAAAAAGCCTTCCCAAACTAAGGCTCGGTAGTTTGGAACGGTTTTCTTAGTGTTTCTTAAAGCATTTTTCTAGTAAAAAATTAAAGCTTTTATACTCAAAATTGCTTTAAAAAACAGTAAAAAAGTTATCTCAAACGAAACCTAAGCCTAAGTAAAATTTAATTAGCGTTTTTCTTAACCCAAAAATTTTCCAAGCATATGGCTCCCATTCTCCCATCTTATAAGTCCCCTTCCCCCTCATTTACGCTTACACCACCACCACCACCTCCTCCTCCTCTTTTCTTCTTCCTCTCGCAGCTGCCACAGTAAGCTTCAATATACTGAGGAAATGGCTCTTCGAGCAATGATGATTCTGGTGGCAACGGCCATGGTCATGGCTTATCGATCAATTCCTGTCACCGCACAGACAGGCTGCACGGCAGAGATTATCAGTCTGGCGCCATGCCTGAGCTATATTTCCGGCAACTCGACGGCGCCGTCGTCGAGTTGTTGTTCTCAGCTGAGTAACGTTGTGAGATCGCAACCTCTATGCCTATGCACTGTGCTCAACGGAGGCTTCTCCATTGGTATTTCACTAAATAAGACTCGGGCCTTAGCCCTTCCAGGAGCCTGTAAGGTCCAAACACCGCCTGTTAGTAAATGCAATGGTAACCACTTTCTTCTTCATGTATCACTTTTAATAAGGGCAAATTACTACGTCCGACATTCAATCCAGGTGCACCAAGTCACCCAAATATATTGAGATCCAATGTATTTTAGTGATATGGTATGTCTGAATTGGTTTCCAGATGAACCCGGACACCGGATGTAATAATTTGCCTTTAATAAGAGGTTGTCTAATTTCAGCCAAATATTTTTTTGTGGCTCCATTTAATTCCTAGATTTCAGGAATTCAAACTTTGGTTATATTTAGGTGAAAAAATTTGATTGAATGAATCCTGTCAATAATAGAATTTGAGGGATCTGAAGATTTTGAGTTTTGGGATTTATAAATTTGAAAAAATAAAATCGATTAAGTTTTCCTAATTAAATTTAAGCTTCCTTTGAGACAACTTTCTTATTATTTTTAAGACAATTTTTTAAATTTTTATACTAAAAGCTACTTAAAAAAAAAGCCTCCCAAACAATTTTGTTACTAAAGCAACTTTTTCATACATGAATTTTTAGTTCACCAAATTTTTATTCAAAAAATTATTTTAAAAATAGCATAAAAAAGCCATCCCTAAACAAGCCTTAGGCTTCGTTTGGAACGGCTTTTTTATTGCTTTATAAAACGGAGTTATAGTAAAAAATAAAAAAAAATTGTATAAAACTCCGTTTTAGAAAGCAATAAAAAAGCCGTTCCAAACGAAGCCTTAAGCTTCATTTGGAACAACTTTCTTACTGTTTCTTAAAGCAACTTTCTAATACAATTTTTTTTTCTTAAAGTAGTTTTCTAATATAAAAAATGAAAATTTTGTACTAGAAAATTGCTACAGTAAGAAAACCGTCCCAAATGAAATCTTAATCACTCAAATATGATTATTAAATCTTCAAGTAATCTTAATATAATTTAAATCAAAATATATAAATCCTACTTACCAACCAAACATTCTAGCAGTTGGGGATTCTAAGCTGCCCCTGAATTAAACTAATAACAGAGATTTTGTAACATGCTTCCAGCAACTAGTTCAGGAGGTCCGACGACCTCTCCGGCAAAGTCTCCGGAAGCAACCGCAAGTTCGCCGGTGAGCCCATCAAGTAATCCGGCCCCATCCACCTCTCCGACTGGAACTGGACCTTCAGGTGCATTCATTTTCTTCTACATTTTCCGTTTTTTTTTTTTTCAATCAAAAGCTTGTTTACGAAAAATTAATTTAAATGGATGCAGCAAATGGATCGAAATCAAGGAATGGCAGCTCGAACAAATCAGTTGTTCTCTTTATGCTCTCTGCTGTGTTTTTTGCTTCCTGCTTCTAAATCTTTAGCATTTTATTTCATTTTGTAATTCATACTCTTATCTATAGTTATTTGTACGTATTATTAGTCTATAGAGGCTTTTTTAATGAGGGTTTTTTTTTTTTTTCCTTGCTTGTTGTGTACTGAAGATAAGATAAGGAAATAGAGCTAATTAAAATTTGAAAAATTATCGAGTAACATCCTCCATCTAACAAACACCCACCAAATTTGGAAGAAAGCAAGCTTTACAGAATAAAGGAATTCAATAATCTTTGCTCTTGGACTCTGTTACCAATAGGGGTATGAACGAGTCAAATTGAGCTCCAATTGCTCCCAACTTGAGCTTGAATTTGATTAATTAATTGATTTCAAATTTGAGTTCAAGCTTGAGCTTTATTTTATAAGTTCAAGCTGACTCATTTATTATAAAAAATCGAAAAAAAAAATTTATAAAAATTGAAAATGGTTATGAAACATGTAATTATTATAATAAAATAATTTAAAAAATTAAGAAATTAAAAGAAAAATAATAATGAATCATTTATCATAAGAAAGTGATATTTTTTAAAACATTTTTTATAATTTTGTACTTGAAATGTTAAATATTAATTTACTTTAAGTATATTTTATATTAATATTTTTAAAAGAGTTGATGAGTTGAGTCAAGGTTGGCTAGCTTAAGCTTAACTCATTAGGCTCATGGGCTATTTATTGAGTTGAGCCCGAACCGACTCACCAATCAGCTCATAAATGTGTGACATGTATATCCTTCCTATCTTGACACGAAACAAAACTAAAATTTCTCATCAATAGTACAATTACGAGAAGATATTTTCTTCATGCAAGCGTTCCTCAATTGAGCAAATGGAGGAAAACTAATTTCAATTTGATTTATTTACCATTTTCTTTCGCCAGTTCCTCTCTTTCAAGTCCTACAAACCAAACAAAGCACAAAGGATCTACTTCTCTGCCAGAATGAATCATTTCTTCATGAATGGAAACAACAAGGATGAGAACTAAAAAATCTTTCTAACGGAATTGAAGAATCATAACTCACTACGAGTTTGCGATGATAAACACCATGCAGGAACTCTTTTGCAGTGATCCCATAGTTACACCCCCCTAGGCGAATTACTATGTCCGGTCACCGGACGTCCGGACATCCAATCCAGACGCGCCACATCACCCAAATACACCGGGCCCCAGTGCATTTTGATGATTTGGCGCATCTCGATTGGTGTACGGACGAATCCGGAAACCGGACGTAATAATTTGCCCATTGTCGGAGGCCCTTATTCTTACTTTTTTCCCACACCTCAACTTATGGCTAATAACGTATTTTCCCAACATGATTTTTCTCTTTTAGCTAACATTTTGGCTGCTTTCCTTAATCCCGACCGTTCCTCTATCCCTTCCGCCTCTAAACTCTTCTAAGATCCTCTTATCCCCAATTGGAAAAGCCTACCCACTCAAAATCCCAATCCCCTCACTAGGGATAGAAGTCAGAGCCGAAACCAAGGAGGAACAACCCAACCCACAGCTCTCACACATCCACCAACCCAATACCCATAAAGCCCCCTCCCCAACAATATATCCAAAAGGCTCCCTCTCAACCTCCAATTCAACCAGTGAACAACAACACATCATGAACAATCAAAATTATAACCTTCAAAACCTCAAAAGATCATTCGACAAACACCCACCACCTCTAGCTCCACTTCTACTCCTCCAACCAAAATACCTAACTTAAACTCTCCTATGAGGCTCAAAATGCTTCATCCGAAGTAAGTCCCACCTCAAAGCAACTCTCAAAACTATAATAAATTTATGGTTCTCTCAATTGATGATCAATACACATCCTCCACCGTGTCACAAACCAACAATCTTACAACCAGATCCACAAGTAAAAATGTCAAAAAAGGCAACCCCCCCTCCAAAACCCAATGTCCTTCCCAATAATTGCATCCTAGAGTGTAAGGGGTTTCAACAACCATAAAAATGTCCTATTTTGTAGGGACTTTGTCAAATCTTTTAATCTTGACCTTCTTTGCATTGTTGAGGCTAAATCCACTATGACCTTATCTCTAACCCCTAGTTTCTTTCTTCAAATAAAATCTTTCCTAACGAAAGCTCCTGTAATAATTTCTCCTACTCTAATCCTGATCAGATCTGGACAAAAGTAGAATGCTTCTGCAATAACCTTCAACCTTGTATTTACCACCAGCCAATTTATTCATGATGAGATTTTGTTTGGTTCAAATTCTATGGCTAAGAGATCTTCCCTTTGGCTTCATCTAAAACAAAATGGGGACAATATCTCTGCCTCTTAGATCATCTTGGGAGACTTTAACTGTTGCATATTCTCCCATGAAAAATCTATAGGAAATCATATTCCCAATTTTAGGTTCAAGATTGGTATCATGTACCTTACTTCAGTGGGCCTCAAGTATACTTGGTTTAATCAAATACCTTCTACCCCCATCCATATTAAGCTTGATAGGATTCTGGTTAATGAGACTTGGATCCAATAATAACCATCATCCTACTGTAAAATTTAAGGACCTATGTGCTCAGACTCAAATCATTCTCCCCTAATACTTTATGCCCAGCCTCCCATAAAAAGGAATCTTAGAATCCAATTTAAAATTCTGGGTTAAAATCCCTCAATTTTGGGAGATCATTTCAAATATTCTCTCAAAGTATAGTTGGTAACCCCATTGCTAGTCTTTACTCTAAATTGAAGTGCTTGGGGGCTTCCATCAAAAATAGAAATTGGGCATACCTTCAAGACCTTCAGCACAAACACTTTTTGAGCCCTTAATGTTCTTTCTAAAGAAATTGAAGAAAAGCTTTCTCAAGCTCATTCAGTTTGGGTTGCTTGGTTATCCCATGGGGAAGATGATCTAAAATATCTTTATGGGAAGCTTCATTCAAGGAAGAAAATAAATTATATTTAGGAGAGAGATCTACCCCATCAAGCACTTTCAACTCCCCTATTGAGATTGCACAAAACATCATTCTTCACTTCCAAAATTTATTCAACACTCACCATTCTCCCTCTATGGATCCTCAAACCATTCCTACTAGGAAAACAATTCCAAACTACTTGGCATCTATGCTTACTGCTCTTGACAAAAAATAGGATATTCACTGCTCCCAAACATTCGGCTCCTAGACTTGATGGATTCATTTAAACTTCACAAATATACCTGGGCAATTATCAGCCCCCTTGTCTACAAGGCTATCAAACATTTTTTCAACACCCTTCAAATTCCCAAAATGGTAAAAGCTTCTACTATTGTTTTGATTCCCAAAGGCTCACATGCTTATGACATTTCTGAGTTTAGAACTATCTCTCACTTTGTAATACATTTTACAACATTATCTCTAAAATCTTCACTAATATGCTTAAACTTCTCATGAATTACATAAATAGCCTCTCACAAGCCGGTTTTATAAACAAAAGGATCTCCACGGATTATATCATCCATGCCTCAGAATTGTTGGGAGAATTCAAAAATAATCACAATGGTAGGTTTTCCTACGGCAAGCTTGATATATAAGAAGCGTTTAACACTATTTCTAGAAGTTTCAAAGGCTGAAACAGAAAGGGTTTTCTCCTCTTTTTATAGTTGGAAAAAAGCATATATTAAAGAGATTTATTTCTCAATTTGCTACAATGAGGGCTTGAAGTTTTTTTTTTAGCTCTACTTCTAGCTTAAAATAAGATTTCACATATATGTGCATGGTTGTTCTTTTATCTTCAAATGTATTTCACTTAACTCAGTTTTTATTGAGTTGAATAGATTTTTTTTTAGTTTTCTGACGTGTATCCCAACAGCTGATGTACTTCTCGTTGTTCTACCTCAATTGGGGTCTTTTGTAACTATTTTCTCACATTTATAGAAACGAGCTCTGCCCCTAAATTCCCGCACCCCCACAAAAAAAAAAATGCAGGCACAAATATAATTAAATAAAAAAAAATACTAACCTGTTTGAAGGTGTCCGAAGTTAGATAGTGTTGGCCTTTGAATCATAGAATAAAGTTTTTTTTTTTCCATTTTATGATCCCTTTCAAGAAAGAAAGTCATCCCATAGCCAGCACAGAAAATCTCTCGCTATCTCTCTAAAATGAACAAACTGGTCAATAGTAATTAGGGGAAAAAAATCAAAACAGTATATGCACTACTTATATGTAACCAATTTAGCCCCAAATTATAAATATATTCAATTTAACTCATTGACGCCTCAATATAATTCAAAATAATCTCTCTATTAATGTCAACAGTTAAAGACTACTTTGAATCATATTTACATAATCAAAGCATTAAATCAGACAAAATAAATAATTTGGTTAAAATTACCGTCATAAATCATTCAAATGACCAATTTAACCTTTTTTCTCATCATATTTAAAAGTAAAGAAGTTAATGCCAAAAATGGTGCTTCAATATTTTCAGGTGCATTCCTTCTCAAGAAGTAATTTGACTCATTAAAACCCCTCTATTCCTATACAGAGAGTCACTATGTAAATTCAAAGATTAAAAAACAAGAAAATTAAACTTCTACAATTATTCTACTCATTCATCCTGAATCAAAAGAGTAAAATCACTTCCTAGCAAAGAGAACAGCGATAATTCCAAGGCAGAAAAACTTAATTATGCAACATATGCATTAAGTAGCGGGTAATGGGCATGAGTAGCCAAACTTGTTCATATGGATCTTCATGAGCTTCCTGGAATCAGCATCTTCCACCTCTCTACAGACCGAAATTTTGGATTAAACAAAAAATAGAAACACAACAAGAACATTATTGGAAACTCTACTGAGACACTACCAAATATAAAAGATGTAAACAAGTAAAAAGAAGAATGGAAAAATTTTTGATCCGGATATCAGCTTTATAACAATCTGATTTGTCTTAAAATGAGTGTAATATAAGTTTTAATTAATTTATCATGTATTATAATTATCCAAAGAAAATCTGATGACTAAAGAGTCCATCTTGACCAAATTTGAATCCGAATGCTAAAAGTTGCATAAAAGGAAGCCCATAGGTAAGTAGGCAAGTCGCTCATTTTATATCAATGTTTAAAATTGTGTATTCGGGTATTGAGGCGTTTTTCATTCGTGAGGCGAGGCGTAAGCTATGATGCACCGACATGAACACGGCGACACGGACACGACACGACACGAACACGACATGACACGAACACGGCAATTTTTAAAAATATAAGACACGGGTACGGCGTGGACACGGCATAATATTTTTTTAATATAATATATAATAATTTTTAAAAATATAGGACACGGACACGGTGAGGACAAATGGCTCTTTTGAACCTTCACCTAATCCACCCCTGCCAGTAGCAGAGCTCATTTTGCTAACAAACCAATTATACATATGAATACACCAAATTAAATTGATAGGAATATAAATACAACAATATACCAGTCTGTCGGGGGTCCAAGGGGGCGCTGCCCCTTGGCGGGGTTCGACATGCCCGATCAGGTCGCGGGGTCAAGGGGCAGCACCCCTGCGGGGGTTTCCGAGGGCAGCGCCCCCGGAACAAAATTTTATTATAAGAGTAATTTTGAAGTTCTACTTGTTTTTAAAGTTCGTAAGTTGTTTGTATGGAAAGATACCGAATGGTACCGAGCATGTACCTAGCAGTACCGAGCATATACCTAGCAATACCGAGCGTGTACCTAGCGGTACTGAGCGGTACCGAGCATGTACCTAGCAGTACCGAGTATATACTGAGCAGTACTGAGCATGTATTGAGCGGTACCGAGCATGTACTGAGTAGTACCGAGCATGTACTGAGCAATACCGAGCATGTACTGAGCGGTACCGAGCATGTACTGAGCGGTACCGAGCATGTACTGAGCATTACCGAGCATGTACTGAGCGGTACCGAGCATGTACTTAGCGGTACCGAGCATGTACCTAGCAATACCTCATTTAATAACCGGACACGCGTGTCCAACACGCGTGTCCGATTTTAATTTTAATTTTTTTAATTGCGACACTCCAATGCCGTGTCGGACACGTGTCCATGCCGTGTCCGACGCGTGTCCGTGTCCGACACTGCATACCCTCTCTAAGTGCCGTGTCGGTGCATCATAGGGCGTAAGCCTCAAGGCGTTTTGAGGCGTAAGCCTCAAGGCGTTTTGAGGCGTAAGCCTCAAGGCGTTTTGAGGCGTAAACCTCAAGGCGTTTTGAGGCGTAAGCCTCAAAACCAAAAGATTGCGTAAACATAAAATGATAAATTTTTTATATACTAATGAGTGAATAATATAAAACATAAAAAAGCATAAGATATAAAGTGAAATCAAAATATCCCAATAATAAGACAACATGAAATATATTTCAACTCAAAATTCTATCTTTCCCAAATCCCATTATTCTTTTCATTAACATATAATTCTAATTTCTAAAAATAAATAGAAATGACATATCACATAAGAACTCATAAGTCATCAGCACTGTCATCACTAAGGGGTTCTTCATTTGAATCATCATTATGATGAACTGCTCTCTCCCCTTCCTCCTCTGCTATAGAGTCCAATGTCGAGCATTTACTTCAAGATTTATGAAAGTTTTAATATATATAGCGTGAGGCATAAGCCTCATGCCAGTGAGGCGAGGCGGGCCTTAAGGCGAGCCTCATATTGCGCAATTTTAAACCATGTTTTATATTAGAGGAAAACAAGTGATAGCAACAAGATAAAATCATTCTGGAATGTGCAGCCGGGTGTAGTTCAAGCTCCAAAAACTTATAAGATAGTAAATACCTGCAAGCTATTAGAGAAACTCAGCTGATTTAAGAGTGTGAACGTGACCGCATGAATTCCTCTAGCCGGTCCCACACCTCCAGTGCTGCAGCCCGGTCTTGGTGCCTCTTATTTTTGCTGATCTGAGCAAGAAGATCACGCAATATACGTTGGAAAAGAAAGAAAAAGAAAGCTTGTATGGGTATGGAGGGTGTGATGGATCAAATGCTCACTGAGATAATCTTTACGTTCCATTGCTTAACCATCTTTGCAGATTCCACGCTATCATCTTCAAAGCGCACGTAAAATCCAATAACTGCATTCAGTTGGTCTATCAATGCATCATATTTGATAACTAACTTTTTGTTAAAGAAGGAACATCAACAATTTATGAAAAAATTTAGCCAGCCAACTTATCCACCAAAAAACATAGATTTTTTTTTTTTCAATAAGAGGCATAAAATAACCACATGTAGTAAAAATCAAAGTTCATAGGGGCAAATAACTTGTAGAAGTTTAAAGAATATGCCACCATTTTCTTGACAATTTAATATATGATCAGGATTTAATAGAGAAGAACAAAGTAGGGGGAAGAAAATAAAGTAGGCATCTAAACAACACATAACAAGATCATTCTACTCTAAAAATGGTGGAGTCATTTGACTAAAATGACCTAAAAAAACACAAATAGCACCTTTAGAGTAAATTGAAAATGACAACCGCCTCCCATTTAAGAGCAGAAAAGTCAATAAAATCATGTAAGCAAAACACATCATCAACATTCTAAGCCAAATTTGATTGCTAAAACCTGAGCGTCCAACCATTTAAAACCATTTACTGTAGCTTCATTTGACTATCTAAAGTATTACACTGTTGTGGGGACCGAAAATTGCTTGGTATTGCTGGAATGGGATTTTTAAAATAGTAGCTTTATTGTTTTGTTGAAACCTAGAGATTATGAACTTCTTATTGCTAAAAACCAAGTGAATAGGAATGTAGGATTGAAACTAACAGTATTTGACAATATCTTGGAGGATTTTGAGAAAGTATTAATTTTGGGTCTTTTAGGTTACACATAAGACTTATAAGGCGCATATTTAATAAAGAATGATGATATTAAATTTTGTAACACTGCCGTTGCCAGGTCCCAAGTCCTGGATGAGAAAAGTGGAGGGTTGCGTTAGGTAGTCGACAGCCAGCGTAAAACTTGTCGAACAAAAATGACATGAATCCTTTAAGAAATTGTGTTAATGCTAGGGCGTCCCCTGGAAGCGACGCGCTGTATGGCCTGAATACAGTGACAAGTGTGCAAGGGCCGCTGCACCGGCGCCCGGGTGCAGTGTTAAATAGGCAAGGGTTCCCGCATCAAGGACGGATGTGGGCAAAGAAGCTAGTCCATGATACTAAAATTAGGATAGGAACTTGAAATATAGGTTCCGTTACAGGTAAATTAATGGAGTTAATAGATATTATGATTCATAGGAAAATAAATATTTTATGCATTCAGGAAACTAAGTGGGTTGGAGAGAAGGCCAAGGAAATCGATAGTTTAGGATTTAAACTTTGGTATTCGGGTAGGAGTCATACTAGAAATGGTGTAGGTGTCATTATAGATAAGAGTTTAAAGGATAATGTTATAAAAATTAATAGGATTGGTGATAGAATTATAGCTTTAAAGATTGTTGTTGAGGATAAGATTGTTAATATTATAAGTGCTTATGCTCCTCAGGTAGGTTTGGATATAAGTTCTAAATTAAATTTTTGGAATGACTTAGAAGAATTAATACAATATATACCTCTTGAAGAAAGAGTTTTTATTGGAGGAGATTTAAATGGACATGTTGGTAAAAAGGTAGTTGATTTTAAAAGCATTCATGGTGGCCATGGATTTGGAACGACGAATGAAGGTGGCAAGACCATATTAGATTTTTGTTTAGCTTATGATTTTTCAATTGCTAATACCTTATTTAAGAAAAGGAATGAGCATCTCATCACTTATAAAAATGGATGTAGTACAACCCAGATTGACTATTTTCTTATTAGAAAATTAAACCGTTTAGATTGCAAAGATTGTAAAGTTATTCCGAGTGAAAGTTTATGTACCCAACATCGATTATTAGTTTTGGACTTTAAGATAAAGGGGCATAAAATAAAAAATAAAGTAAAACGTTTTTCGAGGATTAGATGGGGGCATTTAAAGAATATTAACCAAAATATTTTTGTGAGTAAGATTTTAGATCTTAAGATTTTGTCTGTGCATGAGGATGCTAATGTTATGTGGGAAAAAGTGGCTAGTGATATTAAGAATATTGCAAAAGATGTGCTTGAAGTATCTAAGGGAAAAGCTCCTAATAGTAAAAATAGTTGGTGGTGGAATCCAATTGTGCAAGAAAAAATTAAAAATAAGAAGATTTGTTATAAAAATTGGTTTAATTTTAAAAATTCTGATAATTGGGATAAAGTGGCTCGTAAGGATTCTAAGAAAGCAATATGCGATGCAAAGACATTAGCTTTTAGCGATTTATATAATAGATTAAATACTAAGGAGGGAGAAAGATATATGTATAAGTTAGCCAAACAAAGAGATAGGAGTAGTAAGGATTTAGTTCAAGTGAAGTGTATTAAGGATGAAGATCAAAAAATACTTTTCTTAGAAGATGATATTCAACAAAGGTGGATGAGATATTTTGCTAAACTTTTTAATGAAGAGTGTGAAAATAAGATTGACTATAGTGACCTTAGCACCCTAAATGAAAGTAAAGATTTCTGTTTTTATCGGCGTATTAGTAAAACTGAAGTTAGAGAGGCTTTAAATAGAATGAAGGGTGAAAAAGCTGTTGGACCTGATGATATTCCAATAGAGGTGTGGAAATGCTTAGGAGATGAAGGGATTTCTTGGCTTACTAAACTTTTTAATACTATTTTGAAGACTAAAAAGATGCCAGATGAGTGGAGAATGAGTGTATTAATTCCTATTTTTAAGAATAAAGGCGATGCACAGGATTGCACGAATTATAGAGGTATTAAGTTAATGTGTCATACTTTAAAATTATGGGAGCGAGTTATAGAGCATAGGTTGCGGCGTGATACTAATGTTTCTCAAAATCAATTTGGATTTATGCCGGGTAGGTCGACTATGGAAGCCATACATTTATTCAGAGGTTTGATGGAAAAATATAGAGGAAATAAGGAGGATCTACATATGATATTTATTGATTTAGAAAAAGCATATGATAAAGTTCCAAGAGAAGTGCTATGGAGAGTTCTTGATAAGAAAGGAGTCAATAATGCTTATATTCAAATCATTAAAGATATGTATGCAGGAGCTATTACTTGTGTTCAAACACAAGGTGGTTTGACCAAGTATTTCCCTATTTCGGTTGGGTTACATCAAGGATCGGCCTTAAGCCCATATCAATTTGCTTTAGTCATGGATGTTCTCACTAGACATTTGCAAGATGATGTACCTTGGTGTATGCTTTTTGCTGATGATATTCTCCTTGTTGATAAGACTAGAGAGGGAGTTGAAGGTAAACTTAAATTATGGAGGTCAACCTTAGAGTCTAAAGGTTTTCGCTTGAGTAGATCTAAAACGGAATATATGGAGTGTAATTTTAGCAGTAATAGTCCTAGTGAGGGGATTGTGACTTTGGGCGATCAAGTCATTAATAAGAGTACACGTTTTAGGTATCTTGGATCTATTGTTCAGAGTGATGGTGAAATAGATGGGGATATTATCAGCAGAATTCAAGTTGGATGGTTGAAGTGGCGGAATGCATCGGGCTTGTTATGTGATAGAAATGTACCCCTCAAACTAAAGGGAAAATTCTATAAGATGGTAGTGAGGCCTGCAATGCTTTATGGTGCCGAATGTTGGCCATTAAAAGAGAAGCATAATACTAAGTTAAGTGTGGCAGAGATGAGGATGCTTAGATGGATGAGTGGCTTTACCCTTAGAGATAGGATACGAAATGAGCATATACGTGAAAAGGTTGGAGTAGCTCCAGTAGAAGATAAGATTAGAGAGAGTCGCCTTAGATGGTTTGGTCACATAAAAAGGCGGCCTTCCGACGACCCAGTTAAGAGAGTAGAGGTATTAGATTTGACTTGTGTTAAGAAAGGTAGGGGTAGACCTAAAAAGACTTGGTTAGAAAATATTAGGAATGACCTTTCTTTATTAGATTTAAACGAGAATTTGGCTTTTAATAGGACACAATGGAGAAAAAGGATTCATGTAGCCGACCCCACATAGTGGGATAAAGGCTTGATGTTGTTGTTGTTGTTGTTGATATTAAATTTTGTTTTCCTCTCAATATTGATGTTGGATTTTCTGACTTCTTTGCAAGTCTAGATCATAATTTTTGGGAGATGTCTATCTTTGTATAGACATAAGACCTAGATCTTTAAATTAGTGGCTTATCCTTATACTTTAATTTTAAGTTATTTTGTAGCTGATTGTGCTAATGATTGATATTTGGTTAAATTCAGCACAATTAGTTTTCATTTTTGTGGTGTTAATCTTAATTTCATATTCATTCTTGTATTTCTTCTAATATTTTAAATTTTGGGGACTTTTATATTGTCATTTGAGAGTAAATATATTTTATAATTTTACATCAAAAGAATAATATTTGACTAAATTAAAATTTGAAAAAATGTGAATTTTGATCTTTTGTGTTTCATCGCACATCTCATCCTATATTTGCATAAGCGAATAATACACCCTAAGAAGTCCAACATCAAATTATTATCAAATTTTACAATTCCATAATCAAATAAACTAAAAGTAAGGCATACTGATAGGGTAGTATCAAATGACTAGAAGTAGGGCTCAACATAGGTTTCAATTAAGAGACTGCGAAAGAGACAAGATTTTGATTAATTGCAAAACTAATTGAAATATTTTTCTACAAATTATCTTTTTGGCGATATGACTTATTGGCGATATGACATAACTATAACTTATGTGGATTTTAGGCTCAGATAATTTGTAGTATCAAATGCACTATAAACCGATATCTAATATTATTGAATCAGAATCCACATAAGCGTTATGACTTATTCATGAACATGACTATATCTAAATAAGAGTAAGATCCGAGCCTAAAATCAAATTGGTGCATTCTAAAACTAAATCATAATCAGAAATTGAACTTCAAACTAAAATTGAACCTAAGATCATAATTAGAGATAAACCATAAAAAGGATCTAATTTGACTCATAAATGTGAACTTGAATTTCCATTATTAAATTAATTTACTCCTAAACATATACTTAAACACCTAATCAAAAGTGAATCTAGCTCTAAAATATGAAAGTAAACAAATCAAATCAGTTGTAGTTGGTGAATCAATTGAACAAGTTGATCTAACCATTGATGAAATTTTTAACAAAGTTAATTTTACAAATCAAACTGAAATTAATTTTGTTTTAGTTATTGGTTCCTTGACTTACAAATTCATAAACAGATATTAGTTAGAAAATAATACCTTAATGAATTTATTGTTAGATAATGCCTTAAAAATACAGACGAAATTTAAGTTTCCATTGATCTAGTCAAATTTAAAAGTGCTTGATTCATTATCATTAATATTTAAACCATTTGAGCAGTTTTGCTTTAAAAGGTTATTTGTTATATATGCATATCATATTTTTTGTGGATTGCATGCTCTCAATTTTTTTTCCTTTTTACGTGCTGTCAATTTTCTTAATATTCTCATCATCCAAAAATAGGTTATAAATCATTATTCTTATGAATCAAGACATGTGCGACATTTTAGTTTCTTCATTACAAGCTCCATAACATATGCAATGTTTGCAAGATTTGTATAAAAATGAATGGATTCACAAAAATTAATTGTGATTGTGAAAATTACAAATCTATCGTCAGTGTGAACAAATCATGTAAAATTTAAACAACATAATATGATAATAGTGCATCAGAATCTTAAGAAGCTAATTCTATGAGCCTTTAAGATATTAAAGGCAAATAAGGAGGAACCATATAAAATCCTAAAGTGCATTAGAAGCATATATATATCAAATCAGCCTTTAATATATCTAATTTGACTTTTTTTCATGAACTTAGAACCAACACTGTAGATTCTCCTTTCTATCCTCTACTTCTAGTGAACTCACATCTAGTATCAATTTATCTTGTTCTAAAAGTTAAATTGTATGCAGAGATTATCAAAGGTTTTATGTGCTTTGAGATGGCATACTTATTGCGATCATTCAAAGAGTACCTCATAAAAAGTCACGTAAAATGATGTAAATCTAAAATAATTTATTCATTAAAAATATAAATCATGCACGATGATATTGTGTTAGCTGTCTACGTGTTGGCTTCTTTTTTTATTAGTTTAATTTTGAAGAACAAGATGATCTTAGTCTATTAAGGAAAAATGAAACAGTGATCAAAAACCCAGTTCCTACTTAAATAATTTTTTTAAAACAGTAAGGAAATACACCAATACACCTAAAACAAGAAAATTAATAATAAAAAATTTCAGGACTTAAAATCTTAAACTAAGGCATGTTAAGGAATAAAAGAAATGGAAATAAAGCACTGAAAGGACAAATCAGGACATAATTAACAGCAATTGGCTGCCCATCATATGCGCAAGAAATCCTCTACAACATGTGAACCAAACCTAGAAATAAATTGCCATGCGCAGAATTCAATCAATTAAAAAAAATTAAATCATTAAATACGATGGCAAATAGAGAAACAGATCAATGGACTTGATCATGGAAATTTTATGTTTCTAGATTCCTTCTCAACCTAGATAGTAAATTTTAAGCATTCCTAGCTTGGATATTAGGATGTCAAAATTGCTTCTTAAGAGAGTTTTAGTAAAAATGTCAGCAGTTCATAGATGGCAGCAGCGTATGAAAAAGAAATAGTCTCATGGTCAACTTTCTCCTTCACGAAGTAATAATCAACTTCGACATTATTAGTTCTATTATGGTGAAACTTTTTAATGTCGAAATAACGGACTTGATCATGGCAATTATATGTTTCCAAATCAGCTAGGATCTTATTTTTTGCACTCCCCCTAAAGTTAAATAGTATATGTTAAGCATTCCCAACTTGATGATTAGGTTGTCAAAGTTGCTTCTTAAGAGAGCTTTAGAAGAATGTCAATAATATCTAGATGAGTTGCAATGTACAAAAGAGAAATAATCTCATTGCCAACTTTCTCCTTTATAAGTAAGGATCAACTTCCGCATGATTTATTCCATCATGGTGAATAAGATTCTTTATAATATTGATTGCGGCTTGGTTTTCACAAAGTAATTTGATGGATTCTTCTAGGATAAAAACATTATTGAAGAGTTTAGCCAAATTCAATCACAAATAACTTGGGTCCTAAATTCTACTTCAACACTACTATTAACCACAACATGAAACTTGGGGTAAAAAGGTTATCCCATATGAATGCACAGGATGCTGAGGAAGGTCTAAGATCAATCAAAAATCCTATGCAACCAACATAAGTGAAAACTTCTATGTTTTTTTTTATGTTATTCTTTTGAAGAATAATCCTCTCCTATGAGCCGTTTGTAAATATCTTAGTATTCATATAACTGCATCAATGTGCTCTTCAGTAGGCTTAGTCATGAATTTTCCTACCAAGCTTTAAAAAAAAAAGCAAATAACAGGGCTAATGTGAGTGAGATAAATGAGTCTGTCAACTAGTCTTTGATATTGACCTTTATTAATAGCATTGTAATCTTTTATCCCTAATTTAATATTATGATCCATGGGAGTATCAAGTGATTTGCATCCAAGAATCTCAACTTCTTTTAAGAGATTAATAGTATATTTATGTTGAGTGAAAGTGATACGTTTGTGGGATGCATTCCTAAAACCTTTGTTAAGCTTTCCAAATCTTTGATTTCAAAGTTCCTGACCAAAAGTTGTTTAATGGTTGCCATCTCCTCAGTAAAATTTTCCATAAGTACAATATCATCCATATTTATAACTAGGATAGCTAATTTTTCTTTAGTAGATTTTTTTTTTTTTAATGAGGTGCAGTCCGCAAGATATTAAGTATATCCATAATACTTGACAACTTTAAAAAACCTATCAAACCAAGCCCGATGAGATTGCTTTATGTTATATAGAGATTTCTTGAGTTTGCATGCTTTATTAGGCTGAAACTTAGTGGAACCATGTCAATTTTTCATATATATCTAATCTTAAAGAACCCCATTAAAAAGGCATTTTTAATATCAAATTGACATACTAGCCAATCAAGATTAGTTGTTAGAGATAAGAGGATCCAAATGGTATTTAGTTTAGAAATAGGTGTAAGGTTTCATGGTAGTCTAGATTATACAACTAAGTTTGTTCTTATGCAATATTTCCATCAACTTTATATTTGACAATAAACAGCCATCTACATCCAATTGTATTCTTCCCCAGGGTAAATCTAATATTTCTCATACTTGTGTTTTTACTACATTCATTTCCTTAAGAACAACAACTTTCTATTTAGGAATGTTCATGGTTCATTGAGAGAGTTAAGAACCTATTCTTGAGCGAATATAGATAAAGGTTTGAAACTTAGATAAGATATTAGTGTAATAGATAAAGTAGCATATATGATGGTTGGTACAAGTTCTCACATGTTTCCTCAAAGCATATAGATTTTTGAAAAATCACTATTGAGGAGTTTACGATCCTTCTTCAAATCATTGAACATGACAGTCCTACAAATCATGCATCATCATAACTTGCACCTATTTATGCTTCAGGGTAGCCAATAAAAATGCTTTTCATTGCACATGGTTAACACTGTCACGCTTGATGTGAGCATAAACTTTACATTCAAACACCCTTAGCATGAAGCGATAGGTTCTACTTCAAATTTGTGGTGTCTTGAAACTGATGGTTGAGGATGGACATCTATTGATCAAGTAGATTGCAATGCTAATTGCTTCAACCCAAAATTGTTTAAGCACCCTACATTACTTAGCACACATTTTATCTTTTTAAGAATGGTCATCTTGAACATCGTTGTCAACGATTCTATTGAGAAGTCATCCTCACCATGCAATCCTTGATATCTATTGATCTTTATAAAATTTTGTAAACTCATCAACACAAAATTCAAGCTGATTCACATTTAGCATCTCTATTTTCCTGTAAATTTGAGTCTCAAGAAGTTGTATCCATCTAAGCCTTAATGCATGAGCAATATCTTCATCTTTAATTTCTAAAGACTAAATTCATCTTACCCTATGAGTTTCTCAATCTTGCAAATGCCATCTTTGATTTTTGATTTGCGGGGCTCTAATGTCAATTTTAAAATAAGAGTGGATGGGTGAATAATAGCTTTCAACACTTCTTGATTGAAATCCTTGTTGAAATCAGAGTTTCTCAAATCCAATTAGCCTTGCTCTTTCTTACGATTTAAGTGCTTAAATTAACACTTAGCCTCAAATCTGTCAAACATCTTCTTCCTTGTTGTGTTTCAACCATCACTAGTTCTAGACAACAATAGATCCTCCTAGCCACCTATGGATCAAAGGCAACAATAGCAAGAAGAACTCATGTAGACATGCAGCGCAATCAACAAAATTTTGAGGGAGGATGATAGCTAAACTATTCAATTTTGCTTCTACAAAACAAGGGCCAACAAAAAAGGAAGAGATGAAGAAAGAAAAACATAGAGAAAATTGGTAGGAATTAAATTCAAAATATTGCCACTACAAACAAGATATCTTAAAGAATTTATAGGATCCACATCTGAGACCATACAATGGTTATACAATGTTAAAATCAGAAACTTCATAATTAAACAACAGTTGTCAAAAATTGAAATATTTTGAGTTAGCTACAAAGAAAAACAACAAGAAAACACTAATAATTAGATACAAAATCATACTTATAGTTTGAGATTAAAAAAACTAAGTTCACAATAGTGTGGATTCATGGGGTTAACATTTCATGTTACCTTCACATCTAGGATGAGGACTAGCATGGTCAACTCCATCTATCTCATTGACTTTCTTGAGTCAGCATCACTAGTGATACTCGAAATAGAGTGCTTTCACCTTCTTTATATTTAAACCTTCTCTGAGTTTGGAGAAAAGCAACCCTTTATAATAAATATCTATTATTAGTGAGAGTTGTTTCGAATAAACTAGATATTGCAGTTTTTCCCTTTATGAGTTTTTACTTAAAAATATTATGCCCCTATTCATTTTACTTCAATGATTGTGGGTAAGATATCATTTGATGTTAAGACAATTGAAATCTCTTTCTATCGATATGCTTTCTAGCATAGAATAGATAATATTATGAGTGACTTCTTTGATGCAACCAATATAATCCATAAAGAATAGTAAGACTAATTGGAAATTTATAAAATCTATTTTTAAGCTTTAATGATGTTTTGTGGTACTTCCAAGACACTTCATCATTTTAAGCAATTGTAGCTTTGACATAGTTATAAAAGAAAATACGAATTAAAGCACATGCACTCCAGCTACTTTACCACAAAATAAAATTATGCTAAAAAAACACTAATAATGAAGCAACATAATGAAATTTTCTTATGAATGTCGTAGAAAACTAGAAAAAATAAATGGAAGACAAATTGTCGAAGCTTCTCACTTTTATTAAAGATCTCAACATGATCCTTAAACGGCCAATCTTTGAACTGCCACTCCTTCCCTAGCACAAAAACCGCCACCACCCGTTCCCAATCTTCAGGCTTAAATGTCGATGGCTTATCCCTCACCTCATAAGCAGCAACCACTCTATCCCTACTCAGCTTCTTCTGCACAGTCACGCAATCAGGCTTCGGTGCACCCCTCATCGCCTTCACCTTGGCTTCCGAAGATACAAAAACCCCATCTTCTAAAAACTCCTTCACATTATAAATAGTGATCAGTGTCTGAAACGCGCTGGGAACCAAAATGATCGGTACTCCCTCCCCAATTTTACTCCCTTTAAGATGCATCTTCGGCCTCGGCGTTGAATCATATCCGACACCGTCATCTCCCCTGTCGTCAGATCCGATAAGCCGTGTCTTGGCAACAAGCCCATCCTTACGCTGCTGCGACTCGATCCGATGCCTTTCCTCTTCACGGCGAGTTGACGCAACAAGCACGCTGTAGAAATCGCGGTTCCGGCACTCAAGCAGCGACTCCCTGTCTTTGAGCGGGCGTTCTCGGGCACGGAGCAAGGAAACATAATCGAGAGGCTCCGTTAAGGTGTTTTCACCACCAGCGCCAAATGAGGAAATAGACGGAATAGCTCCGTAGGAAGGGTCATCGGGCCGGTACTCGTCGACGGGGAGCAGCTCGATGGACTCATAGGAGGCGATCCTACCTTGGAGATAATCGAGGAGGGGTTTTCTATCGGGAAGGGTTACAGCTGGAATGCGATGGAGGCGGGCCGACTGTATATATTCGCTGTGCTTAACGTGATGGTGGCGGATGAAGAACAGTAGGGCTTCAAGGGTGTAGAAATTACCCTGTTTTGATCTGAAAGCGGTTTCGATTGTGCAGGGGAAGGAATAGTCGCCGGCAAAACGGAATTCATCGTCGATTCGGGTGATGTTGTCGAGTTCTCCGCGGATGGTGAAGTCCTTCAGAGCAGAGAGGGGGTCCATCGCCGGCTAACCGGCGGAAGATTGGGTAAGGAAAAGATTGGACTGGGATGCGGTTAGAAAACCGCAGGTAGAACCCGTTCGTACTATATATATTACGTCTTTCAAACATATAAATATATTATTTTACATTTATTAATTATAAAAAAAAAATTTCCGAAAAAATTATATTAAAAAAATTTTACTTTATAAACTAATAATAATATAATTTGAATAAATTTGGATAAATTTTTATTATTATAAACTAATAATAATAATATAATTTGAATAAATTTGGATAAATTTTATTATTATAAACTAATAATAATAATATAATTTGAATAAATTTGGATAAATTTTATTATTATAAACTAATAATAATATAATTTGGATATAATTTTGATTCATAATCTCAAGGTGATTACTCGACTGTTACTTTTGACATCTTATCTTGGTTGGCCTTCTTCATATCCATGTGATCTAAATTTTTTCCCTTAGAAGCACCGGATGCTGGGTTGGTGGCGCTGCAGCATTGAGTTCTTAAATAATTTTTGGAAAAATAACTAATGTTGTGGCGTTGTGGTCGGTTCCAATAGAGTCGAGCATCGCGACGCTAGATCAATTTTTTATAAAACTATCAAAATCAACTTCTCTCTCGTTTAATTAAATCAACCCCCTAGTAGTCATTTAAAGAGCGTGTGAGAGTTTTTAGGCTACTCCGATCCATTTTCTGCATTACAATTTTTGAAAGTTGTCTAGATCGAGGTAGATTATATTATGTTTATCTCTATTTAAAAAAATGAATATCGTGAATTTTTTCTAATTATATTTATAATTTTATAGTGTAAAAATGAGGATAATTTTAAACCCACTAAATTTTCACTGTGTAATTTTTTATATGTGATTTGACAAATCTAAACATTTAGGTATTTTCCTTGAAATTCTTTGCTCAATAATTTGAAAAGTGCATTATTTTTTATAAAAATAGAAAATAATCATGATACCATAAAATAATGTTATAGTGCATATAAAGCTTTAAAATAATATTATGAATAATCCCTCGTAATCTAGTGAAATTTTGAAACTATAAAATTATGTATAATAGTTAAATCTATTACCTACCGATAAAAAGTTTTGTGCATTTTTTAAATGATATATATTCATTTTTTACTACAATGATATATATGCTTATCTAATTGAAATATGTGATTTTATAAAGCTTTGTTTTCAGTGAAAGTTCCGTTATATGGGATTCATATGAAGTCATAAGACCATAAATTTTTAAATACTTGATATGTGTTAAGCATTGGAAGTCTAAGGGACCATTTTTTTATATGCTAACAAAGAGAGTCATAAGGACTTCAATTCTAATATATATATTTCTAATGAAAGGTATAAAGGTATGAGGAAAATCTATTATTTTTTATTCTTATATATGAAGTACTTAATAAGTAAAATATTTCTCAGTTTGCTTGTCTAGTAGCTCGATTGATAGGTGGGCTTAGAGTATGTTTTTGTTTATCAGATATGATGATTTTGATATGAATTTACATATATATTTTTAGGTTAAAGCCTCTAAGATTTTGAGAGTATTGTTGAGCCTAGAGCGGTAAAGTGCTGGTTGATGAGGTTAGAAAAGACCTTTGATGGAATGTACTGTCCAAAGATGAATATACCACACTGCAAAAATTACTAGCTATTAGGGCACCTTAAAGTGCTATATTATATATTTATTAGGATACATAATATATTATGACATTTTATAGTGGTGTCACTTAGGTGGCTGTTGGGATAGAGACAAGAGTGCTTTTATGTGCCCTAAAATTGTTATTTCCTTTTAGACTCCAGTGTCGTTTTATAGAAGAAAAGAGGCATGGCCTAATTGCTCATTCTCATCTTCCTTCTCCCCGTTATCGGCAGCTCTGATCAGCGCTCATCCTCGACAGCTCCACTTGGTGCTCGACATCTTCCTTCTCCCATCCTCGGCAACTCATATGCGATGTTACCTTCACTCATTCTACCCAGTTAAGTTGATGATTCAAGAAAACAACCATTTCTCGATGATAAAATATGCAAAAATAGTCAAAATTCATTGAAAAAGAAAACTATTTTTGATAGATTTTTAATGGATTTTTGTCTGCTTAAAAAAATCTCTCAAAAAATGCTCACGAACAACCGAAAGATCCTCCATTTTTTTTTTCTATCAGATTAGTAATCTGAAAGCAAAATCACAAAACATATCAAGAATAATTAGCATTTCCTTTGTGATCTACAATAAATTATGGCTGTCGTTTTGTCACTATGAGGCGTATGAGGCCGTGAGTTTGAGCTCGAGCCTATACTCGAGCTTAGCCAAGCTCGACTAAAAACTCATTGAGGAGTTTGATTAAATTAAAATATATTTAAAAATTAATTTGAATTAATATTATATAATATTCTTTAACATTTCTAAATTAATTCTAGTTTTAAAATAAACATTCTAATGAAATTGAATTTTTTTAATTTAAAATTAAGAAATATAGCTAAAAAATCTAGTCAAGTTCGAGCTTTTCAAATGAACTTGAGCAATTGAACCGAGCTCGAGCTTATAAATTTTTTAACTAGTCGAGCATGAGCTTATAAATTTTTTAACTAGTCGAGCTTGAGCTCAGTAAGATCTAAACAAGCATTGCTCAATTTGGCAAATACTCGAACCACTTGACTCGTTTATAACCCTAACCTCCACTAACTCACAAAGTTTATAAATTAAATTAGGATGCCCTAGTCCCATAGAAGTACCCCCTAAGCATACGTAGAATAGACTAAAAAACAATTTTATCAAAACCCATAGTCATATGTTTTTTAATACAATAGTTTAAAATTGATGTATCCTTAGTTATCTCACTAATATTTCTGCTAGGCATAAGATTCACAGAGATAAAGTAGTGTCATGCTTTGGACTCTTGGGTGAGGGTAGAAGTAGGAAAGTTTATTAATTTATCCTCACTCTCCTCTTTCATTGGAGATTTGAATCCCTCCAAGTTAGGTACCTAATAATTTCCTTATAGTTTATGATAGTGATGCAAAAATTTTAATACTCATCTTTGTCAAATTGAAAATTAGGAGTTCGGAAGACTTGGTTAATAGAAACAAGAGTGATAGAGACCCACTTACCATGCACAAAAATACATTAGTTATAGGGCTCCTTCATATTAGCGAAGAATTTTCGAACAATCATGATATTGGCTAAACGGGTCTGAATGACAAGGAAGACTCAATTATGATCAACAATTTGACCCTAAATAATCCCCATGGGGTTATTGAATTCTCTCTCCAGATAATAAACATCCCTACCAAATTATTATACTACTCTTTGGCGGTTGTACTAATAAACATATGGGCTTCATAGGATGTGGAGCCTCCCCTATTCCTACCATTTATGAGCTTTAGAGGCATTTCTAACGAAGGAAAGCTAAATAAGGAACCTAAGACTAGATACGAAGGTTGTATAACTAAAAGGCACAGGAATATACTTGAGAATGAAATTCAGCTCCTATCCCTATTTATAATATGGACAACATTATGGCACAAGCTTGAGAAGCACTACTGTCCTTAATCAAATTTGGTAAGCATAGGTACTAGCATTCTGGCACTGAAGATAGGTAGCACTGCCCTTGGGAATTGGAATATCATGCTTTTTGACTGTGAGTCTATCATGGCGGTCAACATATAACAGCGTTGTGGTACTCAAAGTGACCTCCACCATGGTGTTTCATCTACACTATTTATTATTTGACCAAATACTATGGTGTTGCATGGGTGACGTTGTGAGTTAATAGAATTACTTGAGAGCTCAATATTGTGGTGCTACATGGATGGTATTATGGTTCTCCAAAGGGTAATTTAGTGTCGAGATGCTGGATTCCTCCAACACCACAACACAATCAACTTAAATTATATGTTCGATAACTGATATAATGTTGTGGTGCTTTAAAGGGTAACACTGTAGTGCTAAGCTAAAATTTTCCAAATTAATTTTTTATACTCTAAATCAACTACAACACACACACATGAAGCTCACTTCTAGCCAAAAAAATTTTCTCAAATCATAAAAACATGAATCACACTACTCATAATAGTAAACACATAGATTAATTGAGTTTCATCTAAAATAGCACTAAGTTGATATTTTTTAGCCAGACTATGCTAGAATCCTATTCAAGATGAGACAACTTTATAGAGCTCCTAAGATGATCAACATCTCCTCCTAAATATGATTTCAATATATGATCATTGACTTTAAAAATCTTGATAGTTTTAGGGTCATGGATATCAACAACTCCATAAGATCATATAGTATGATTTAACAAAGAAATCAAGTGTTCAATTTTTTATATCTACTTGTGAGTGTGTGTGCTTAGTTATCCTCTCAACATACACTTGAATACAAAAAATACTCAAAGAAAAAAAAAATATAGACTTGTATACATATTTAATCTTTGTAACAATTGCAATTATTGGGTTATCCCTATTTGACTTGGCTTCTTGTATGTTGTGCGATACTATAGCCCGTGTACCATTCCTGAAAAGCTAGTAGCACAAATTAATATATAAATATACATAGAATAATAAGTGATCTAATCAATAATATTTGAATCATTAAAATAATTGGTCGAGCTCATGGGTTCCAACATGCTTCCCCTTTTTTATGATGACAAATATTGTTGGTTGGAATTAAGTTTTTCAAGTTAGCATTTAATTCATTATATAGTTCTCTCAGTCACTCTATGTCCCTTTTAATTATGGGAAAACATTTAAAATTGTTAATTAATTTAAGATTTTCAAAGAGATGTTTTTTAAAAAAAATTAACAACATAGCAAAAATAAACACACATATAAGAATAAAATAAGAATGCTGCCTTGGAATTAATTGCATTAAAACAAATAGAGGAATAATAACTACAAAATCAACAACCAATACGAACCAAAACCTACTACAAGTCCCTCTTAATTTTAGCTTCTATAAAAAGGGAAGAAAAAATAAAAAGAAATTACAAAAAAATAATAAAAAAAAGAATCTATAAAGCAACATCAAGCATCAATCAGCCCTGATCAGATGTGGGCAGTGGTGGCTGAAAATAGAAATGAAGGGCAAAAAATTTATTCTAAACCATGCTCAATCTTCCTGCCATCACTCTATGGTCTATTAGATATGGGTGTCTTGTTTATGTTCCAATTGAGGTAAATGTTTTGTTTATGCATCCTGAGGGTAATAATAAGTAAGCGGAGGAGGTTGGGTTAGTTATACCGCTTATTCTACTTCTTTCTTTGAATCAGGTGCGACCTCACCAAGTGTTGCCCTATGCCTATCACTATAAATGATGTGAAATGAATTATCTGTGAATAAAGTGGGATGGTGGTCTGTGTTGTAGGATATTTTAAGTAATATTTGGATGGTATATAGGCAATGATATATCCTAGGGATAAGTTATGTTTCTATTAGGCTCTGGGGTTTTTAATGATATTAAAATTTTTTATGTATCGAATTATCATGTTAACATCATTTAATTCTATACCAGTCATAAAAAAATAGGTGATGATCAAAAGTAAAGGTGTCATGTTCATTTGGTCACCAACTTTAGAAATCACATTGTATCAAAGAATGTATTGGATAACACGTGCATTCAGTACCATATTTTTTATTAAGTTGGTGTTGATTCATTGGGGAATTTCTCAGTGTGGTGTTTACTATTGTCAAGTTATAATTTAGAGCTTGAGTAATTCTATATGGGGGCTTCATTGATGTTAGAAAGATGGAAATATTCATGTTGGTCTGCATCAATGATAGTGACTTGATGTTGGCAGACATAGGACTTCATGGTGGTCTTATCAGCCATTATTCTAAGGTTGGAGAAGAATTCAAGTAGTTTAGTATGGTAGGGGAAGGTTAGGCATATAAGGAATTGGAGGGTAGTGGTAGCGATAAATCCATTAACTAATAGGAAAGCTTCTCTTGATTCACTACTTCGGAGCCAGTTACATAAGCACTACAGTATTTTTGATAAGCCTCTTGATCTTCCTTACTTTGAAAACTATTATCCAATCTATGTCATGACATGCCAAATCTACTTCTCTTACTAGCCATAGGAGGGCAATAAACTTGATTACAGTAGGGGTAGAGGAGTAGAAGTGATAGTGTGAAATGAAATAATAAAAACTACCCTTTTTATAAGAACTATTAGATTGTACAGTATGATTAAGGATCATACTAACTGATTAAGTTGATCCAATTCTTCTCATAAAAAATATGCAATCAATAGTTAGGTTGTCTAGTATGATAGGGCATCATATAATATAATCTTCGATTTTTTTATTGTCCTAAGGAGTTATCTGTATGGTTATTTGACCAAATAACATAATGAGTCATTCATATAGTATGATTGACAATAACGTTCATATGAAACAATAAAAATGATAATTATTAGCTTGTAATTATCATATCCTAGATGTATTGCAAAGTATAATGTGTGTATCATAAAATATAAATTAAATATTTTTGGATTTTTTATATTATCAGGAACGCTTTCATAATAAACAATCACATAATTAAAACTAGGAATAAAACCCAACAAAAGAAATAAACATTACAATATAACATAAATAACAACACATAATATACATGATACACATACAAGACAAGTATCTACTCTAATTACTTATGCACTTAAATAAATAATCCTTAATCTAGTTCTAAGTGCACTAAATCTTTCATAGCTTAATAGTTTAGTGAAAATATCAACAAATTAATTTTCTATGTTAGCAAACTGGATGTTAACATCTCCCTCCATTAATGGTGTCTCAGATCAATGTGTTTAGTGTGAAAATGTTAAATTGGATTCTTAGGGATACATATCACACTCATGTTATCACACATGATAGGGACGGGGTCCGATTGTAATCTAAAATTAAGAAGTTATTTCTTTGACCAAAGGACTTGGGCAACATTGCTTCGTGTAGCTCAACTTCTATAGTAGATAGGACTACTAAATTTTGTTTCATACTAAACCAAGAAACTAAGGATTGTCTTATGAATTGGAAGCTTCCTAAAGTACTCTTTTTATCTACCTTACATCCTATAAAATTTGAACATAAAAAAACTAACTAATTAAAATGCCAAGCTATTCCTATGATATAAACTACCTAAACTTTGAGTGCCAATGAGATATCTTTGAATTCTCTTTACTGTGACCATGTGGGATTCCTTAGGATCATCTTGAAACCTAGCACATAAGTAAATACTAAATATAATCTTAGGCCTACTTGCAGTCAAATAAAGTGAGAACCTATTATCCCTCTATACTTCTTTTAATTAACTAACTTTCTATCCTATTTTTTATCTAATTAGGTGGTCGGGCTCATGGGTTTGTTCATACTATTATAACCTTTCATATCAATTTTTTTAAGATTTCCTTTTTGTATTTTGTTTTGCTTAGGAAGGTCTCATCTTCTCTTTATTTGACATTAAATCCAATAAAGTATCTTAACTCGTCCATCATGCTAATTTCAAACTCACTACTCATAGTGGAGTAGAATTCTTATATAGATTATCATTGGTGGATTCAAAGAGAATTTCATCCACATATATTTGCATAATCAATATATCACTTCCAATTCTTTTTATGAATAACGTGGTATCTATGCCTTTAATAAAAGACTTCTACAAGAAAAATGTGCTAAGCCTATCGTACTATACTCTAGGTGCTCATTTTAATTCTTATAGTTCCTTTTTGAGTTTAAACACATGATTAAAGAATATTGAACTCTCAAATCCTGAGGGTTGCTCTACATATACATCTTCTTAAATAAATCCTTTTAAAAATGCACTCTTAACATCCATCTGGTATAATTTAAATCCTTTAAAACATGTAAATGCCAAAAGTACTTGGATGGCCTCTAGCCTAGCTACTGGTGCAAATATTTCTTCAAATTTTATCCCTTCCCTTTGATTATAACCCTTTGCAACCAACATAACCTTAATTATTCCTTACAACTAATCCAAATTCTTTCAATTTATTCTTGAATAACCTTTTTGTTCCTACAATACTCTAATCAATAGGTCTAGCCACTAACTCCCACACATGTTTTCTTACAAACTAATTCATCTTTTCTTGCATCATTATAATATAGAATTCATCATATATTTCTTGTTCTACACTAGTGGGTTCTACCATAGAAATGATGGTTATTTGGCTAACTTCTTATCTAATCCCATTTCTAGCCCTAATTCTTATGGATGTGTCTCCTATAATTAACTCCCTAGGATGACTAGATGTATATATGCACTCTCAACATAGGGGTTCCTAAGACTCTTCCCTATTCTCTATTTTGATGTTCTTAATTCTAATAGTTATGTCACCCTTTTCTTCCTCTTCTCTAGGTGGATTTCCCTTATTGGTCTTATCAAATACTACATGGCATTACTCTTGTACTACTAATATTCTTTTTTTTTACTAGCATATAGGCTTTTTTTACTACTGAGTATCCCAAAATTATACCTTCATCAGATTGTGCATCAAACTTTTTCAAATTAGATTTTCCAATAGTACAAAGTATTTACATCCAAAGAAACGTAGGAGGGAAAGGTTCAAGGTTCTACCCTTCAAAAGCTCATAGGGAGTTTTATTCAATTTAGATTACATATTCACCCTATATAGAACATAATGTACCATGTTTACTACCTCAACCCAAAAGTATTTCAGTAGCATGTATTTATTTAGCATAACCATAGTCACCTCTACCATGTGTTATATATATTCTCTCTACTATGTTATTTTACTAGGGCATCTTAGGTGCATAAAAGTTATGTTCTATCACAACGTCTTGGCAAAAGAATTCAAATCTATCATTTTCAAGTTCTCCACCATAGTTTATATGGAGGGTGGCAATTGTGCATCCTATTTTTTAATCAAATTGGAGAAACTTTAAATTTCTCAAATAAATCACTTTTATTTGCTAACAACTTGACCCAAGTGAACTTAGTATATTTGTCTATAATAACAAACACATATGGTTTTTCTCCTAAACTTATGGTGCTGATGGGTCTAAATAGATCCATATGTTAAATCTCAAGTGGTGTATTAGTGCTAATTTCCTTAAGTGAGTGAAAAGAGGACTTAACATATTTACCTAGCTTGCATGCATCATAAAGATGCTCCTTCGTGAACTCTTGCTTAAGTACTACTCTAATTAGGGCTAGGTGAGTGATCATTTTCAATGTCCTCATGCTTGTGTGACAAAGTCTCTTATTCCACAACCATGTGTCTTCAATAATACTAGACTCATTCAATCTTTCTAAGTTAATCATATAAACATTATTCATTCTAAAATCATGTAAAATAGGTTTACTATCAAGCAAAATCTAATATTTATCATAAAATAAATTTACATCAAATCCCTTATCAGATAGTTGACTAATGATATATAATTTATGCTTTAACCCTTCTATTAATATAACCTTTTTAATAATAAATACATTGGGTTAACCTATAGTGTCCATTCTAATTACCTTCCTTGAAGTATTATCTCCCAATGTTACTTTTCCTCCACTCCTTGACTATAGCATGATAAATTTCTTCATATCTCTTATCATACGGTGCGAGCACCCACTGTCAATATATCACATGACTTCACTGGACCACTTGTGAAGGCATGCCAACAAAATAAATTAAGGTGAGCATATTAGAACCCAAATTAGCTTGAGTTCTTAAGTGTGAGAAAATGTTGTCATGCCATGCTTTGCTAATGAGGCCTCGGGGCTTCCAAATAGATTATGTGTTACGGTGGACTTGAAGTGGATAGACTCGTACAATGTATCTTAGCATATCACAAGAAAGCACCAAACACTTAGGAATGAATGAACAAACTTATGTGATGATGGCTTTTCTTATATGATGAGTATGCATGTGGTGCTCTCTTAGGTGTTATGCGAGAGAATCTTGATGCATTAGACTTTCACTATTTAAATTCCTTTTGTGATCCTTCATTTGCACTTTTATAAATTCCTAACTTTACATATGATTTATGCTCACAACTGTCCAAATTAAAAGCCAATTCTTCTAATTCTTTAAATGCATGTTCTAAATCAATATTCTCTTCTGCTTTATCCCTAAGATTATTTTTTAATTTCTCTGACTCCTTTTATAATCTAGAATGCAGATCTACTAATGAAGGATGTTCTTTTTTTAAACATGCAAACTTTTCTACTTGATTTATGTGCTCTTCTGTCAATGCATTATGATCATGCCTTATGCTTAAAAAATTTATTTTCTTTTTAACTTTTTGTATCTTGCCTTTTTTTTTTTTTTTGAAAAAAAAAAAAGTAATTCCTCATATGTTAAATCACATACCAGGTCACTTTCTATATCACTTGTGTTGTCTCTATCCATTAAGCAAAAGTTGGTGAACTCTTCCTCTATTTTTGTCTCTGAAGACGTAGAATGTCAATTCGACCAAAAAGCTCTCAGAGGCTTTCTTTTTTTTTTTTTTATTATTATATTTTCCCTTATCTTTTTGTTATGATGATTGAGTTTTTAGATTGGGTCAATTTGATTTTATATGACTTGGCTTTCTGCATTTAAAATAAATGAAGGCAATAGAAACTTTATTTAGCTTTTTATGTTTCTTTCACTTGTCAATGTACCTCCTTTACTTTTTCCAAAAAAAAAAAATTGAATTTCCTTATCAAGAAGGTTATTTCATCCTCTCCTCCTCCAAAGTTGCTACTATCAAAATCATCGACCTTCAAAGTATTTATCTTTTCCTTTATCATTTCTCTTGTATTTGCAGTTCTTTGGGAAATTTTCTACTTATATGCAATAATAGAACCAAGAAAATTATCAAATTATTAAGCATTCAAATCTTTTGATTCTAAGATTACCATCACCTTCCAAGAAAATTATCAACATAATAAACATTCAAATATTTTGATTTTAAGATCATTGTCACCTTCAAAGAAAATTATCAACAAAATAAGCATTCAAATCTTTTGATTCTAGGATCACCGTCACCTTGGCATCCCAAGATTTAGACAGGCATCTGAGAATCTTATTAACATTTCCTACATTACTAATTTATTTTCTTAACTCATGCAAAAACAATCTTTTCAAATGAGTATACATATCAGTAATGGTTTCACTAGGTTGCATGCTAAATAATTTATAATCATGAAGCAAAATATTTAATCTTGTATACTTAACTTCATTTGTTCCTTCATATGTAATAAATACTTTATCCCAAATTTATTTATGGGTTTGTGCATATAGATACACATATGTAGTCTTCATACTTGAGTGCACAAAAAATAATTTAATTTTTTGAGCATTTAATTGTGCAAGTTCTCTATGCTCTAGACTTCATTCAATAAAGAGTAATTCAATCTTAGTGTCATTCACTATTCTATTGGGTGATGAATATCCGATTTCAATTAAATGTCACATGAGATAATCAATTAATTGTATAAAAGTAAACATTCCAATTCTCCAAAAGTCAAAAGGAATATTATCAAATAGTGGTAGTCGGGTAATAGAATAACTTTCCAAAGTGTTCCTATTACTAATTTAAGTCATGCTAGAATCTCCTTGAGGTGATTAAACTAAACAGATAAGAATCCACTCTGATACCACTTGAAAGTATTGCGACACAATTAAGAGGGAGGTGAATAGGTTCTTTCAAAATATTATTAAGAAGAAAAAACACAATTTGCAGCAGAAGTAGTTTAAAATAGTATTGAACTTTAAAATAAAAAGTACTAAAATTAAACATTTTTATGATTTTCAACGAAATAAAATTAGTTAAGACTAATTTTAAAAAATAACTTCAAAGCAAATACTTTTTATTAATTTTTATTTTTTAAAATTTTACTTGAATGTAACCACAATAAAATTTTAAATCACAAATCTAAGTAATTAAGTTACAAGAAATAAACATGTCAAAAAGTAAAATAAAAGCAAGGTGAGATTTTATAGTGGTTTGGTCAAAATTGACCTACATCCACTCCCCAATATCCTTGAGAATTCCACTAGTCAACTCTCCTTCTGCACTCAACAAAGCAAAGAAGCCCTTCTCCATTTCCAGGTAGAGAATAACATTTACAAGCTCTTTATATTGAAATGCTTAGACTCCCTTCTTCTACTTCCCAGCATAGAAGAGATGCATTCACCCTCCTTTATAATATTGGAGATGTCGCTCCCTTGGCTTCCCTAACTAGTCACAAGTCTTTCACCCAAATACTTTCTCCTCGGAGCTCATCTCCAAGAGCTCCCAACACATAACCTGGAGGATAAAGGTGCAAGCTAATGAGGATAACCATGTGATCTCCCTCACACAACCCTTGACTCCCTAACGAATAACCTCTCAACCTCACCTTCTCCCCCAAATGGTTTGGACAAGCTCTCTCAAGTAAGGAGAAACCCCACTCCCTCAACAAAGAACTCTCTCTGAAGAACAAAATGGCTTACATCACTCACTTTCTTCACCCACACTTTTGATTAAGAGAATCAAAATTTGATATTTAAAGTAAACCCTAATTTTTAATTTTGATATATTAATTATATATTACAAAGTGTGGATTATACCGTATGGTTAGTTCAATATAGGAAAATACCCATTTTTTAATTAAAAAATGTTAGATTCAATTATATGATATGACTCATATAGTGTGATCAGTTGAATCATATCAAGAATCAATTTGGATAAACCATTATTCATTCCACCAAATATTCTCTTAAATCGTATTATACAATTTGAATCACATAGTATGAGTACTAATAATGATTTTATCTGGATTTGTTACTTAATCATCAAGTCAAAACAGGCAAGTTTATTAGTATTCATATAGTATGATTAGTTAAAATTTTAAATTTTAAATTTGCCTATTATTATAAATTAAGAGCTTATAGTATATGTTTATTAAAAATAATTGATCACCTTGTATGATCAAGAACCTACAGTATGATTAGTTATGCTAGATATTAATTTTGTTTAATTTTATCAATCACTTGATTTAATTTTTTTGGAATACCTAATCATACAATACGATGTTGATTGTATAGTATGATTTAAGAAAGAAATAAAGTATTCAAATTTTTATCCTCATTTGTTGGTGTGTGCTTGGTTGTCTTCTCAATATGCACCTGAATACTAAAAGACTCAAGAAAAGAAAATTATAGACTTGTATTATATTAACATGTATAACAATTGCAATTCTTGAGTTCTCACATTTTGACTTGGCTTTGTATATGTTGTGTGATGCTATATTCCTTGTACCATTCCAAAAGTGTTAATAGCACCAAAAAAAATTTATATATTGAAGAGAATAATAAGTGATCTAAAAAAAAAATAATATTTTAAATCATTAAAAATAATAGGTCATGCTTACGAGTTTTAATATTGTCGAGTATGTATATAAGTTATACCCATATATATTACTGGGTTATCATATATGTGCTACTTTCATATATTCATATATTATGTTAAATGTCATTTTTACATGTTGAATATGATTATGTTTCTTTGCTCAAGTGATGTGATGTACCTATCATGTTCATTTGGCAGATGTGAAGGATGTGGGAGATGTTCATATGTGATACAAGTAAAGTTATAAGGACTCTTACATGTATATGTACATGAATTCCACCATCCGTCATTAATAAATTTGAGGTGCTTAAGTGGAGATATAAGTGGAAGTAGAGTTATAAAAAGAATTAGGATATATATACTCCATCTATTTTTAGTAGGTGTAAGATGACCAAGTTGAGGTATAAGTGAAAGTAGAGTTATAAGTAGGCATCGATACATGTGCATATGCATCATATTTTATATTAATTGTATATAAGTTATTTATCTCATGTGATAGTTTAATTTAGGTTTAAATGAAGTTCATGTTGTTGCCACATACAAGTTCAAGAACTGATCATGTTGATGTCACTTACAAGTTCATATTGTTGATATTTACTAGTTAATTATAAATGCATATCATTGACATGTAACCCTTGTTAATAATTAATTTTATTGTTGAGATCATGTTATAGATAGAATAATGTATAATTCTACATCACCTTAACTGAACTATAAAACTTCTTATTTATTTTATTGCAATTTATTTGAAATTATGTATATTGAATACTTTAGTAGGACTCAAGTAGCCTACTGAGCAAATGGTTTGCTCACCCTATATGTTCACATATCATTTTAAGAAATGGTAAAGCCCTCATATATTAGATTAAATATTTATAAAGTCAAATTTATATTGAGGTACATTCAATATATATGTATTATTTTGATAATCCAATAATTTATGTATGTATTTTAATGAATTGAAAATGTACTGAATTATTATATATGATTCTTTTTTAAGTAAAGTGAACAATGATGTATATGTGTATATTTACTATATTATGGTGAAATTAGTTGGCTTTGGGTGCCAATTATTGAAAAATTAAATTAGAAATAGGAATAATTCTTTCAATTAGATTCTAGGTGTGACAGTTCAAGATTGGGTTTTATATTTGTTGGAGTGAAAGGCGAGGGATGATGTATTTTTAGTAAGTACGTAGTAGTTTATTCCATAAAGGTTGGGTAGTCGGCTTCAAGCATTGAAGGAGAGGGGTGATTCCTTAACACATATCACTTTGGTGAGTGATAAGTTTACTTATTTGCTTTAAAACCTATTTATATTTTGTTATTGAATTCTCATCCTTTCATTACTCTATCATTCCATACCATTTCCCTAACCAAATTCCAACAAACCCTAACCCTAAGTCCCTACCAAATTTTTTGTCGTGGATGGAGTAAACACGACCTGATCTTATTTCATTGGTCATTTTAACTTCAAAAATGGTGGAACACTCCAAAATTAATATATAAACATTCATCTATCAGTCAAAAGTGTTTCCAACCCTTTCTTACATGAAATAATTTCCCCATCTCTAATTTAAAAAATATTTTATCAACTACTTTATTTAATTAAAACATTAAATAACTTTAAAATTTCTCAAACTCATTTAGGTGGATAATACGACCATGATAATCCTATAGAAGCTTTCATATGATCAGATGAACAATCCATTCGATGTTGTAATTATTAATTGTTCAAAAATTTTAATAAGTAGGATTAGCATTCAAAATTTTCAAAAACAAAAAAAGTAATATTTACACCATGTTTATTCATCTCCTTGATTTGTTTAAGAATTTTGTAGATTATTTAATGTGATTAATGATAATATAGTTGTTTTTATTATTTTTGAATTATTTAACCTATTTAAATAAATCTAAAATTTTAGAGAAAATTTGGTAATGTCCTTTTATCTAGAATATTAATCATATTAATATGTGAATTTTTCTAAGATTTAATTTTATTTTTTATATGTCATTTACTTATTCTAAATGAATACTCATTATTTAAAAGATTTTAATTTGCCCTTGAGTGGGCCTTTTTTTCATGGCATGCATCCCATGAATGTTCCTTATTGGTCTAAGCATTTATTGAGATTTATTTTAAACTTTATTTTAATAATTAAAGTAGACATCATTTCAATGATTAAATTGAGAAAATTATATTAAAATTTTAAGATTACTAAAGCATGTCATATCATACAATTACATGTATTCATATGATTTTTTAAATGCAAAAATTAATTTTTCTAACCTAAAACTCCTAATTTGCCATCATTTAAAAATAAGTGATATAAGGAAAATTAAATTTCATATATTTTTAACTAAATCAATGCTTGTTTTCAAGTTCAAATATTATTTCATGCATGTTTGAACATATTCCAAATTACATGGAATTTTCTCAATTTATTTAATAATTTTCTTAATTATAATAACTTCTACAATAATTCTAATTTTTAAAAAATCTAAAATATTTTAAAATGAACATCACATATGGATAATTATATGAACAAGTTAACATGAACATCATATATATGCTTGACATGATGAATTTTTCATCATTAAAAAGCTCCTTGTTAACTATAATAATAATTAAACTTTGAATTAACCTGATTAATTGAGATTTAATTTAGGCTTCCCAAAGTAAACATTAAATAAAGAACATCTTCAAATATTTTAGAGGATTTCTTAAAATATTTGGCATTTTAATAAATTTATACCACTAAGGTAATAATTATGGAAACATTTAAATAAGTATAATAAAATATATCCTATATTATGAAAACATTTAAATTTATAACCTTAATATTTGACAATATATCCTATATTAATTGGAGGAATTTGAAGTTATGTTAATTAATTTTGATCACTGTGAAAGTTTGAATAGGTTGTTAAACATAAATATTTATCCCTAGGCTAACCAAGAGGGGGGTAAATTGATAATTTAAAAATTATCTTAGAAAAATTAGAAAATTAATTTTAGATTTAATCACTATGACAAATTTTCTCAAAATAATTTTTCAACCACAAAATTAAAACTTGTAGAAAATAGAAATGCATTAAAAGTAAAGACAGAAAAACATAGAATTTTATAGTTGTTCGGTCCAACTAGACCTACGTCCACTCTCTAAAGACTCCCTTTTCAAGTATTACACTACACCAAAGTGACTCTTCTTTTACTCCCACAATAAGACTGAGAAGCTCTTACAATTAACATCTCTTCCACCAATCCCTAATGCCGTAAAGTACCCTCATGCTTTCACAATCTCCTGGTGTCGACAGAGTACTAGCGTCCTTTCACACCCTTCTACTGTCGGCATAGTACCAGCATCCTTTCACACCCTCTTGGTGTCGCCAGAGTATAAGGGTCCTTTTACACCCTCCTGATATCGACAGAGTACCAAATCTCCTTTGAAAATCTTCTTTCAAGAGTCTTCAATGTTGGGCAACCTTATGAATCCCCTCATAAATCTCTCTTAAGAGATCTCTCACTCTCTAATCCCAAGACACTCTCCCAAACACTTTCTAAGTGCACTCTCAAAAGAAATTTATAGTAGGAGTTGTATCAGTCAATTTTTAGGACTCTTAAATATGAAAGACAGGAAAAACTGTTCAGAAAACTAAAAATTTTAATTTAACCATCTTGGATCGTACAGTACAATCTTTCTTCATACATTCGAATAATTCAAAATAATCCTTGTACAATCTTATACAAATTGATTTCATACTCTAGCATTCATATGTACGAACTGACATCGTATAGTACGAACAGTTCAAAACTGAACAGATTCATCCAATATGATTATGTACAAACCCATTTTGTACTCTGGTCATCTTATGAACTAACCCTATTTCGTATAGTCCAAATTGATTAAATTAAATCATGCTTCATATGGTACGAAAATGGACAAGTCCATTTCATACTACGGATTTCATCTGTACGAAATTAATTTTGTGCAATACAAACAATTCAAAAATTTTACCTGTTCGTATGGACAAATATGTACGCACCCATTTCATACTCTAGACGTCATTTATACAAACCAATATCGTATAGTACGATCAGTTCAGAAGATGGTGAGTTTGTTTAGGACGAACTGGTACGTATCCATTTCATACTACAAATTTCATCTATATGAATCCAAACTTTGTATAGTACAAATAATACAAAAGAAATTTCTAAGGTAAGATTCAAATAAATTCATTCTAGAGGAACACTCAGGTCAAATCATCCAGTATAATTTAAGAATCATACATTACAATTAGTTTTAAAAATACAAGTTTTGACTCACTCCCCTAGCGTGTGTGTGTGCATGGCTACCCAATAACAATTACACTCTCTCAGACTCGAGAAAAATAGAAAAAGTACAAAATTTAGTTATAATAAACACCTAATCTAATCTATCTTGAAATCTTCAGTAGTCTGGAGTATGATCTTCCTGAAACATTAATACACACAAACAACACAAACAAGATTTTTTTAATATGTGTTAGGAGAAACAGTAATCAACACAACAGTATCTTGGTATCATAAAAAACTCATATCATATAAAAGTATAGATTTGAAAACTAAGTCGCAACACACTGGTTAACCATTTTGAAAAAAAAATCTCCTAATTATCTTCTATTAATTGTAATTGCTCTCATTGTTAAGAACATTAGGGTTTAATTTTGACTTTAAATGTGACCATCCACTTGTGTTTGATCTTTGTAAAATGATAATTTTAAGATATTAAATATCAATTTCTTGAACATCAACATCAATTTATCATTTTTCAAAGGAATTTAAAAGTTTTGAATTATTAATGTTTATAATTTAAGGAGTTTCTAGAAAAATCTTAAAATTATTATTTTTAAAATTAAACTATTTATATCTAAATCTCATTTGATTCGATTAAAATTTTACTCATATCAAATTTTTTTTATATCATATACTACACACATTTGTTAATATTTGTAGCTTGATTATTTGACATATAGAGGGTTATCTGGTTGTTGCATTTACATCTCAGTCTTTCAGTTTGATTAATTTGAACTCAACTTAATAATATTCATTTTAAAATTGATTAATATGAGTGAAGTTTTAAACATTATATCTTGAACCCATTGATTTTCTTATTAATAAATATGGGACTATACTTTTTATGATGACTCACATAGCTTTTTAGGATAGTTAACCCTAGCTATTTCTACTTTCTAGGTCCCAATAACACTTAATGCCATAACACATTATCTTTTAAACCACTTCTAGACACCATTATATTCTAACCTATTTGCATCACTAGCATGCATGCATCAACTTGGTTGACATCTCATTATAATTTAACTTCACAATATAGTTATACAATCTTAAGTATATTTTTCCTTGGACTTAGCCATGCCATTTTGGTTGAGTTTATTCTTAGCGCAAACATATCCTTCTAATTTCCCTTTCCATTCTTCCCAATCATACCCTTTTAGCTAAGAATCTTCCTAAACCAAGTCATGCTCCTTTGATTGGGTCTACTCTTAATATGGTCATACTCTTTTGACCATTTTATATATCCTCTTAGTAGTGCTCTTTTAACTAAGAAACATCATGAATAAGCCATATTATGGGTTCATCTTTAGAATACTCATACCTTTTTTACTATGTTTTTTTTTTTTTTTAATTCTATTATGTCCTTTGGTATCTATCTTTTAATTTGGTTTTGTTATTTTAGCTAAGTCTACCACATTTTAGTCATGCTCTGTTAGCTAAATTAAATCCAATTTAGCAATACACTTTTGGTTCGGTTATCCCTTGATATAGTTATACCACATATAGTTGAGTTAATCCTAGTAGGGTTATGCCCTTTTGATCTTAATACTACTGCTCAGTGGTCATTCTTACTGTGAAATATAT
This sequence comes from Dendrobium officinale, assembly GCA_019514585.1. Taxonomy (NCBI): domain Eukaryota; kingdom Viridiplantae; phylum Streptophyta; class Magnoliopsida; order Asparagales; family Orchidaceae; genus Dendrobium; species Dendrobium officinale. Next base: position 2,936,665 of record CM033698.1, on the reverse strand, counting down.
CCATAACACATTTGAGACTCATCCCATCTTAATCATGCATTTTTAACTATATTAATTTTTTTAATCATACTCTATAGTTGAACTCCCTTTAGTTTTGAGCATAAACTTGTACCCATCACATTCTCTCTCTTTAAAGTAAATTATCTCTTTTTGGACTTGTACAAAAATAATGGATAATTGGAACCCTTTCTGAATGTTTAGAACATATCTTTATTTCAAGTATTTTGCAGCAATTAAAAATATTTAAATATTGTGCTAGATAGCTACTAGCTTCAACTATCTCTCATTGTATCATTGTCAACACATGGCTAGGTAGATCGAGTCCATTCAGTCTCAATAATTAGCAAATGAACTTGATAGGTTAACTATCATTATCGGGTGATAGTTTATCTGATAACGATAGTTAATTTATCATAATTAAATCTCATATGATTGTTCAAAGAATACAATTAACTTATGGTATGTAACCTTAATCAACTTCTCAAAATTAATTACATACTCAGACCATATGCAAGGTCATTATTTTAAAAATAATAATTTAATTTTTCTCTTTTCAAAACTAATTTTTGAATTTAATTACATTAATGTGATAGGTTTTAGTTTTGGTAGATCCCTTAAGATACATTAATTTGGTAACTTATCTCAATCTATGAGTTAACCCCTATTGCACAAAGACTTTTAGTGATGTCAATGAGGGACACCAGCCTTATTTGCGATGATGTGCATTGTTGTTGATATTAATGACATGCATTAGCTTTGATAGACATGGCAAGTGTAAAGGTTTGTGTCGATAATGAGCTTTAGAAATACATTAATATATATTTCAATGATATGCATTGTCCTTATTGGCAATGACTTGCGTTAATGTTAGTGCCAATGATATGTATCGACCTTATTAATAATGACGTGCATCAGTGTTATTGACAATGGAAGGCATTTTCATTGGTATCGATGATGTGCATCAACTTTGTTAGTGATTGTGTGCACCAATGATATGTATTTTCCTTGTTGGAAATGACATGCATCAATGTTAAAGTCAATGTTGTACACATCTTTATAGACAATTGTGTGCATTGACTTTGTTTGGTAGAAGCTAACAATGGATGTGACATGATATATCAAGCACTAGTGGTTAGATCACTAGAGTTGGGTGATAGTACTTAAGTGATATGAAAGTTCGTTAGGGTCGTTAAACCCTTATGAACTAGCCCGAGGCTTTGCTAACCAAGAGAGGAGGGGAGATGAATTGATAGTTTTAAAAACCTTAAACAAAAAGTACAATCTTTTTGTAATATTTTAAAACATAAAACATACGATCACCCACAAGAAAATAAGTGTGAAAATTAAAGTGTAAAAATGTAATAAGAAATAGCACACCAGATTTTATAGTGGTTCGTCAACTTGACCTACATCCACTCCCCGGAGCATCTCCTCTGAGTATCATACTAAACTCAGTAACTATCTTTTTGCTCGCATAGCAAAGCGGAAAAGCTTGTACAAAAACTCCTTTCCACAGATCCCAGTGAGGCAGAGAACCCGACTCCTTTTACTTTCTCCTAAAGTAGGGAGAGAACCCAAACTCCTTTTACTTCCTCCTAAAGCAGGCAGAGAACCTTGATCGATTGTTGAAGAAGACCTCCCTAGAGCCTCCAAGGAACTAGAGACGATGACTGAAGAAGACGACTCAGATCCTTCATTGGAGTAATCTTTATGAACCCCTCATAAACTCTCCCTCACAAGATCCTCTCTCTCTCTCTCTCTCTCTCTCAAGCTCTAACTATCATTCTCTTGGCTCTCTCAGGTCATGACTGTAGCAAAAGATTTCACCTTGAATAATCAAGAGATCTTATAAAGAAGGGCTTAAAGTTTTCCATAAATTATAACAAGCCGTCAAATATCGTCCAGGACTATTGACAGATCATCCTGTATGATCAGTATATTTTCATCCCTTTCAGCCAAGATGATCTGGGAGGCCTACATGATTAGAACTCTTATTTTTTCTAATCATCCAGACATTGTCCTATACGATTAGTTCAAAACCCTATATATCATTCAACACATCATTCTATTCATCCAGAGTCATATATGTTGAACGATGAAGAAATATAACATATCATTCACAACGATCCTTAAATCATTCTGTATGATTAGTTCAAAATCAAATATTTTCATCCAACACATCATTAGGCTCGTCTAGTTTTATCTAGGAGAAGACAAAGGTTTTTATAAAACTAATCATCTAGGATGATCCTGCTATAATCCAGGACGATCCTGCTATCGTCCAGGAAGATATGATCTATTCAATCAAATCTTAATTGCTTTTCTTAATCACCTGATTAATTTAGGCATGATTGCAATAAATCATCCAGGATGATATGGGTTGGCGGTTGATTCTTTCTGATTACTTAACATATCGTCATATATGATTACTTAAAATAAAATCATATCAAAAAGAGTTAATGGCTAATTTTTTCTGATGTGAGTCTATCGTCCAAGATGATATTAATATCGTCCAGGACGATTTGCTTAATTCAGTTGTCTTAACTAGGATGCCATAATTAAAGTTTTTATTTTTAACTGATTGTCCATGATAATTTTGGATCGTCCCGGATGATATAATCCAAAAAACAAAAAAACTCTAAAATAGACAGAATTTTTCCTCCTGAATGTGTGTGTGTAAGGTTACTTAGCATAAGATCCACTTTATTACATTTGACTCAAGAAAAAGGTAAAAAACTCTTCAAGTATACTTACAAGCTAACTCAGTGCTAATCTATCCAATGTTGAGCTAGCTTGAATTGTAATTGATTTTGTGTGGACTTGAAATATTAATAGGGAGGGTAACCAAAATAGATATGTAATAATAATAATAGTAAGAAAATATGAATGTCAAAAAATATTTGATATCATCAAAATTATAATCTTTGAATCCATGTTTGCAACAATCTCCCCCTTTTTTATAATTGCAAACATTTATTACGAAATTCAACTCAAACATATTAATAAAGCATAAAGTAAAGGAGAATAGTATGAATCAAGCAATGAAAATTTTACTAAAAAAAAGTAGGTGATACAAACACCAAACACCAGAGTACAAATAAAAAATAATAATACATCAAAACAACACTAACACACAAACACTAACACTACTCCCTCTTTTGACATCACAAAAAGGAGGACGAAGAAGAAAAAAAAAAAACAACTTAGAAACTAACAATAGTGCAAGGAAAAAAACCAATAAAAATAAAATATAAAATAACAAAAGACGATAAAAATAATAAAAAGAATGAAAAATAAAGTTTTATCAATGCAAGAATACAATAAATTTTTAATGTGATTGAATTAAAAATTTGTAACAAATGAGTTAACATTACTTAAATCTAAAAAATGATAGAAAAATCGATCATGTTATCCCTAGCTCAGATTCCCTACAATGTATAAAACTTTTGAAAATAAAAATATAGCTCAGAAAGAAAAACAGTCAAGAAAAGTGATCTATTCAACACTTCTTTCTAGAAAATATATCTGATAGAGTAATGTACCAAAGTAATTATTCAAAATCAATGATTTCAAAAATCAAGTGATTGAAGATATCAAGTGACATATGAATTTTTTTAAGATTTAAAGGTTTGAAAGAGAAGGAAGCTTGATTTTTATGGGCTCATTTTGTGCCTCTTATCAATTATTTGATGCACTTTGCACATCTTTTGAATTTTGATATACTTTGTGTATCTTTTAAAATTTTTTGGCGATTATTGCACATCTTTTCACTTTTTTGGGGGCTTATTTTACGCCTCTTGTCATTTTTATGAGCTAGCTCCCTTTTGAAACCTTTAAAGACTATCAATTGTGAGAATATGTTCCAGATAATAGAGAAGAAAATCTCACTCTTTAATATAAGGAAGAATATATCATAAAATAGAATAATATTCAAATGATAAATGCAACAACATGATCAAGAAAATCTTGAAGGTGATTTAATGACTTTGAACATTATTCATATGAGACAAATTGCTGTAGGAAGATAGAAAAGATCTCAATATCAAAGTTTTTTTTTTAATTAAAAAAAAATTACTTTAAAAAGAAACTTACACCTCTAAAGGAGTTAGAGGAAGGGAAACGATCAATATTGTTTCTTCCTTTAACTAATTTAGGGATGTCAACCATTGATTACAAATTTTAAAAAATACAAATAATACATAAAATATCAATTCAGCAGTGATCAAAAGAAAACTAAAAAGGAGCAAAAAAAATACAAAACTAAAAACATGAAAAATACTAGCAAAGAAAATAGGAACGACCAATCAAAATAAAAAGAAAGAAATAATCAAAAACAAAAGAAAATCAGAAAATAAAAACAAAAGAAAAAAATAATAAAATATAAGGTTCAGAGTTTAGTAATTATCAAATTTATATACTTGTGTCAATCACACCCAAACTGATCCTCAAGATGTTGAATGTGTCAAAGGCTAGTGATTTAGTAAAGATATTAGCCAGTTGATTTTTAGTTGCTACATGGTGTAACTCAATATCTCCTTTAGTAATATTGTCCCAAATAAAGTGATGCCTTATATCAATATGTTTGGTCCTTGAATATTGGATACGATTTTTAGAGATATAAATAATACTGATGTTATCACATAGAATTATAATTGTGCCAACAGATAATCCTAAATCCAGAATTTGTTACTTTAACGAAATGACTTGTGCCATAAAAGTTTTTAAGGCAATGTACTCAGCTTCAGTAGTGGAAAGTCTAACAGAGTTTTATTTTATACTGGACTAAGAGACTAAGGACTGTCCTATGAATTGACAAGTTCCAGAAGTGATCTTTCTATCCACTCTACACCCTATAAAATTATAATCAGAATATTCAATAATTTTAAAAGAAGTATTGTACCTAGGATACTAGATTCTTTCTTAAGTTTTGAGTCCCTAAGAGATATCTAAGGATTCTCTTAAATGCAGTTAGGTGGGATTCTATAGGATCAGCTTGAAATATAGCATAGAGACAAACACTAGACACTAAATCAAGTAAAGTAGTAATCTAATCATTCTTCTATACTTCTTTTGATCAACATATTTTCTATTTAAGTACTTATATAACTAAACACTAGAGCTCATAGGAGTGTTTATTGTCTTGGCATTATCCATTTTATATTTCTTCAAGATGTCATTAATATATTTTGATTGATTAAGAAATATTCTATTATCCCAACTGTCTTAATGCTAAATCCCAAAAAGTAGGATAATTCTATCTTCATACTCATCTCAAATTTTTTTACTCATTATTTTAAAAAATATCATCACATACCTTTTTATTAGAAGATCTAAAAAAGTATATCATCAATATGAATCTGAATAATGAGTAACTTATCTCCTTTTTTTTTTAGAAAAAGGGCAGTGTCTATGCTCCCCTTAATAAACTCCCTCTCTAATAGCAATGTGTTTAGGCCTTTCATATCAAGTTGTGGTGCCTGTTTTAATCCATATAAGGTCTTTTTTAATTTATAAACAGGATTTCAAAACTTAGGGGTTGCTCTATAAACACATCATCTTTTATTATCCCGTTTAAAAGACACTATTGACATCCATTTGGAAAAGCTTAAATTTCTTATAACAGAAAAATGCTACTGTAAGTAGCACTCTAATGGCTTCCAATCTAGTTACAGGGGTAAAAGGTTCTCCTTAAAATCAATATCTTCTAGTTGGTTGTACCCCTTAGCCACTAATCTTACCTTATTCATAAACCACCACACCAGAATCATTCATTTTATTTTTAAAGACCTATTTGATTCCTACCACACTTTGATTCTTAGATCTTTTCCTACTAACTCTCAAACATTATTCCTCACAAATTGGTTAAGTTGTTCATATATAGCTAAATTCTATAATTCATTAGAAAGAGCTTGATTAATATTGGTGGGTTCAGTCATTGAGATAAAGTCAGAGTGGTTTACTTCCTTCATAAGTCCATGCCTAGTTCTAACACCTTTAGAAGGGTCTCCTAAGATCAATTCTTTTAGGATGACTTGAAGAATATCGTCAATCTCTAGGCAAAATGTTTTGAGGTTTTACCCTTTTCTTCCTATATTTACAGTTTCTACTCCTTGGGTAATCTCACATACTCTATCAGTGTTTTGAGGCTATACCCTTTTCTTCCAAATTTTATAGTTTTCTACTTCTTAGGAAATCTCTCTAACTTCATCTTTTTCCTTAACTCTAGATTTCTTAGGATCAGATTCATCAAACACTATATGAGTAGTCTCCTCCATCACCAATGTCCTTTTATTAAACGACTCTGAACGGATTTCCCCAAACTTGAATATCTTAAGAACACTCCTTCATCAATTTTAGGGTCAAATTTTCCTAAGAGTGATTTCCATTGTTAAGAATAAAAAAACTTATAACAAAAGACGTGGAGGGTGTGAAATATTGGGTGTCCTACCCTTAATGATCTCATAGGGTATCTTATTTCAATTTAGATCTAACATTCTATTAAATAAAAAAATAGCACAAATAAGGACATCGTCCTATTATGATTAGAACCCCTTATTTATTCTGATCGTCTAGGACGATGTGGACCGATTGTTATATAAGATTAGTTCAAAACCCTACATATCATCCATCACATCATTCCTATTCGCTGTCTAGAGTCATATATGTTGGACGATGAATAAATATAACGATATCGTTCAGGGACAATATCCTTGAATCGTTCCTTTACCAATTAGTTTAAAATCAAGGATTTTTATGTCAAAAAAAACATCGTTTGGCTTGTCTAGGTGATCCATGAGAAAATGAATGTTTTTATAACTAATCATGCGCCATGATGATATGATCGATTCAAATCAAATATTAAGTTACTTTCTTTAAATCACCTGATTAATTTTAGAGGCATGATGTGCAATGAATCATCCAAGACAATATGAGGATTGTCCTATCTGATTACTTAAAATAAAATCCTACCTAAACGAGTTGGGCAAGCTGATGTTTTTTGATTTAGGCCTATTGTCCAGGACGCTTTGTTTAAACTTGGTTGTCTTAACTAGGATGCCCTAATTAAGATTTTTATTTTTTATCTGATTATCACATGATGATTTTGTATCGTCACCGGACAATATGATCAAAAATTAAAAAACTCTAAAACAGACAAAAATTTCTCCTCCTGAGTGTGGTGTGCAAGGTTACCTAATATCATGATCTACTTTATTACATTTTACTCAAGAAAAAGGTAAAAAACGTCTTGAAGTAACACTTAAAGACTAACTCAGTCCTAATCTATCATTCTTGAGCTTAAGGCTTGGAATTGCAATTGACCTTGAGAACCTAAAATGTTAGTAGGGAGGGCAACCAAAACAGATATGCAATAATAATCATAGTAAGAAAATTAATTGCCAGAAATATTTGCTCTCGTCAAAATTATAATCATTGAATCCATGTTCGCAACATGATAGTGGTCAAGCAATCATACTTTGGCGATAATAGTTGATGACATGTATCGGTATAGCATATCACTAGCAACAATCATAATACAATAATCAGTTGGCCTAGCTCTTTCCAAACTTAAGTCAGCTATATGTTTTTGAGAGCCCC
>CM033698.1:2825694-2928777 GCA_019514585.1 Dendrobium officinale | reverse complement strand
ATGGAAGGATGGTGGAAGATGGTGTTAGGAATGATGTGAATTGTTTGGGGGGTTGATGTGAGATTATTGAGGGTTTAAATGGGGTGGGAAGTGGGATGAATATTTGGTAAGGGGGGGGGTTAAAGGTGATAGGATTTGGATTGGGAAGTTGGTGAGGGAATGTGGTTGGTGGAATAGGGGTATGTGGATTGGAGGATAGTTGTTATGGGGGGAGAATATTGGGATGGGAAATATTAGAGTTGTAATTTTTTATAAGTTTATGAAGTATAGGGCTGGGGATGAGAGAGAATTGGGGGGGTTTGGGGTTTGGGGGGGGGATGTGGGTATAATTGGAGGTTAATGGAGTTGTGTTGTGGTGGTGAATGAAGTTGGTTTGTTTGGGGATGTTGCATATGAGGGGATGTGGAAGAGGGGAATAATGAAAGGTTGGATTGTGTGGGGGTGGGGGGAAGTAGGGGTTTTTTGTGGGTGGGGTGGGGGAGGGGTTTTGGGTTGGTGGGGTAAATTGTTTATGATATTTTGTTGGGGGGGTTGTAGATTGATTGCAACTTTGTTTGTGGGACAGGCAACATCAGCATTCTATTTCTCTTCACCCTCCGCATACACTACGACAGTATGAGTTCTACCCTCCACTAACATGAACTCACAAACTTTATCATCAGTGACATGTATCACATAATAACCACCATTATCATGAAAATGACATATTAGGTTTACAATATTTGTTGTTCAATTGGTCCTTAGTGCATGCATAATTCATTGTTTCAGCATTGTAAGCGAGATATTCTCATCAATGAGGAGTGGACGATTTCTTCGACCAATATATGTCAGTATGAACTCATCCACAATACACAACTCTCTCCTAAAATATAGCAACATCAACAATTGTGACATGCTACCAAAATAGGATGACATACATAAATCTTAAACAAATTTTGGAGGTATTGTAATCAACAATATTGATTATAATGTATTAATGTTGATAGTCAATTTGTTAACATGTCAATATATATTACTATCAATGCCAAAGATATTTTATTTAGAATTTAAACATTAACGTTTCATTAGAATATTTCGTAAATATACAAAATTTTCGTATTTTATAGGAATAAAATTATTATGTTATCTTCAAATTTTATAATTCATTTCATTATTTGAAGCATCTTACGATCACTTAAATCTATCTCTATACAGGTTCACTTACGATCACTTAAGATTATTTACTTACATGAAATCTATTTTTTTCTGAAATATTTTAAAGTTGAATATCCAAAATCTAATGCATGAAATTTCATAATAATTACTATTAATAAAAATAAAATCATATTAGTATATTGTAATAAATATTATTGATACGTACTCCAAAAATTATCTTGATCGGGCACGAATCTCAAGGCAAAAGCTAGTTGGAAACTTCAAAAATTAATTTTGGGAGCACCCAAACTCCGATTTCAGCAAGCTTATAGTCAAACTGAGCGTCTCGGAAATATGAACCCAACGACACCAAGATCAACCCAATCCGAGCCCAAATGAGCCCGAATCAAGGACCCGAAGCGCTATTGGAAGGTTTAAAGAACAATTTGAGTTACCAAACGGTCTCCGATTTTAACGAACTTATACTCGAATTGAGCGTCTCGACGAGACAAATCCAACGAGCCCAAATCGCCAAATTTCGACATCATTAAGGCCTCCAAATGTCCAACAAACGGTGCACGATCAAAGGGTTCAATATCGGCCGTCCATTCAAACCACTCCATATTCGCCCGTGATCTCACACATATTTACAAACCATGCCACTCAAGAAAAATTATAAATAGAGCCTTCATTCTACACAAAGGGGACTCAAGTGAAGAGAGAAAAGAAGAAGGAAAAGGGGAAAAGGAGAATCCCCTCCTCCACGACCACCGCCGGAGCTCTTCCTGCCGTCTGAACACGCCGGGATTCTGCGTGATATTCGGGAGAACGCAGGAATTCTTCCCAACTTCCACGTGGAGCTGAAATTCTTCCCAACTTGCAACAGAGTTTCCTCCTGACGCCGAAACTCCGCCCAAGTGAAGCCGGAGTTCTCCTTTTCCACCAACAGACGTCGGACTTCTACCCGACATCGAACCTTCACTCTTCGCCAAGTTTCTACCCGACGCCGGACTTCTACCGGTTATCGGACTTCGCTGGATGTCTAAGCGAAGATGGATTTCTTTCCATTGTTGGACTTCTACCTAACGCTGTCCTTTTGATCTTCGTCGTCAGACTACAGTCTTTCTGACCTCCGTCGCCCGCCGACTACGGTCCTCCTGACTTATGTTGCCCGCCGACTACAAACTTTCCGACCTCTGTAGCCCGCCGACTACGGTCCTCCTGACTTATGTCGCCCGCCGACTACAGTCTTTCCGACCTCCGTCGCCAATCGACTACAGTCCTCCTGATATACGTCGCCCACCGACTACAAATCTTCCGACCTCCGTCGCCCTCCGCTACGGTCCTTCCGACCAAACGAACATGTCAACAATGACTCTTTGTATTAACATCATGTAATGTACTCCATAAGATGTATATCAAGCTAAGACCTTCCACCAAGGAAGGGCCTCATTTGTAATCGACTGCAATACTAGTGGATTCATTCAAACTGGGCTAGGCCCCGTGGTTTTTTCCCCTTTTCAGGGGTTTTCCACTTAAAAATCTTGGTGTCTCATAAATGCTAGACCCTCTCTCTTATCTGATTGCGTGCCGGAGTTTCGTACAACGCTAAGACGATAAACTTTATATTTCTCTACCGCCGCGAATACTCCTGGAAGCAACAATTATAATATTTATAAAAATTATTATTATAACAATTTGATAAAATAATGCATATATATTATATACATTGTAATTAATTATTATTATTATTATTATATTAAAAAATATTTAATGTTAAATTATCTTATAAAAGTTTTGAAATTGGAATTAGAATATAATTATTGTTTGAATATCATTATATATAAATTCTATAATATGACTTAACTAAATTATTAGGTTTTAGTAATAATTAAATTAAAATTTATTTTAAAGATTATAGTTACATTATTAATATGTTATTATTTTTTAAACATTATTAATTCTCAGTATTTGTACAGGTTTTTTACTAACAAAAAAAAATTTAAACTCTTTAAAAGTTGAATATTAAAAATATAATCAAAACTTTTCATAATAATTAATATTAATTAAAATAAAATCAAATTAATATATTTTAATAAATATTATAATATAAAAAAATTAATATTATAACAATTTGATAAAATAATACACATATATTATATACATTATAATTAATTATTATTATACTGTAAAAAAAAATTTAATGTAAATTATCTTATAAAAGTTTTGAAATTGGAATTAGAATATAATTATTATTTGAATATCATTATATATAAATTATAAAATAAGACTTAACTAAATTATTAGGTTTAGTAATAATTAAATTATAATTTATTTTAAAGATTATAATTACATTATTAATATGTTATTATTTTTTAAACATTATTAGTTCTTTTTATCTGTAAAGGTTTTTTACTTAAAAAAATTTATGTTTAAACTCTTTAAAAGTGGAATATTCAAAATCTAATGTATAAAATTTCATAATAATTAATATTAATAAAAAATATCATATTAACATATTGTAATAAATATTATAATATAAATAAAAATTATTATTATTATAACAATTTGATAAAATAATACACATATATTATATAAATTTTAATTAATTATTATTATTATATTTTAAAAATCTTTAATGTTAAATTACCTTATAAAAGTTTTGAAATTGAAATTACAATATAATTATTATTTGAATATCATTATATATAAATTCTAAAATATGACTTAACGAAATTATTAGATTTAAGTAATAATTAAGTTAAAATTTATTTAATGACTATTATTACATTATAAAAATTTTATTATAATTTAAACATTATAAGTTCTCTATATCTATACAAATTTTTCTACTTACAGAAAAAAAATTATTTCCAAACTCTTTTAAAGTTGAATATTCAAAAACTAATGTATAGAATTTCGTAATAAATAATATTAATAAAAGAGAAAACATATTAATATATGGTAATATATATTATAATATAAATAACAATTATTATTATAACTATTTGATAATATAATATACATATATTATTTACACTTTAATTAATTATTATTTTATAATATTTAAAAAATAATTAATGTTCAATCATCTTATAAAAGTTTTGAAATTGAAATTAGAATATAATTTTAATTTGAATATCATCATATAAATTCTAAAATTTTACTTAACTAAATTATAATATTTAAGTAATAAATAAATTTAAATTTCTTTAAAGATTATTTTACGTAATTAAAATTTTAATATTATAAGAACTCTTACAGAAAAAAAAATAATTCATCAACTCTTTTGAAGTAATGAAAAAAAAAAAATCACTTTAATATTGAAATTTATTTATGGCTTTTCCCAACCCGTAACATGCTACCTGTAAACTTCTACAAGAAATCCATAGCTTATAGCGTGGTCAGATTTAATTGTTATGTCTGTTTGCAGCTTATAAGATCTTACGCTCATGCAAATTTATCAGATCCATAGCTTATTTATAAGCCCAAACGAATATTACTTTGCTTAAAAACGAGTCCCTCAACCGAATATTTTTATCGCATTCCTACTATCCCCCGGCAATTCACAGATCTAATCCCCGAGTCCGACAAAAAATTTCCGGAAAACCATGGACGTCAATTGGTTTAGCTAAAATGTGCTATATCAATCGGCGCATTTCAAAGAATGCGTCAATTAGTCCGACGCTTTCTTTGAATTCGCTAACCTAATCATCACATTCTATAATACGCCACACACTTTTGAGTATTTGCTTCTATATAAATTTTATGGTAACCGTGCTCCTCCACTTAAATGTAGTGGTGTTGAATGATCGCGAGAAGGGTCAAAGCTTCTAGTGTGCAATGTCTTTAGAATTTGTCCAAATTCCATGAATTCTGAATATAAATAAATTGCTTTCCATTCATTTTCATCAAACAAAGCAAGAAGCTTTTTAAAACCATCATGTTCCATTCTTGTGAATTGCTTTTTCAATAAACCAAACAATCCATACATTACTTCAATTAAAATGCATTGACTTTTGACTCCATGTTTTTATGAGTTATAAATATAAATTTGAATGAATTCCGATAAATAATTAGAAGTTTTTGGATCCCATTATTATGATTTAGTTTATCCTGAAGGATTTTTAGGCTTGCTTTATCTTAGAGGTTGTTGAAAACGATGCTTATGGTTGTATATGGTTTCTTAATGGCTTGTAAAAACTCCTTAAGGATTATCTTCAATGATTCATAGTTCCTTAAGGATCCATATAACTATGATTGATAATGGTCCGAATAAATTAAGTTAAGATTATTTATATATTTTGTGAATGACATTTTTGTAAATGAGGTTCAATAGAAGTCACAATAGCTCTTATATACAATTTTAAAATTTTTTGATGTTTTTTTAGTAACAAGTATGTGTCAGAATAATCGGTTAGCATTAGCATAGAATTGTAATGAAATTGATCTAAATGTTATATTTTGATAGCCTCCACTAGACTGGAGGCGTGGTAGTAGAGGTGTTGAAATCGAGATGTAGGTCGAGTTCGCGTCAAACACGGAACTGACTCGACGCTATTTGATACGACCCGAACCCGGTCGAGTTTCCGGGTTGACACGACCGACACGGGTTATGGCTGAAGAAGTGCAAGAATTAATGATAGGAATGTCATTGGCGTTAAAGCTAGTGAGGGACGACAGCGTTGAAGACGTAGAACTGGAAGGAAATGTGAGGGATGGCGGGGTTGACCCTAACCTCGCAGGATGGCAAGGTTGACTCTAACCCGCGAGACGACGGCACTGGCGGGATCAAATGTCGTCGAACTAGGGTTTACTAAAATGTATAGGAAGGAATGTCACCGGTACCGGTGGGACGCGGTACGATGGGAGAGATAGACGGTACTGAGGCTTCACGTGGGACAACATGCACGGGAGAGGTGGATGATAGGATTTCCAGGTCATTGTAATTGGAACGGGCTGATCCAGGTTCTGGGTCAACCCAAACCTAACCAGGTTTTTAAAACGGGTTGATTTGTTGAACCCGAACCCAACCCATTTCACAAACTGGTTGACCCTAACCTGAAATTTTTTGGTCGGATTTTCGGGACGTGTCAAGTATTGAGACCCTTAGGTTGTAGCCGACCCTTTTTCTTCAAACATGTTAACGGTTTGTGAGTAAAGGAGGAGTGTTAGCTTGAACCATGCTGGTTTAGGGCAATCCAATTTGGGTCAATCTTGATTGATAGAAATTGTGCATCTCTATTCCTATTTCAAATCAACTGGTATTGATGTCAATATCTATGCTCAACTAAATTTCCCTTACAATGATATTTTAATATCACTTTAAGTTCATTGTCATCTCTTATAAAGTGCTCAATACATAGCTCCAAATATCTACATTTGGCATAAATCCAATCAACTATGACATATGAATACAAAGTGTTATATATTAACATTCTCACATAATAAATCCAATCAACTATGACATATGAATGAAAAGTGTCATAAACTTTTCTCACATAACGACATAATCTTTCATATAAAATGTTATAAGTTAAGGGTTGTTTGAATGAACTCTTTGGCCGAAATTGAATGTTAATTTAATAACAAATTAATAAGATGAATGGTAATATTTCTTTGTAGGAAAAAGAAGTCAAGATAATAATTCTTCAACACTTTATATATACAATACAATGATATCATTTATTAAAATAATATATTTATGCATATAGCACTCTAAGTAATAGGGTTGGAAGAAGTATTAAATGTAATATGTATTTGGCACTATAGTATCAACATTGAAATTTTAATTAATTTAACATTAGAAGTGTAATATTAAAAAATTAGTAATGCATTGAATATGTTGTAAATGTATAAGTTCATTTTAATCATTTAAATTTCATTTGAGATGACTTTCTTATTACTTAAAGAATTTTTCTAGCACAAAAATTAATTTTTTTTTTGTACTAAAAAGTTGTTTTAAGAAGTAGTAAGAAGGTTGTTCCAAATGAAGCTTTAGTTTCTTTTTTTAATTAATATTATTATTAATTATTGATATATTTAACCATTATAATCATATATAAAATGCATATTTGATCAAATAAAAATCTTCATCATAAATATACTTTTCATAAATGTATATTGAGAAAATTTATATCTTATAAAGTCTTCATACATTTGCACTCTGCATAAATCCAAACAACCATGATATATCATGACCATGATATCTCTTATTCTTTAATGCTCACATTTCAATTAATGACATAATCATCTAAGTTATAAGTTACTTGGATAAAATTAGGGGCCTCAATATGTCCACTTTAGGGCTAAGGGATTAATGAGAATTTTCTTCCTATGACAAAAGTCAATATGTTGGTCAACACTCTACCTACAAGACAAAATTTTCATGTACTAAAATAATATATTTATGCTTAGAGCACTAAGAAATAGGTTTGGTAGAAATATTAAATGTTATGTATGATAGGGTTAAATTGGCTACCATTATTGATTATTCAAATGAGATTATTGAACCTTATTAATTAATGAACTAAAGTTTTGTTATATTATCACTCAAAATTGACACTTAAAAAAAAAAATTGTATGTGAAAGATCTATAAGTGAAAATCATAGATGTTTGAATCTTTCTTTTTTGTCCTTTAGCGACTCATTGAAGTAAAAAATTAGTTGATTATAATGGGAGCATATAAAGACAAAGATTGCAACTAATTTATTGCATTGGATATGTATGCTTTGTAAAGTAATGTATATACTGTAATTGTTTAATTAGTTTTTTCTTCCTTATTGAAAGCATACGCTCTTTAATTATTTGGCATGCTTCTATTTGGCTTAACCTGCCTAAATCAAGATTTCGTTTGGGCGGCTTCTCTAATTCTTTGTAAAAGAAGCTTTCTAGTACAAAAATTTTTGTAATAAAAAACTGCTTTAGAAAGCAGTTAAAAAGTCATCCAAAATGAAGCCTAAATCTGAATCTTAAGATATATCGTTTATTTTACACCGAATTTTGGCTATTGTGAGGTAAGAGTTAATTTTTTAATTTGCATTGTAATACTTCTATGATTTCAAAAAAATGTTGTTTGATTAGTTTTCAGATTTGTATTTGTCATGCTAGAGGCTTTAGTGATGATTTAATTCGATCGCATATGCGAAAGAAATTGAAGATACCTAAGCACTTCTTGTGTGCTAGAATATTTGCGATGGTAGAATAAGAGATTAATGTCTTAGCTTTAAACGAAGATCTAACACATACACATTAAATAAGATTTCAGAGGAGGCACTGGGGTTTTTATGTGAAAAAAAAAGCATAGCATCACAATCCACCATGTACACGAGATTATAGAAGTTTGTTCTTTCCTATAAGTAGATCACTACAAGAAATGTAGTAATTTTCGAAGAAAAAATCTACTGGAAAACCTTCAAAATCCACCGAAAATTACCATCTCCGAAGGCTTTTCAACGGATTAAAATCCGACTGTATTTCAAGCATCAGAAATGAAGTTTGAATGGAAATTTTTTGTCAAAAACCATTCTAGTAGATTTTGAATGGATCTATGATTGGAAAAACAATCATTTATGGAGCATTTACAACCATAATTTATGGCGAAAAGAAGTTTTGATGTATTTTTTTGCCAAAAAATTTGGCTGAAATTCACCAGAAATCCACCGAAAAACCTATAGCATAGATAAAATAAAATCTTTTCATGTCAAGTATTCTACAATACAACATAACACAATCATTTTATACATTTAAAACACAAAAAACATAGACTAGTATTTCTACATTGCATTAAATTTTAAGTAATCTTTTCTCAAAATGTTCTCAAACAATACAATAATTGTACAATATGGGCAAAGTCCTTATACATAAAAAAATCAGTAAACTTTTTACAAACACATACATTCTAATCAGAATTAGTTTCCTCACTCTCTTAGGGCGATGCAGGTGCATATTGCTTTCCACTAAACTACTCCTGAAGCCCCTCCAATATCTAACTTTACTGCATTTGCATGTCTGCTTGTGATTTTCAAACATGCTCTAGCTCTACAGCCACCTATTCGCTAACCAAGCCCTCCTAGCCGCTTGTTAAGAAGATTGAGGAGCAGAGGACTGTCCCTCATATGTGTAGGCTTGCAAGCCATAATTCATAAACACTTTTCTTCTGCATTCTGCCTTACTATATGCAGTAGTCAGAATAATCTACTGATTTCCTAGAGGATCCCTCACTAGCTACAGCTTGACTCTCTTAAAGCCATATATACTCATCCTACAAAAGATAAAACAAGATTAATCATTATATAATTATCACTCAAAATATTTCTCTTGTCCACTTACTACTATTCCTCCTGGTGTTAGTGGGTATGAGTGTGCTACTTAACAACAGTTGTTTATCTGCCCAACATCTCTCTATATAATATACTTAGATTAGTATTCATAGCTAAACAAATTAATAAATATATGTTAAAATTCTTATCAATCGTTGCTTGTGCTTAGTGTCAAATTGAGACCTCATTATGGAAAGTGTTACCCATGCTCCCGATGTTAGAAGTACAGTTCTGTCAATTCTTATCCATCCTCCTAGTATAATTTGGGCTTGCCCAAGATCTGGCCATGTTGGCCCATACATGCTCACCAATCTAGAGCAATCGCTTGCCTAACTTCCTAATATCAGTAAATGTATCTCGTAAGCGAGTAGATCTGTGCTTCTCAAAAAAATTTTGGTCTTTGCATTATGCTAAGGAAACTAGTAGAAATCTCTTTGCATATCAAAAGGTACAACATATAAAATTATCTTATTTATTCAATTATGATAACTCTATACCCTAACACTTTATAATAATCTAACGTAGGAGAATTAAGTATTATGGGTTTCAACTTTACTCTTTCAAATATTTGCTCATTGTTTAACTTTGATGGAGGATATCATCTCCATTTAGTTTTTGGTGAAAGCATCCTTATATCACCTGAATGGATGGTTTTCAGGTAAGAATATGTGCTGACTGTCAAACCAACTGTTCTTACCTCCATCCTTTAAAATAAACTATTTAGTAAATTCTATGCTATATAAGCAAGCTAACTTCTCTATAGGGCGATGCAGGCGCACATTGCTTTCCACTAAACTACTCCCTGATTCTTTAAAGCTCCTCCAATATATAACTTTATTGTATTTACATGTTCACTTGTGATTTTCAAACATGTTCTAGCTCTACTATCAGGGTAGCCACCTGTTCACTAACCAAGCCCTCCTAGCTGCTTGTTAAGAAGCATGAGGAGCAGAGGACTGTCCCTCGTATGCATAGGCTTGCAAGCCATAATACATAAACTCTTTTCTTCTGCATTTTGCTTACAACTAGCTACTATATCAAGTAGTTAGAATAACTGTTGATTCCCTAGAGGATCCCTCACTAGCTACAACTTGGCTCTCTTAAAGCCGTATATACTCATCCTACAAAAGATAAAACAAGATTAATCATTGTGTAATTATCACTCAAAATATTTCTCTTGTCCACTTACTACTATTCCTCTTAGTACTAGTGGGTATGAGTGTGCTACTTAACAACAATTATTTATCTACCCAGCATCTCACTCTATAATATACTTAGATTAGTATTCATAACTAAATAAATTAATAAATATATGTTAAAATTCTTATCAATCGTCGCATGTACTTAGTGTCAAATTGAGACCTCATTATGGAAAGCATTACCCATGCCCTTGATGTTAGAAGTACAATTCTATCAATTTTGATCCCTCATCCTAGTATAATTTGGGTTTTCCCAAACTCTTGTCATGTTTGTCTATACACGCTCACCAATTTAGAGCGGTTGGTTCCCTGACTTCCTAATATCAATAAATGCATCTCATAAGCGAGTAGATCTGTGCTTCTAAAAATTTTTTTGGTCTTTACTTTATGCTAGGGAAACTAGCAGAAATCTCTTTGCATATCAAAAGGTACAACATATAAAATGATCTTATTTGTTTAATTATGATTAACTCTATACCCTAACACTTTATAATCAGCTAACGTAGGAGAATCAAGGATTTTGGGTATCAACTTTACTCTTTCAAATATTTGCTCATTACTTAACCTTGATAGAGGATATCATCTCTATTTAGTTTTTGGTGAAAGCCTCCTTATATCACCTGAATGGATAGTTTTCAGGTAAGAACATGTGCTGACTGTCAAACCATGTGTTCTTACCTCCATACTTTAAAGTAAAAGATTTAGTAAATTCTATGCTATATGAGCAAGCTAGCTTCCCTATAGTGCTCTAACCTAAAGTCATACCATATACTTGGAAGTTATCAATTATCCAAAGTAACGTTGCCCTTATTATAATTTTTTTTTTGGTGGAGATATTATATATAATTACCACTTCTTCCCACAATAATTTTAAGTCATTGATTAATGGTTAAAAGAACTCTTTTATCTTTCAAAAACTTCAAGTAGTTCATCATAAGAAAGCTCAAATACATCCTATTGATCAGAATGATCAAATTGATTATCTTTCGTTAAGCACATGTTGGTTGCCTCCTCTTATGCTTCAACTTTAGATGAGTTCGAAGCAGAGTATGCCTAGAAAGCCTTCTGAGTCCTTTGATTTCCCTTATTGAATTTAGCTTTTTCCTCGTCCTTCTTTTTTGCTCGGGTGAGTTTTTAGATTTAGGAAATCCAACTTCAAGTGCCCTAGCTTCCTGTATTCAAAATATATTATATCAATAGAAACTTTAGAATTATTATTAGCTTTACCTTTACTCCATTACTGATTATGCTTTTAATTTTTCCTTAGAAAGCTCTTGAATTGCCTTATTATTAGTGTTATGTCATCTTCATCCTTAGGTGTAGAATTGTCACTATCGGAATCATCAGCCTTTAAGGCTACAATTTTCTTCTTTCTCTTTTTACCTGCATCAAGTTATCTTTGACTCGCTCCTTGCTCGTAGGCAATGAGTGATCCAAGTAAGTTATCATTGGTGTAAATATTCAAATCCTTAGATTCAGTAATAGCAGTGATTTTTGCATCACAAGAAGTAGGTAAAAAATGCAAGATTTTGTTAACTTTTTCATAATTAGTAAGTTCTCTTTCTAAAACATACAGGGAAGTAACAATTTAAGTGAATCTAGTGTACATTTTAAAAATTGATTCACTATATTTTATATGAAATAGTTCATAATCATGGAGAACCTAAATTGTTTTACTTCATTAGTTCCTTCATAAGTTATACATAATTTGTCCTAAATCATCTTACTAATAGTGTAAGTAGAAATACATATGTAATCTTCAGATTTTAAAGAACAAAAAAAATAGTTCAAATATTTTGCATTCAATTGAGCTAAATCTCTATGTTTTATGCTCCATTCAAAAAAAAGAAGAAGTTCAATTTTAATGCCATTAACAAAGCGTGAAGGTGCAGAATATTCCTCCTATACTAACATCCATATGCAATAATCAATAGATTATAAAAATATAGACATGTAAATTATCTAAAAATTAAAATGAATATTATCCTAATTTGTAGTATTAGGATTTCCAAAGTTAGCCATTTATCTTTTTTTTTTTTTAAGTTTTCTAAAACTTAATTTGTGAATACCACTCTGATACCACTTGAAAGTTCATGAAGGCTGTTAAACTTTTAAGAATAAGCCTAAGGCTAATCAAGAAGGAGGTGAATTGGTTATTTAAAAAAAAAATACTCAAGGTAAAAAGAAAAATCTTTTTATCTTTTGAAATATTTTAAAACACATAAGTTTATCCCACAATACAGAAGCAAATTAAGTTCACAATAATTACAAATTCCAACCACATTAAAATCACAAATAAGTGTAGAAATTAAAATATGGAAAATTAAAAGAATTAACACACCATATTTTATAGTGGTTCAGTCAAATCTGACATACGTCCACTCCCCGGAGGCCTCCTCCAAGTATTGCACTAAACCATTTAGGTCTCTACTTTATCCCCCATACATAGGCAGAGAAGCCCTTACAAAAATCTCTTCCACTGACCCAGTGAGGCAGAGTATCATGAATCTTTTTCGCACTCCTGGTGAAGGCAAAGAACTTGAATCCTTTTACTCTTTTCTAGAGTGGGCAGAGAACCTAAATCTTTTTACTCCCACCTGGATTAGGTAGAGAATATGAATCTATTTACTCCCTCATGGAGTAGGTAGAGAACCTGAATCTGATGCTAAATAATGTCTCCCAAGAGTCACTAAAGAATCAAGAAAGAACTTTAAAGAAGATAATGGAATCCTTACTTGGAGTAACCTTTGAGAATCCCTCACAACTTCCCCTTACAAGAATCTCTCCCTTTCTTCTCTCCCAAAGCTCTCTCTCTCTCTCTCTCTCTCTCTCTCTCTCTCTCTCTCTCTCTCTCTCTCTCTCTCTCTCTCTCTCTCTCTCTCTCTCTTTCCACCTCTAAGCTCTCTCTCAAAATAAATCAATCGCAAAATATATTTCACAAGACAATGTAAGGGCTTAAATAAAGAGCCTCCAAGAGAAGCACTAATTTTTAATTTACCATTAAATATTGTCCAGTACGATCATGAGATCATACTAGTACAAAATAGCTCTTTTAAATAGTATAAACCACATTATTCTGTACCATCAGTTCAAGTATTTATGTTGATCGTCCCATTAGATTTAATGGGGGAAAATTTAAATATCACCCCAAATATTTTTCCGGTCTTCCTATACGATCAACCTATATAATTAGAAAAAAAATCATGGTTTTTTATTTTTGATGATGCAGAACAATCAAGTATCATCTCATGTATCTCTTGAGTTATCCAGTATGATCGTCATTGATCATCCTATATGATCGGATCGAGCAATTCTACCATAATTAGTCCCTTAATCACGGGATCAATTTAGGCATGATTGTTATAAATTGTCTAGTACGATGTATATCGTATTGTACGGTTAGAACAAATTTTAAATATTAAGATATTTCCTAAATTATGATTGGTGGTTGTTTTTCGTAATCATAATTAATCGTCTTGTATGATATGGATCATACAATATGATTAGTTTAATCACTCTTAATTAATAGGGGTATCCTAATTAGGATTTTCTATTTTAACTGATCGTCTAGTATCATATAATTAGTTCAAAAAAAAAATGTAACTCACCTACTCACTCTCTTGAGTGTGTGTGTGTGTAAGGTTACTCAGCATGCTGTCCACTAGATATATGATTTGACTCAAGAAAGATAAAAATAATTTGAAATTAAAATTACAAACAAACTCAATCCTAGTTTACCAAATCTTGAGATGATTGACATTTCCAGTGGACTTGTGGACCTATAGTGTTAGTGACAGGGTAACAAAATAGATATGCAATAATAATAGTGATAAGGAAATAATAATGTTTTTTATAATCAAAATCACATTACTTGGGCCTAGATTTGTTCTAGAAAATATAGGGAAAAACTCGTAGATTTCATTGAATTGTTAAGTATAAAGTTAATATAATTTGTTGAATGTTCTATATTTATTCATCTAACACTTATTCATAAATATTGGTTCTAAAACAATGCTATAGAAAATGGTAGAATTTAAATGATACAATTAAATATCTTTTACACTATATTTATTCTTCAATCGATAAGGACCTTTGGGATAGGAGGTTTCAAAGTATAGCATTGGCTCAACACCCACTCTTGACCGCTCTCATATAATAATTAATGATGAATTTAACTCGCTATCTTAATGAACTAGTATCAAACTTCAACTAACAAATTCCTTTTCTAAGGTGATAATACATATGAGACTGCCTCCATAGTTTAAAGTGTTTCACCTAAAGCCCCAAAAAAGATCACAAACTCTCCTCAAAGTGAGAGTGGCTCTAGCAAAGCCTAGGCACTACTAGAATATGCCTTACAACAATTTTTATTTAAGTTTTAATGTTGCAATGCTCCAAGTTAGCATATAATCATTGGGTACACTATCAAAAACTCTAAAAATGAGTAATTAGATGCTAAAGTAGGGTAATGGCTCATTGTTATCAAGTGCCTTATTAATGCATAATTCCTCGATGATCTAAGAAAAATCTTGATTGTGTGCATCATCTCCTAAATTTTCATTGATCAATTCTTGGTGGCTTTCTTACTCTGATTTGCTTCATTATGTATGCACTTAACTTATTTTTATCACAACATAAAATGCTTATAGCATTTATCTAAAATTTATCCTATATGTTAAATTAATAAGATCTTTTAGGGAGTGAAAATTTAATAATCAGCTATTGTAACTCCTTCATTACAAGGCTTAAGAGCTTGTATAAAGATAGAAACTCAAATTTTTTTTCTCATTTAACAAAACTTGAGTTGCTCAAGATCAACTAATTTACACCATTGATGGTAAGGTAGGAAAAAGCATTAATCATAGCTCATGAGAACATCATCATCATAATCAACATCAACATAATCATCTCCACCAAGAAGAAAATAGAGAGTGGATGATGAGTCGAGGTGGACGACGAATTGAGGTGGATGGAAAAATGAAGGAAGCTTGTCGAGAAGAGGTGTATGGTGAGTTAATACCTTGATGGTGAAGGCAAATCCTTCATGAAACATCGAGAATAATGAATGAAAGACTCTAACTGAAGGAATGATTCCAAGAATGGTTTCGGGCTAAAAATAGGAATGTTGCATGAATGAGCAGATGAAAGAACGAAATACTGAATTAAGGGATCTTACCGACAGATTTTTGACAAAAAGTTTTGCCGAAATTCCATCATACATTTTTAGCCAATTTTTGGTGAAATAAAGAGTATTTGGTTCATCTTCTGTGATTATATTAAAAATTATAGGTGTTTTGAAAGGTGATTACTATAGTAAAGAGATTGTGGTGGGTAGACTGGAGTTAGGAGATGGTTGTTGGTGGAATTTTGAAAACATATTTTTTAAAAAATATTAGTTTCCTTTGGGAATTTTAAAATTAAGGTTCAATTATAATTCTAAAGTCAAACCGACCCACTAGAAAAGTTATATCACCCTGGAGGATGAAAATAGAATTTCATAGCGGTGTTCAGGCTCAGAATTATAGGACTCATCTTAAATGTCATGTTCGGATTCTAAAGAAAAATTCCATACGTCCCCGAGAGAACATGATGAAATTTAACTAAGGATCCAATTATGATATTTAACGAATATGATTGTCGAGTTAACATCCAATAGTCTTATCAAAGGAGGATGTATCTCCCCGAAGGGAGATAACACCATTCAATGATAATCTTCTTAATGTAATAGCGACAATCATTCTTTTCTTTCTCCCAAAGAAAACTAATGGGGTTTTGGAAAAATCAGTTTTTAAAATCAAGTGCGTGTGTGGTTCTAAATCTTCTACGAGTGCAAGCCCTCGTAGTTAATTATATCGTAGGTAGATAGTATCTCCTACGAAAACTCCCAATTAAAATGGTGGCAGAATTTCGTTAGAATTTCTAGGAGTGATGTCAAAAAGAGAAGTGAATTTTGGAAATTCAACAGGGAATGGATCAAAATTGAGCAGTTATTAACGGGGTTAAAGGAGGAGAGGTAGGGGACACTTTGAGATTCCAGAACCATCCGGAAGTGTCCCAACTTAGTCTAAGTGTTGGGCTTCATGTTTTGGATTGAAATGATATTTAATTAGAGTTGAGCATTTTATTAGAAATTTGGGATTATATTCCCGAATTTTGGGGTCTTATAATCAAAGATCTGCCCCGGATCCTAAATCTATTTTGGACACTAGACCACAGTCGTCCGATCCTAACTAATGCAGTGCAAGGTCTGGACTTACCCCGGCCTGGATTGGGGAGCCAGCTAATCACCTAATCGATTTAAAAGAGATGAATCCGGTCTCTTATGAAAGAGTGGTAGGGGACGTTTTACTTAAAGTTTTGGAGAGTTAGGGCCGACATCTAGAAATTTTCCTAGTTGGCCCCCTTTAACTTATGTTGGGTGCTAAAATGCTAAGCTGATGCAATTAAAATTTTTGACTCTTTTAATTTGTATCTAATGCAATGCATGCTGGTTGACAACTTCCAAATCAAATATGCTTGAATTTTTTTAAAAAAGGCTTAGAAAATAATTTTTTAGAAGACTGGACTTCCCTAGGTCCGGCACCTCGTCCTCATAGGTCAGACTATCCGGACTCTACCCGCAGGCAAGGAAGGGTCTAAAATAAGGAAAGAATAATGCAAAAATATGCATGCGACCCCGGGGTCGATCCCCAGCTAATTCCCTAAGTTCGTTATCTTTCTATGTTATTTAGACTTGCTAAAATTTTAGACATTTAAGATTATGAGTATAAAACTTTCACACCTTCACGAGCCTCACATATCCAGGCGAAAATAAAAGCGGCACACAATCGCAAAAAAAAACTAAGAAAAACAGGCAATTCTAGAGGCAATCAATTAAACACATTAGATATAAATTAATTAATCAATAAATTTCGATAGGCAAAGTTGCCTTGCTTATTACAAACCAGAATTTTACAGAAAGTAAAGTGGCCGGGCACCACTGACAACAACCCGGATTCTAAACCTAGTAATGACGCAAGTAGTTTTGAGTGGGATATTCTCAATCTTCAAGTCTTCAATCTTGTTTTTCTTTGGACTCCTTTTTTTCAAGCTCCTTGGATTCTTCGTAGTAAACTATCCAAATGGATAAGAGGGCACTTCCTTTGAGGGGAAGGCCACTATTTCCTCTTTGGATAGGAAAGAAGTGATCCAAATTTGGATCTTCAAATAGAAAAAGGGCTACTCCCCTAAGGGGTATCCTTTTCTCTTTGGATTCCAAGCTTTGGACCTATGTATCCCAACTCAAAACTCAACTTTCACAACACTTAGCACTTATAAAAATTACATTTATATCAAATAAAAAATCTAGACTCTCCTGCAAGGTTATCCTAAGCAGTTAATTAATCAAAGAAAACATATTCCCAAGCAGTTATATATGTGCAAAAAAGTAAGTAAACACACCGGCCACGCTCTTTTTATTTGGGGGCTTTAGCAGCTGAAGCACCTGTGCAAGTATTTATAATAATTGATTTTTTTTATTAACTTAGCCCCCCTTTATTGCCCTGCATGAGCGTGGCCATCTACAGAAAACTGTGTGAACATCCAGATCGCTCCTAACCTAAGGGTAACCTAGTCGCCAAACACATCAATCATCCACAGAGTGCAGAAAAGTAAGCAGACACAGCAAAGCAATTTCATCCACAATATGCAGTGAAAACTACGAAAAATCCGGCACACAGCAGTAAAGTAAACACCGGCCTAATCTAGATCTAGAGTTGGTTGTCCTAGCAAATCATCTAAAGTATGTGTAAAAGGTCGTGTGACTGGGGCAGGTCCTAAAGTGGGTGATTAGTTAAAGTTGTCTAAAAGTCTGGGTTTATTAAGGCTTAAAAGGGGGATTTAAGTTAATGTTTAAATATTAATATATTAAGAATTTTGATTAAGTATATTTTAAGAGTTAATTTATTACTACCTTTATTTCACACCGAGGCCGTGAAGTTTATTTCACCTTCCTTGGGGCTAAGCTAATAGCCTCGTAGGCCTAGGTTACCTAGTAGCAATCAGGGTTAATTAAGTTGATTTAAATTGGTTGGAATTAAAAGATGGATTAATATAAAAAGGAGTTGGTTACTGATTTTAATGGGTTGGTTGAGATTTTTATTATCATATTAAGAAAATTCTGAAATTTTAAAGGGTTAATGGGTTTTAAGAGATTATCCGGATGTGTTAACTAAGGGGTCAAAAATTGAATTTTAGAATTAGAGGGAAATTTGAAGTTTTCATATTTTTAACAAATACTAGACCTTATTATGAGTTGTTAGACAGGTGGTACATTAAATTTGGAGTTTTTTATCAAAAGTTATGATTTTTAGAAATTTTCACCCGGTTTTGACCTAGAGTTGACCAAAATATTGACTTTTTGACTTTGACCAAATTTTGAGGGTTTGAAATTTTTGAAAAATACTAGATTTTTATTAGAGTCATTAGTCACTGAGTTTGATTGATTTGAAATTTTCTACAATTAGTTATGAATTTTGGAAGTTTGGGTATTTATTAGAATTATTTAATTATTTCAATTAAGGGCCCTTTTAATGATTTGAACCCAAATGAGTCTTAAACTTCTTGAAATCATATCCAAAGATCAGAAATGATCTAAGGAGAGATCAGAAAGTGTTTAAAGATTTTTTGGGATTTTTAATAATTTTTAATTAATTAAAAATGATTAAATATTGATTTTGATTAAAATTAAATTAAAGTGGATTTTAATGTTAAATTAAAGTAATTTTAATTTTCAATGATTAACAGTTGAAATATAATTGATTAGAAGTATTATGGGTATTTTTTAGAATTAATATAAATTTATGATGATTTATTGAATTTTCTAAGTCCTCAAAGGGGCTGAAATTTGACATGCTTAATTTTCTAACATAATGACCTCCAAATTGAGCAAAATTTAAACCTAAGGTATATGATGTCACTAAGTTTACTATGTTCAATTTTTACCCCTATTGGGTGTGTGTACAATCCCCTATTCAAATAGGCATGAAACTTGGTATGTCTAACCCTGACATACATTCAATCATATCACAGAAATATCGCATTAAAATACTAAAACCCTAAGGAGTTATGAATTTTCAAAGTTTATGGTCCAAAATAGACCCTTTACCTTAAATATTCATATCACAGAAATCTATTGAGCATCTGAACCTAGAAAAATTATTAAACATGCCTAAGATACTCAATAATCACCCACCAAAATTTGGTCTTCATTTGATCATTGGATTGTGAGAAAATTGCAATAAATGAAATTCAAATAAACTCAAATATCTCACAATACAGAAATCAAATCAATATAATTTGAATTTTAATAAATAGTACATTAGAGTATCTTTCCAACGAGCCCAAGAACGCCCAATTTGGTGGAAAACTCGATTTTCTGTGAATTTTGAAAGATTTGGAACATTTAAAGTATTTTTTATTCAGATTTGGGTCAAATCAGCTGACGTGACGTGGCGGGGTGGCGTGACGCCACGTCACCCTCCCAGACCGTGGGATGACCCAATTTCAAAACTTGAGGAACCGCGCAATATACCCAGATCTGAGCCGTCAGATCTTCGATCGGACGGTCCAGATCTTCTCTAGTTCATTTTGAATAGAAATCTTTAAACGCTCATATCTTTCAAAATACTCAACGAAAATTCACAAAATTTGAACTGTAGCTAGAGTGCAATATGATCTTATAATTCCTGGAGTTTGGAGGCTCCATTCATTGTAAAATCGCTACAGTTTCAAATTGAAATTTAAAATTAAAATGAGTATAACTTACAATCCAACCGTCGGATTTTTGCGATTTTTGGCTTGTTGGAAAGCTGCAGCAATCCTCTACAACCTTACTGAAGACTCCAAAATCCGGATCTTGCGGGATCGAAAGTTATATTTGAAAGTCCTCTTTCTCTCTCTAGAATGCTCTCTCCTCACTAAAATAGTGATTTGAGGCTTGGAAATGGTTGGGAAAAGCTTGGAAAGGACTTGAAATGTGATGGAGTGTGTAGGAGGAGCTCTTAGAAGGTTGGGGGCTGCTGGAGTTTGGAGCTTTTGATCATATCCAAGGGAATGATGAAGAAGCCACCTTTAGGTCAAGTTTTCCCCTTCTTTACCTTTGACTTTTGGATTGGATGGTTGAGATTTGATTTGGAGTGGTTTTGGATGAGTGCCAAGTGTCCCCTATGCTGCCCAAAGCTATGGAATAGGGTTGGTGGTGAGTGTGACTTCTCTTGGTCCATGGGAAGAGGGGACCACACCTTTTTTGCCATTTGGATGAACCAATGTCAAGCCTTGTTTAAGGGGCTGATTTAAGCTCTATTAGGGGAGGAAATGAGTCACATCACATCATGTTTGAGCAGGTTCTAGACTAAGCCATGGATTGCCAAGGTGGCTTGATGATGTGGCCAAGAGTTTGAGGTCAAGGATTTAAATTTTTGAGCAAATACATGAAGTTGGAGAGGATTTTGACCTATCCAAATGAGTTGACCAAGTCAACCCAAGAGAATAATTAACTTGAAAGTCTTTGGACATGTCATGGGTGTCTAATTGAATGATTTTGAAGTATTGATTTGATTCAAATGGGTTGAATGATTGAATTTGACAAGTGTGTAGGTTAAGGGTTGACTTGGTCAACCTGGTCAAACCATGAGTTAAATTTGGTTCAAACAAGTTCAATGAGTGTTTTGAGATCAATGAAAATGATCCTATGCATTGGGTAGGTCATTTGGGTTGAAAATGAATGTTTAAATCCATTAAAGGCATTTTGGTCAACCAGGTCAAACCAAAAAGTAAGTTTAGAATCAATGTGTTCCTAAAGTCATTTAGGATTCATTGGAATGACATTTTAAGAAGATTTCAAAGGTTGATAAGTCAAATCAAGTTGAGTTTAGGCCAAAAGTCCAAAAATCCTCATTTAAGGGCATTTTGGTCATTTTGGACTTAAGTCAATTCTGGGTCAAATTGAATCTAAAAAGATGTAGATCATTTTTTAACAAGTTAATATCAAGGTATTAGGAGGGATCAAAAGATTTGGAGGGGGATCCAAAGTCAAATTTCACTAGGTGAAAGGCCTAGTGGCATGGATTGTAAATATTCAAAGGTTTTACAACATTTAGAGTTGGATTACGTTTAAAGGGTTAGAGTCCTCCAAATGAGCTCAAATTTAGAGGGTTGACATTAGAGACATGTCACATCAATATGAGATTGATAGACACTGAATCAGATGTCAATTGACTGGGTCTCAAGGTGATGGAAAAATCACCTAGAAAGGGCTTTAGGACCTAAGTCTTTAGCCTAAGAGTTCTGGGTTTAGATTGAGTTAAGATTTGGATTGGGCCTAAGGGCTAAGAACTAGAAATATCCTAGGATCTAGAACTTAAGGAGGATTTAAGAGTTACCTCATACAAAAATGAGGTCAACAATGGTGATTGTATGAAAATGGTTCAAAAATGATGGTCGAGTAGTTATTTTTAGGAGATAGTAATCAGGAGATAATGATCAAGAGATGGTGGTAAAGCAATGATGGTTGAGAGATGGTCATAAAGCAATTGTAGTTGGGTGATGGAAACTAAGAGATGACTTTCGGGTGATGACAATCAGGAGATGGTGATCGAGTGATGATGGTCGGGAGATGGAAATCAGGTGAGGGAGATTGGATGATTATGGAGGCCATTAACATCAATATTCATGTAGAGATACATAATTTTTCAAATCTCCAAGCTCTCCAAATTTCAAATCAATTCCATGCTCTCCTTCAAATGAAGAATATTTGTTTATTTATTATTCTTTAGATTGGTATTTTATTTTAGCCAAATTCCCCCAACACTTCATCAAACATCTATATTGATTCATTTGATCATAAAATAATTCTCAATATATAAGTGCTTCAAGACATTGTAATTAAGTAATCTTAGGCTCATTAGATTCCTCTGATCAAGACTGTCAATTTGACTTAAGCTTGTAGGATTTAGAGATTGTTTGATCTTTTAATTAATGTCCTAAAGTTCCTAACTACATTTAAGTGCTCGATTTGTTCTCATTTAGAATTGAATCGGATTATGTTATGATGTCATTGGGATGGTCTCAAAGAAACATTCAATTTAAAGTTAAGTTTGCTTGATTAGAGTTTTGATGATTTGAATATAATTCTAGAATTTAAAATCTAATGATTTCATTTAGATTCATTTTTAATCAGATGAATTTGTTGGTGTTATATCATTGCCTTTGTATTTTTGAATGTTAAAGCTTATATCATCTAAAAAAATACTAAATCCTAAAAGGTCATTATATGAATATACTATCTCTCACAATAGTGTGGAGCAAAATAATCTTAGGTTGAGTCCTCCAAGAAAAATGTCTCATAATAACTTAAGATTTACTGAGCCTGTAAAGAGAATCTTTGAATCTTCTTATTAATTATTTCTCTCTCATTTGGAAAAATCCTAAAAGGGTAAGAAATACATAGGTAATCTTTTGATTTATGACAATTATTCATTAGAAAACTTTTGTAAGATCATTGAAGTTGTGCGTAGTTATATTAGAAAGTTAGTAGAATTAAATAGGGTTTAAACTTTAATAGTGGCAAAGATGATTTGATAAAGGAGAAAATTAAAGGTTTGTTGAATGTGCATGATGGTATTCAATTTATTGATATGATTTTATGGATTAAAAGTCTTAAAATATGAAATAATAATATGTAACTTAACCTCATCGAGATGGGATTATGGAGAGTTTTCTTTGTTAAAGGTAAACACTCCTAAAAATTATGATGTTAAATTGATTTTGTATTTCTCAAAGAAAATCCAAACAAATCATTAAAGTTCATCTTTAATGGCATTACGAGGGTTTCTTTGACATGAGGTTAGATTAGATTCACCAAGGCTGCATGGAGATTACTAGCTAACTCAGTAGAATAATAAGGATAGTTTGAATCAATAGTATTAAGAATATCTAGATTTGATGGCAGTGAAGGAACTTTAAGGTTGTGGAAGAGTTCCCTAACTTTGAGATTGTATTCACCACAAGGATAATTAACTCCCTCGTGTTGTGAAAGAATTATTTTACAAGTAAATTCTTATAAGAATTGAAGAATTTGAGCTTATTGCACCTACATTTTAAAAAAGATGATTAAAGTTAGGATTTGTTGAACTCCACTAATTGGATTATATATTATTGCTCTTCGCATAATGTTCTTAGTATATCATTACATGGCCAGTCCCTCAAATGGTGTGTGTTAGATCAAAAGCTCCATTATTATGGACATTATGTTTGTCAGCCATTAGAAAAGTATTTACATTATCCTAAAATATTTTCAATAAATGATTCCCACTTATTATGTGCAAGATTATTAATGGTGGTAAAGTGAGATATTAACATTTTAACATTGTACTAGAGTTAATTTTTATATAAAAAACTTAAAAATTGGAAAAATCATGGTGGTTGAGCTAATTGAAATAATCCTTTATATAGGCGAGGTTATAAAATTTAGCTCTTCCCTAAAATTGAAAATAGATGTGAATATAAAGTTAGTGCATTTGTTTGATCTTTTTTGATTATGAAAGAGATTGTGAGAGTAGTAAAAGGTGATGCTAGTAGTTAAGAGGATGGTGGTCTAGTGATAACAGTCAGACAATAGAGGTTAGGAGATGATGATGAGGAAATGGTGATTAAGAAATGATGATTGGGTTATGGTAGTCAAGAGATGACACTTAGGTGATGATAATTTAGGGATTATGATTAGATGATGATAATGGTCATCAACATTGATCATCATGTAGAGCTCTAAAGTTCTCTATATCTACATTTTCTCTCTAATTTTAAATTTAGGTACAAGCTCTCATTCATGTGAAGAATTGAAGTCTATGTATACTTTTTAAGAGTGGTGTTTTAGTTATTTTAGCCAAAGTTTCAAAAACACTCCATTAGATGGCCCATAATAATTCAATTAATTATAAATCTTTATTTTAGCATTTAAAGTGTTTAAAGACATAAAAATCATATATTCTTGAGCTCATTGAATTTCACTCATCAAGATCAGCAATTTTATCGTAAGCATATAAGATTTGAAGATTATTTATGTTATGATAGTTGCTATTTGAATGCTTTACATTTTTGCAACTTATGTAGTTTTGATGATTCCAAACATTATTGTTCAAATGTGTAGTTATCTCGTAACAATTTTAGAAGATTTGTATTTGCTCTTGTGTGTACTAACATTTCAGGAAAAATGAACTCCAGACTACGAAGACTTCAAATCAAATTCAGAATGAGATATTTTGTAAAATTTGAAGTTTACATTTCTTTGAAATTAAATTGAAAGGGAGTGATTGTAATTGAGTGAATAAAAATATACACACACATAAGGAGATCATAAAAAATTTATACTGATCGTACTGGACGATATACGTTCGTACGGGACGATCAGACAGTTATCTCCTATTGAGCACATAGAACGAATAGGAACTTGCTTAAAAATTTTTCTTAGTCCTATTCATCCAGGACGAATTTTACAATCGTCCAGGACGATTGGTTCTCTGTAAAATTTTCGTCCAGACGAAATTAAATTATCGTCAATGGCGATTGGTCCTCTGGAAAATTTTCGTCCAGACGAAATTAATAATCGTCCAGGACGATCTGGTCTCTAGAAAATTTTCGTCCAGACGAAATTAAATTATCGTCCATGGCGATTGGTCCTCAGGAAAATTTTTGTCTAGACGAAATAAATAATTGTCCAGGACGAACGGTCCTCTGTAAAAATTTCGTCCAGACGAATAAATTTTCATCCAAACGATTAACCGATTTAGAACGGTTTTCAGCAGTTCTAGAACCGACCTTGTAATAACCGTTCGTACCGGACGAACCTAGTTCGTACGGGACGATCAGCTGTACGAACACATTTCGTACACATATACAAATGGGGTCGTTTCAATTTGTTTAAGTAAAATCGTCCAGGACGATCCACGATCGTACGGGACGATCCACTGCGTAAAGAATTGAAAAATTGCAGTTTTTGGGCGGTTTTTCTTGTCTTTTGTATAAATAGTCTAAATTAGACTACCACCCAATCTTTTTGTAATTTGATCTTCGTGCCTCTTGAGAGAATAGCCAAGGAGAGAGTGGAAGAGAGTATTCAAAGGAGGATTCCTACCATTGGAGCGTGAAGGCTTCACTTGGATTTCAAAGGTAAGAGTCTCTACTTGTGAATTGGGATTACTTCACTCTTTCCTTCTTCCTCTTCTAGATTCTTGTGAGAAGATCTGTCAAGGAGATCCGGTTCTCTGCCGACACTTGGAGAGTGTAAATAGCCGAAGGGTTTGCTGCCTACACTTGGAGAGTGTGAATAGCCGAAGGGTTCGTTGCCTACACTAGGAGAGTGTGAATAGCCGAAGGGTTCTCTGCCTACACTTGGAAAGTGTGAACAGCCGAAGGGTTCTCTGCCCACACTAGGAGAGTGTGAAAGGACGGACGGTTCTCTACCAACACTAGGGATTGTGTAAAAGGACGACGGTTCTCTGCCGTACCAGGGAGTGGTGAAAAGAGTGTGTTGTAAAGGCTTCTCCGCCTTGCTGTGGGTGCAAAAGGAGAGTCACTATTGGTATTAGTGCAATACTCAGAGGGTGCCTCTGGGAAGTGGATGTAGGTCTGGTTTTAGACCGAACCACTATAAATCTGGTGTCATTTACTTTACTATTTTTACGTTTCCGCATTTTAATTCTTAGTCTTAAAAAACTCTGTGGTTGAAAAACTTTTTCTACAAAACTTAAAAGAAACAATTTTTATTTCGGTTCAACATATATTTAAAAGAGGGATTAAAATTTTTAAAACTACCAATTCACCCCCCCTCTTGGTAGCCTTTAGGACATTAACTTAGGCTTAACAACCTAATTACTAGACTCAACAAGTGGTATCAGAGCAGCATTTCAAAATCATAAGTTTGAACTACTTTTTGATTAACGTAGATGGCTACATTTGGAAACTGAAACACACCTGAGGGTTACTCTATCACTAGACCTCCACTATTTGACAATATTCTTTTTAATTTTGGAAAACACGCATGTCTACTTTCTTACAATCACTTGATTATCGCATGTGGATGCTAGTCCAGGATGGCTACACAAAACCAACTAGATTAGTTGATGGAGTTATGGTAGAAATACCTTTTGCAGATTGGACTATAGAAGAACGTGACTTAGCACAATTAAATGCCAAATATCTAAATAGTTTCTTTTGTGCTTTAAAATTTGAAGACTACATGCGGGTTTCTACTTGTAAAAGTGGAAAGGACATATGGGATAGACTTTGTATAACTTATGAAGGGATAAATGAGGTTAAGCAATCAAGACTCAATATCTTGTTACATGACTATGAATTGTTTCGCATGAAACCTAATGAATCTATCTCTGACATGTACACAAGATTCACACAAATTGTCACTTCTTTGCATGCGCTTGGTAGGGAATTAACTAATGCTGAAATGGTTAATAAAATTCTTCGATGTTTACCTACTGCTTATGATGCTAAAATTACTGCAATTACAGAGTCTAAAGATCTTAACATTTACTCTATTAACAATCTTCTTGGTTCACTCATTGCTTATGAGCAAGGAGTAAGTCAAAGAAAGATTGATGCAGGTGAACCACGAAAGGAGAAAAATATTGCACTAAAGGTGGAAGAGTCAGAAAGTGAACACTCACAACCTGAGGATGAAGATGATATTGCACTGATTACTAGACAATTCAGAAGCTTTTTAAAGAGGAAGCAGAAGAGACGACAGCAATGGAACAGAGGTAAGTTTAACAGAAATGACAAGATTTCTAATGAAGTAATTTGTTATGAATATAGGAAACCAGGTCATATCAAGACTGATTGCCCAAAACTCAAAGCCACTCCTAGTAAGGAGATGGTAGAGGAGAAACCAATGGTAAAGAAGGGCAAGAAGAAATTTCAAAGAGCTTTCTGGGCGGACTCAGCTTCAGACTCATCTGAGACTGAAAAAGAAGAAGAAATCACCAATCTTTGCTTAATGGCAGATAATGTAGATCACTCAGATCAAGAAGAGGTATGTGACTTAACCTATGATGAATTATTTGAAGTTTCTGAACACATGCATGATGCATATAGGAAAATGAAAAAGATGCATGCTAGTTTAAGTTTAGAACTGGAAGAGCTTAAGAAGGAACATGAAATCCTTAGAAAAGACCATGCATTAATAGATAGCAACCACATGAAACTACTTGATGAATATGATAACTTGAATAAGAATTTTGAAAATCTAAAATTATCCTATGCTGATCTTGAAAGAGATTTTAAAAAATTTAAGGATGAATCTGAGAGGAAAACTTATCGAATCCGTTATACAAATCAACTCTTGGAAGAAATGAATTCATTTTATAAATTGTCAATAAGAGCTCTTGAGGATAATAGGATACCCCCCAAAATTGAAGATTTTACAAATCCTAAATATTATCCTAAATATATGGAATCCCTTAGAAGACAATCATATGGAAGAAAACATAGGAATATTTTTCCTAATGTTAAATATAATAATTGTGGATTTTAGGGACATATAGCTCACACCTGTACTTTGAAGATGAAATCTAATTTGGTGTGGAGACCTAAGATGCATAAACCTAGACATATCATACATGCATCTGATTATAAATTACTTAAAGGTGAACCCAAACTAGTTTGGGTTCCCAGGTCTAACATTTGAGAGTTTTGCAGGAATGCTCTCACACAAGACCTCGTGGGAGCATATGGTACCTGGACAGCGGATGTTCAAAGCATATGACTGGAGATACTGCTCAATTCATAACGCTGGAAGTCAGGAATGGAGGCAAGGTTATACTTGGAGATAACACCACAAAGAAAGTAGTTGGATCAGGTATGATTGGAAATTTCAAAAACTTTTTCATAGACAATGTGTTATTGGTTGAAGGCTTAAAACATAATCTGTTAAGTATTAGTCAG
This sequence comes from Dendrobium officinale, assembly GCA_019514585.1. Lineage (NCBI taxonomy): Eukaryota > Viridiplantae > Streptophyta > Magnoliopsida > Asparagales > Orchidaceae > Dendrobium > Dendrobium officinale. Next base: position 2,900,131 of record CM033698.1, on the reverse strand, counting down.
CTGTGTGAAAAGGGTTATAATGTAAAAATTTTTCCTACTAGCTGCATAGTAAGCCTAAATGGAAAAGAAGTTTTAAATGGAAAAAGGGTTAACAATGTTTACATGCTAGATTTGAATTCTATTCTATCTCCTACTGCTTTTTATTTAAAAACTGTTTCTGATGAATCATGGCTTTGGCATAGGAGACTTTGTCATTCTATTATGAAAAATCTTAAGAGAATTACCCAAAAGAACTTAGTGAGAGGTATACAAAAACTAGACTTTACTAAGGACCACCTTTGTGATGCATGTCAATTAGGAAAACAAGTGAAGTCCTCTTTTAAGTCCAATAAGGATCTTAGGACCAGTAAACCTTTGGAAATTCTTCACTTGGATCTTTTTGGACCAGTAGGAACTGTAAGTCTAGGAGGGAAGGTATATGAATTTGTTATAGTGGATGATTTCTCATGATTCACATGGGTTAGATTTCTTTTTCATAAAAGTGAATCATTTGAGGAATTCAGAAATTTTTCAACTTGGATTCAAAGAAAACTAGGATGTGAAATAATATCTTTACAAAGTGATCATGGAGGAGAATTTGAAAATGAAAGATTTGAAAATTTTTGTAAAGAAAAAGGGATTGATCACAATTTTTTTGCACCTATAACCCCTCAACAAAACGGGGTAGTTGAAAGAAAAAACAGAACATTAATAGAAGCCGCCCGAGCAATGTTGGCAGAATACTCACTTCCTAGATATTTTTGGGATGAGGCGGTTAGCACTGCATGTTATGTTCTGAATAGGGTGAATGTGAGATCAAATTTAAATAAAACACCCTATGAGTTGCTAAAAGGTAGAACACCTAACTTGTCATATTTGTATGTTTTTTGTTGCAAGGTGTTCATACATAATAATGGAAAATCCTCCTTAGGAAAATTTGATCCAAAATCAGATGAAGAAATTTTTGTTAGATATTCAAGTGTTGGAAAATCTTATAGGGTATTCAACAAAAGAACTTTAGTCATTGAAGAAATCACACATGTTGTATTTGATGAATCTGGAAATCTGGAAGAATCAAATATTGTTGAAGAAGAAATTGAGGAAAACTCTCAAAAGATTGATAGATTAAATTTGGAAGAAAATGTGGAAGAAATTTTGGACAGAGAAAACTCTTTGCCTAGAGATTTGAGATTTTTTAAAAACCACCCAAGAGAATTGATTATAGGTGAACCTAGTGAGGGTGTTAGAACTAGGCGTGGATTAAACAAAGAAGTCAATCATTCAGCCTTTATTTCAACAATAGAACCCACTAATATTGAACAAGCACTTTCTGATGAATTTTGGATATTGGCCATGCAAGAAGAGTTGAATCAATTTGTAAGAAATAAAGTTTGGGAATTAACCTCAAGGCCAAAAGATCAAAGTGTTGTTGGAACCAAGTGGGTGTTCAAAAATAAAATGAATGACTCAGGAGTAGTCATTAGAAATAAGGCTAGATTAGTTGCTAAGGGGTATAATCAAATTGAAGGAATTGATTTTGAGGAGACCTTTGCCCCTGTAGCAAGACTTGAAGCAATTAGGGTTTTACTTGCCTTTGCCTATTTTAAAAGTTTTAAATTGTTTCAAATGGATGTCAAAAGTGCCTTTTTGAATGGGGTTGTTGAAGAAGATGTTTTTGTAGAACAACCTCTAGGATTTGAAAATTCAAAATACCCAAATCATGTTTTTAAGTTAAAGAAGGCATTATATGGATTGAAACAGGCACCTAGGGCTTGGTATGAGAGGTTGAGCACCTTCCTACTAGAAAGATCTTTTGAAAAAGGAAGTGTGGATACAACTCTCTTTTTAAAGAAATTTCGAAAGGAAATACTCATTGTTCAAATTTATGTGGATGATATCATCTTTGGATCTTCAAATAAAAATCTTTGTGATGATTTTTCTAAAACAATGAGTAGTGAATTTGAAATGAGTCTAATGGGAGATTTAAATTACTTTCTAGGTTTTAGCATTAAGCAACTTGAGGAAGGAACATTTCTTAGTCAAATTAAATATATTAAGGACATCCTCAAGAAATATGAAATGGACAATGCTAAACCTATTAGTACACCAATGAGTTCCTCAGTTCAGTTGGATAAAGACCTTAAGGGAAAATCTGTTGATCAAAAGAAATAAAGAGGGATTATTGGATCTTTTCTTTACTTGACTACTAGCCGACCAGATATTATGTTCAGTGTTTGCTTATGTGCTAGATTTCAATCAGATCTAAAAGAATCACATTTGACAGCAGTGAAAAAGATTTTAAGATACTTACTAGGAACTAAAAACTTAGGAATTTGGTATCCTAAGTTTAGCTCTTCATTTGAAATTATTGGTTATTCAGATTCTGACTTTGCAGGCTGTAGAGTGGATATGAAAAGCACTTCTGGAACATGTCAATTCATTGGAAATTCATTAGTTTCTTGGTCCAGTAGAAAATAAAATTCAGTATCCCTATCTACTATAGAAGCAGAATACATTGCATTAGGAAGTTGTGTGGCACAAGTACTTTGGTTAAAACAATAGTAGATTGATTTAGGATTAACTATAGGCACTATTCCAATTTATTGTGATAATACTAATGTTATTTGCATTTCCAAAAATCCTATTCAACATTCTAGAACCAAACACATTGATATAAGGCATCATTTCATAAGGGATCATGTATCCAAGGGAGAAATTGAAATCACACATGTTTCAACTGAAAATCAACTTGCAGACATTTTTACAAAACCTTTAGCCTTTGATACCTTCAGTACTTTAAGAACAAGGCTTGGTGTAATTGATTTGAATGCTTAAATAAAAATGTTTTTGCAACATTGATATTTATGTTTTCTTAGTTTATTTGTTTTTTATTTTGTTATGAATTTTGTGATTTTTGAGTGTTTTGAATGAGTTTAATTTAGAGTCTGTGGTTTTATCTTTGTTTTCTATGTTTTGAATGTTTTGTTTGAATTTCTTCAATAAAGTTTTAAAAATCCAAAAATTGTGGAAATTGTCTGGGTCGAAATTTTTCGTACTGGACGATGTGTGTAAGATTCAGTTTGCGTGATATGAAATGTTCTGAGAGCAGTTTTAATGTAGTTCGTCTATACGATCAGATGATCGTCCAAGACAAAATTTTTTTTCTCTGAAACGTTTGAATGCAGCGGTTGAGTGGATAAGGCAGTTTTAAATGTGAAGTTTGTCCGTATAAACTTTTTGTTCGTCCAGACGAACAGACGTCGTTTCATTGTAGGGGACGGTTTTCAACAGACATTAAAACGAATTAACTTTTTGATTGTCCGTACGAAATTTTTTTCGTCTGTACGATCGGTCAAGTCAAAAAGCCTGTACGAAGGGATGCATCATAAATTGTGTTGATTATGAAAAGCCGTTACATTTTGGACGAATTTGATCGTCTGTACGAAATATTTTCGTCCAGACGAACGATAATTTTCATCCAGGACGAACTGTTTTCGTTCAGGACGAACGTATCGTTTTCTTTAAATATGAAGGCTTTCTAACTTAACAATCACATCTCCAAACTTCCCTTTCAATCCCTTTCGACTTCAAATTGACAATGGCCTCCTCAAGCAAGAGACAAAAGGTGTTGGCAAAGAAACCCCATAGGAATGCCTCTGAAAACTTCCTATCAAAAGCAAATGAGAAATCATTTTCTCGTTTTGCCTCTGCCAAAATAACTCCCTCTCGCATTCTAATTCAAAGAGAGATTAACTTCAAGGTAATGCACCTTTTTGCCTCCACCCAGTTTCAATTCATTCTTTCTCTCGTCCACCTCTACAACAAACAAACCTTTCTCTATTTTCTAGTTAACATGAGTTTTAATTCTGACCACACCTACATAAGTTCTTATATTTTCAAACAAAAAGTTGAAATCACCAAGCACGACATTGGTGCCTTTCTGAACTTAAGAACTGAAGGATATAGAGCCCACACCCTAATGAGTGAAGACACTTTCAAATGGTATGATGTCAATAGGGTGATTAGACAAAGTGGTCTAACATATCATGTTGCTAGAGTCTCCGGTATGACCAAAAATGCCCGAATCATCCAGCATATCCTTCGATCTTCAATCATTCCTAAAGCTGGTGATAGGATCAATATTACCCCTCTCCTTTCTGTTCTAACCTTTTTGATTATGGATTGTAAGCCTATTGACGAAGCCCAACTTATCCTAGACCATCTCTATGGACTTTCAAAAATTGGGCACGCAGAACAGAAGAGAAAAAGGAACATCTCATTAGGACACTTAGTTACATACATTTTGGAAAAGAAATACAACTTAGTGCATCTTGATGATGAATACGAAGAGCCAGTTTACTACAATGATGCTTCCTTCAGAGCAATTTTCAAGGAGGAAAAAGGGAAAGCACATGCCAGTGCTTCAGAAGGAGAAGAAGAAGGAGAGCAAACTTCTACACCTCAATCAGATTATCAGAATCTGATTGAGAAATTTGATAAACTTGAGACTCATGTTGATCATAGATTTGATCAAATTGATGCTCAACTTATGCAGCAACAACAGGACATTGGTAGCATCAGAAATGAAGTATATGAAATCAATACCAATGTTATGTTGATGGCCTCCTACTTCAACCTTTTTGGTGGCATTCCTCCTCCAGAAGAAGAATAGAGAATGGGAGATGATTTTGTGTTTGTTGTACTTGTGTTTAGGTTTAAATGTTTTGTTATGTTAGTGTTTATTTTAATATTTATTTTAGTTATGTTTTGCTTATGTTTGTTATTTTTGTTGTTATTTTTGATATTATGAAATGATCATGTAATTTTTTTCATTAATATCAATACATGTCGTAGTTGATTTAATTTTGATTTGTTTTTTGAATGTGGTTAATTTTTATGAATTTCATTAGTCTTTTTTAATCTTAATTGTGCTTAAATCAAATTATAATTTGAGATTAATTACATTAGAAAATCTAGTCTTTCTAAATTTAAAAGTTGTTTATAACTTGTTATAATTAGAACTTTTAAATTCATGTCTATTCATTTAGACTACATAAAAGTTAATATTATTATTGCAATATAGATGTTTTCTTATTTTGTATTTATATGCTCAAGTGATATTTATGCACTTAGAAATATTTGAAATTTTAGATTATTTATTTTGGAAAGATTTGGTCTCAATTATTCTTGAAAATTGTACAAAGAGTACAAAAATCAAAAGGAATGCGCAAAGGTTTGCAAATATGAAAAAGAGGCACAAAATTAGCCCAATGTCAAAAGATGCACAAAAATGTGCCCAAAATTTGAAAAAGATGCGCAAAGCGCCACATGTGGTAATTCTCTTCTTTCTAAATTTTTTCAATCTCTTAATTCAAATTGATCTTATGTTCATTTATATTCTATTGAACTTTGAAATATAGAATTTTTATACATCTCTCTTGTAATAATTTTCTATATTTGAATGTCTAAATTGAATCATGTCTTTGATAAATTCTTCTTACTTACAATGTTATATCACTTCTTAAATTTTATGAATTTCTATGATTGACCTAATGTTATTAGTTTTAGATTGCATACCTTATGACAATCACCATTTAGATTAAATTTTCAAATGAATTTCATATAATTACTTACATTTCTTGTCTATTTCTTCTTCATTTTTTATTGTTGTCAAAAAGGGGGAGAAATTATTGTGTTTGTATGTTTTGTTTTTATTGAGTTTGTATGTTTTGTTTTGTTTTAATTATTTTGTTTGCAATTTAGTTTTGTGTTTGACTTTGTAATTTTGTTAAAAAAAAAATTTGTTCTTTGGTTCAAAATGCCTCCTTATTTTCATGTATTCATCAATTCAGGGGGAGTTTAGGAGATTTGTTTAAATTGAAATCATACAAACAATAATTATTTTTCCATCATAAAAAAGGGGGAGACTGTTAAGATAGTTGCTATTTGAATGCTTTATATTTTTGCAACTTATGTAGTTTTGATGATTCCAAACCTTATTGTTCAAATGTGTAGTTATCTCCTAACAATTTTAGAAGAATTATATTTGCTCTTGTGTGTACTAACATTTCAAGAAAAACGAACTCCAGACTACGAAGACTTCAAATCAAATTCAGAATGAGATACTTTGTAAAATTTGAAGTTTGCATTTCTTTGAAATTAAATTGAAAGGGAGTGATTGTAATTGAGTGAATAAAAACATACACACACATAAGGAGATCATAAAAAATTTATACTGATCGTACTGGATGATATACGTTCGTACGGGACGATCAGACAGTTATCTCCTATTGAGCACATGGAACGAATAGGAACTTGCTTAAAAATTTTTCTAAGTCCTATTCGTCCAGGACGAATTTTACAATCGTCCAGGATGATTGGTTCTCTGTAAAATTTTCGTCCAAACGAAATTAAATTATCGTCAATGGCGATTGGTTCTCTGGAAAATTTTCGTCCAGACAAAATTAATAATCGTCCAGGACGATCTGGTCTCTGGAAAATTTTCGTCCAGAAGAAATAAAATTATCGTCCATGGCGATTGGTCCTCTGGAAAATTTTCGTCCAGACGAAATAAATAATCGTCCAGGACGATCGGTCCTCTGTAAAAATTTCGTCCAGACGAATAAATTTTTGTCCAAAAGATTAACTGACTTAGAAAGGTTTTCAGCAGTTTCTAGAACCGACCTTGTAATAACCGTTCATACCGGACAAACCTAGTTCGTACGGGACGATCAGCTGTACGAACACATTTCGTACACACATACAAATGGGGTCGTTTCAAATCGTTTAAGTAAAATCGTCCAGGACGATCCACGATCGTACAGGACGATCCACTGCGTACAGAATTAAAAAATTATAGTTTTTGGGCGGTTTTTCTTGTCTTTTGTATAAATAGTCCAAATTAGACTGTCGCCCAATCTTTTTGTCATTTGATCTTCGTGCCTCTTGAGAGAATAGCCAAGGAGAGAGTAGAAGAGAGTATTCAAAGGAGGATTCCTACCATTGGAGCGAGAAGGCTTCACTTGGATTTCAAAGGTAAGAGTCTCTACTTGTGAATTGGGATTACTTCACTCTTTTCCTTCTTCTTTCTAGATTCTTGTGAGAAGATTTGTCAAGGAGATCCGGTTCTCTGCCGACACTTGGAGAGTGTGAATAGCCGAAGGGTTCGCTGCCTACACTTGGAGAGTGTGAATAGCCGAAGGGTTTGCTGCCTACACTAGGAGAGTGTGAATAGCCGAAGGGTTCTCTGCCTACACTTGGAAAGTGTGAACAGCCGAAGGGTTCTCTGCCCACACTAGGAGAGTGTGAAAGGACAGACGGTTCTTTGCCAACACTAGGGATTGTGTAAAAGGACGACTGTTCTCTATCGCACCAGGGAGTGGTGAAAAGAGAGTGCTGTAAAGGCTTCTCCGCCTTGCTGTGGGTGCAAAAGGAGAGTCACTATTGGTATTAGTGCAATACTCAGAGGGTGCCTCTAGGGAGTGGATGTAGGTCTGGTTTTAGACCGAACCACTATAAATCTGGTGTCATTTACTTTAGTGTTTTTACGTTTCCGCATTTTAATTCTTAGTCTTAAAAAACTCTGTGGTTGAAAAACTTTTTCTACAAAACTTAAAAGAAACAATTTTTATTTCGGTTCAACATAATTTTAAAAGAGGGATTAAAATTTTTAAAACTACCAATTCACCCCCCTCTTGGTAGCCTTTGAGACATTAACTTAGGCTTAACAACCTAATTACTAGACTCAACAATTTAGTGTTACAATTTGTGTCACAAAGTTTTTTACTATTCCTTAAGTGCTTGATTTGGGCTTATTTGGATTTGAATTGGACCATTTTGATATCCATAAATTTGCATTATTCAAAAGTTATTTTAACCATAAATTTATTGAAATTAGAGTTTTAATTTTTCTTTATTTAATTCTAAAAATTTCTAATATAATGATGACATTGACATTTATGCTTAATTAGATGAATTTTGTTATGAAATATCAATTATAATTCTTAAATCCTTTGATCTTGAACTTATTGATATAGCCCACTTTATTTGTTAATAGAGTGTACTCTCTAATTTTCATTCACCAAGTAGAAAATAATTCAAACATTCTCAATGAACGTGAAACTAATCTTGATCTTCTCCATAGTTGATGGTGAATGATGAACTTGTAATGAACATGTATCAAACTATTAGATGATACCAAAAAAGATTTGTTGTCATCAAATTAAAGAGTGAATTACATGTAGGTGCATTCTAAACATTATGTTATGAATGGGTAGGTTAGGTTGGTGTAGTTAGTGAATAGGCATTACTAGTAATATAGTAATGGAGCAAGATGAAGGTATTAGGTAGCTGCGTTGAGTAGGTTATTAGATACTTAATAGATAAGTAGTGATTCATAAATAATCATGTACAACTTTAAATAATCATCCATTCGGGAGACATTAGCATGAATGAAAAGAGTTAATTCTTGTTTATCATCTCCTTAAATTCTCTTCTATTTTTTGGAGTTGCTAAGAAACTCAAATCTGTCATTTATTATTGCAATCCTTTGGTCATAACAATCATTTATTTCACCTTACAAATTAATTTAGATCTTGCCAACATCTTGCGCACCATGCAATCCCAAATGATCTTTACTTTATTGAAATTCAAAAATCTCTGCACCATCCGAATGATCAATTTTATATGATCAACATGACTTTATGATAATTTCAAACTTCCTTAACAAATTTAGATGCCCGCATTGAATCCTATTGTCCAACTTGCTCATCATCTTTGGTTAAACAAAATGATGTCCTTGGTGATCATAACGTGCTTCTGAGTTTTAAACAAGCATCATCCATCATCATTCCCTCTCAAAGTTTTGCCTTTCATAGAGTTAAGAAATGCAGAGGTTTCACCTACTTCATGATCATGTACTCAATGTTATTGTTTACAACATTATCGAATTAATTAGATTTGTTTATCCCAATGCATGAGATCCCTCATATTTCTCCATTCTCTTCAACTCTTTGCACTTCACGCATGACTTTTTGAGATCCACTCCAGATCAACACAATATTTGCATGATTCATATCCACCTTCATCTTCCATTTGGCTAGGTGCGGAATGAGGAAGAGCTTAGGGTGGGCAATTTCTCACCTTGAAATCTTTTTTTTTTTCTTAGAATAATAAGCATTTTAACTATTTTTCCCAACTGCAATAACTGTTGTTGCCCAAATTTTAAGAATTTTTTTTAACATTTCACACATAAAATTATGTATTTCACAATCCTATTTTGTCCACCCTCAAAAGAGAGGCCCTACTTTGGCAAATCCCCATTCATGCTAGATCACTGCCAAAGCTCTGGCATCATCCATAAGATTGTAGCTTTAGTTATTCATTATCCTGATTCAAGCCCAATCATGAGTCTAAACTCATCCAAATGAAGTTCTGTGAAGTTCTGTTTCTGCTCCAGGATCGTCCAGGACGGGACGATCAGTTGAAGGTTTGCTTCAGAATTTGCCCAGATTGCTCCAGGTGATTTTCCTCCCAGGATCGGCCGGGCCGATAGGGGCATCGTCCAAGGCCGATCAGCTCAGTGCAAAAGACAGAGAGCAGGACTTTTTTAGAATTAATTATCGTCCTGAGGATCGTCCAGGGAATCGGCCGGGACGATGGATTTTTGGTCTGATCGTCCAGGACGATCGAGGTGATCGGTGGGGCCGATCTGAGGATTACTTAAGGAAATCAGGTCATTTCGAGGAGAGAGAAAATAAAATTTATAAATCCCATTTCAGATCCGAGGAAAGAGAAAAAGAAAAGAAAAGGAAAAGTTGATTTCGGGAAGACGCGGGTCCGTTTTCGTTCGATGAGACTGTTGAAGATATTGTTGTACGCAAGGTAAGGCACAATCCGCCTTTCTCAACTTTCAGAACCGTCGTGTTTGGCGGTATTATCTGTCCGGAATTGATTTTTGTTAGTGATTTTTGTCCGTATTTCCCGTCTGATTCAGTTTTTACCACGTGATTTTTCGTATGTTATTGACGTGCCGAGTGTGCACATTTTGGTTATTTTCTGGAGATTTTTGTCCGGGTATTTTGAATTCGGCGGTGTTTTATTTCGACTGTATTTTTCTGTGACTATATTAAATGCTGTTGCAATAGAATAAATGTTCTGAAATGTTGTTATCTATATTCTGTGCAAATTTGGTATTCTGTGATTTTTTAGGAAAATTGTGTAAATTCTGTATACAGCCGTTGTGCTGCCCGATTTTTGTCTGATTTCTGAATTCGTCCGGATTTCTTCTGAATTGATATGCTATCTGTATATGCTATATAAAGGGAGTTATAAGGGGCCTGGATCCTAAGAGATTCAGTTAGTGTCTGGGAAATCTGAAATGAGCTCAATCTGAAATCTGATATCTGTTATGTTCCGGATCCGATGAATTCTGTTCTGGTGCTATAAGCACATCTGTTCTGGTGCCGTGAGCACAAAAGGAGGCATAAGGGGCCAGAATTCATAGAGATTCTGTCAGTGTCATGGAATTTAGCTATTAATTACAATACAATCTGATATCTGATTTGATATGACTTTTATTTCCGTACAGTTCTGTCTGATCTATTCCGTTTAGATCTGTTCTGATTTGATATAAGTCCGTATCTGTTCTGATTTGATCTGTTTCGTTCTGATCTGCACGATTTTGATATCTGTCTGATTCTGTTCTGGTTTCTGTACGGATTTGGTTTGAAGTGTTTGGTTTTGGATTCTGAAAGTTTTGATTGGAGGTTTGTCGCTTTGTTGAGCTGTTGAGCTCACCCTTGTTTTTTGCGTGGTTCTCAGGTTCTGGGAAAGGTAAGGAGGTCTTGGACTAGAGTTCAGAGTCTGATCAGTTATAGGTATTTTATACTTTTTGATTTTTGTACAGTCATGGCTTTTCTTCTTTGTTCTTTCTGTCAGTCATGTACTATATTTGTAGATGATTATTTTGAGGAAAATAAAATAATAGATGATTTGTTCCGCTGTATTTGATGTTTCATAGTAGCTCTATGTATCTGTTTTTGAGTTGAAATATTTGGAAGAATTAGTTCCGAAGCAAATTCCAAAGCCAGATCCTGGTCTGTCTGTTTGTTTGGCTGGTCGCGGCCCGGTGCGATCGGGATCTGTCTCGGGTCGGGTCGTGATAAGCTTTTGTGGTATCAGAGCAATAGTTTTGGAATTTGGATTGTGTAAGACAGAGCTATATGAAGTGAGTCTGTCTGGGGTAGTTTTGGTTTGTTTGGCTTTTTATTATGTTGTTTTTGTGATAGTTTTTCAGATTTTTCTGGATTTTTTATATGGATCAGCCAGACCCAGACATGACTGACGGGTAGAGTGCCAGTCAGGCAGCTCCAGTGGGGAGTATAGCTCCAGATACACTGTCTCAGTTTGCTACGCTAGTTGCTCAGATGATGAGTGAGAGTCACAGTAGAGCTTCTACTGTCAGATCTGATGACATTGATAGACATCTGCAGATGTTTTTGAGATTGAAACCTCCAAGATTTGAGGGCGCTGTTGAGCCCAGAGCAGCCGAGGAGTGGCTGAGGAGATTGGAGAAGACCTTCGATGAAATGCAGTGTCCGTCAGACAGGAAGGTTCCATTGGCAGTATTTCTGTTGGATGGAGAGGCTGAGTATTAGTGGGTTGGCCAGCATGAGGCCAAATTTTAGGGTAGATTGAACTCTTTGATTACTTGGGAAGAGTTCACTGAGGTGTTTCGAGACTGGTTCGTTCCCCCTTCTGCACGACAGCAGATGCAGGAGACCTTTCTGAGGCTTGTTCAGGGGAGCAAGACGGTGATGCAGTACGAGGCTGAGTTTACTGCATTAGCCAGGTATGCTCCGCAGCTGATTAGTACTTCTGCTGAGAGGTGCTACAGATTTCTGAGGGGATTACGAGATACTCTAAGGCAACCCCTGATACCGTTCCGTATCACTGATTTCTCTGAGCTTGTAGAGCGAGCTTGTCTGATTGAGAACAACCTGATGGCTACTCAGCAGCGGTGGACTGCAAGTAAGAAGAGGTTTGGAGGTGAGGCTTCCGGTAGTGGTTCCTTTGGGAAGAGGAGATTTGGATCTGGTGACTCCAGGAGGAGTGGAGGGTCGTCTGGTACTGCTACCAGTACGACGAGTTCTGGATCTGTCAGTATGGCACCTGTGTGCCAGAGTTGTGGATGGCGACACCTTGGCCAGTGCTACAGGATGGCTGGTCTGTGCTTCCGATGTGGTCAGCCAGGACATCGGATTGCAGAGTGTCCACAGACTAGATTTGATCGGCGTTCTGAGTTCCGATCTGAGGGCTTTGTCAGACCTGCCGGTTCAGCAGGAAGACCGAGGACTGTTCCTCCATGCCCTGAGGGATTTACTGGTAGAGGTGGTGGATCTAGTTCTGTACCACGGAGACCACCTATTGGTAGGCAGGGAGAGCCTAGCAGTTCTGTTGCTTCAGCTCCTGTCCCAGTTCAGCCACGAGTCTACAGTCTGAGTCAGCAGGAGGCTCGAGACGCTCCAGATGTTGTGACAGGTATGATTTATATTTTTGATCATCCCTATCGAGTTTTGTTTGACTCTGGAGCTAGTCATTCTTTTCTGTCCGAGCGCTATTTTGAGATTTTGCGTTTGGATTCATTTTTACTATCGGTTTCTCTTTCCGTGATTTTACTGGCTAGACGTAATCTGATTGCCCGTAAGTTTTGTTTGTGTGAGATTGATATTTCTGGCAAGAAGTGGAAATCGAGTCTGATTCTGTATCCGATTTCTTCGTATGATGTAATTTTGGGCATGGATTGGCTGAGTCTGTACGAGGCTCAGATTGACTGTCTGAAGAAGCAAATGAGTTTGCTTATGGCTGGAGAGCGATGTGTATTTCAGGGATTATGAGGTGTTCTCTCCAGTCTGATTTCTATGTTGGAGGTGAGCAGAATGTGGAAGAAGGGATGTCTAATATTTTTGGCTTCGGTGCGGGATCTGAACCTGGAGGTTGGTTCTGTTTCTGAGATCCCTGTGGTACGGGAGATTGCGGATGTTTTTCCTGAGGAGTTGGTTGGTTTATCTCCGGATAGAGATGTGGAGTTCTCTATTGATATTTTTCTGAGTACCGCTCCAATATCAAAAGCTCCGTACAGGATGGCACCGAAAGAACTTTATGAGCTGAACTTTCAACTTCAGGAGTTAGTTGATAAAGGCTTTGTCCATCCTAGTGTTTCTCCTTGGGGAGCACCTGTACTGTTTGTGAAGAAGAAGGACGGGACATTCCGTATGTGTGTTGACTATAGAGATTTGAACAAAGTCACGATCAAGAACAAGTATCCTTTGCCACGGATTGACGACTTGTTTGATCAGCTTTCCGGATCTTCGGTATTTTCGAAGATTGATTTGAGATCCGGATACTATCAGGTGAAGGTAAATGAAGCTGATGTGGTGAAGACAGCTTTCAGTACTCGGTACGGGCATTATGAGTTCTTGGTTATGCCTTTTGGGGTAACCAACGCGCATGCTATTTTCATGGATCTGATGAACCGAGTGTTCAGGGAGTTTCTGGATCAATTTGTGATCGTCTTTATCGACAATATTCTGGTATATTCTACTTCTGAGGATGATCATGCCAGACACTTGAGCATTGTGTTGGAGACTTTGAGGCGGCATCAGCTGTATGCAAAGTTCTCCAAGTGTGAATTCTGGCTGAAGAGCATTTCATTTCTAGGGCATGTGGTGAGCGGAGCAGGCATTTCTGTTGATCCCCAGAAGATTCAGGCGGTTGCTGATTGGCCAAGGCCGACTACGGTATTTGAGGTATGTATTGGGCATGGCCGGATATTACAGGAAATTTCTGAAGGGATTTTCACAGATTTCGACACCTCTGACGAGACTGACGTAGAAGTCAGTACCTTTTGTTTGGACACCGGAGTGTGAAGCTGGTTTTCAGAGATTGAAGGACTGTTTGACTTCAGCTCCAGTGTTAGCACTTCCCTCAGGTACGGAAGGATTTCAGGTGTTCAGTGATGCTTCACTGAAAGGTTTGGGATGTGTTTTGATGCAGCATGGTCAGGTAATTGCTTACGCTTCGAGACAGTTGAAACCACATGAGAAGAATTACCTGACGCATGATTTGGAGTTAGCTGCTGTTGTATTTGCTTTAAGGATTTGGCTTCATTACCTGTATGGTGTCAGATGTGAGATTTTCACTGATCATAAGAGCCTGAAGTACATTTTCACTCAGAAGGATCTGAATCTGAGACAGAGAAGATGGCTCGAGTTGATCAAGGACTATGATTTGACCATTCAGTATCAACCTAGGAAGGCTAATGTGGTAGCAGACGCTCTAAGCAGGAAGTATTCTGGATTATCAGGTTTGCAGCTCACTTTTGATGATTTCCTGATTCGAGACATTGAGCGATTACAGTTGGAGGTGATTTCCTCCAGTGGTTTGGATTTGGCTCAGATGAGCATTCAGTCTTCTTTGAAAGCAAGGATTCAAGAAGCCCAGAAGTCAGATTCTGACTATTCGAAGTTGATTGCTCAGATTGGATCTGGTAAGACTCCTGAACTTTGAATTTTGATTCTGGTGCTATTTGCTGCAAGAACAGGTTATGGATACCAGTGTTTGGATATTTGAGGCAGGAGATTCTGTACGAATCTCATCATTTAGCCTATATTATTCATCCAGGCAGTGGTAAGATGTATGCTGACATGAAGCTTTTGTTCTGGTGGCCTGGGTTGAAGAAGGATGTGGCAGAGTTTGTGTCGAGATGCGAGGCCTGTCAGTTGGTGAAGGCAGAGCATCAGCGACCAGGTGGACTGTTGCAGTCATTGCGTATCCCTGAGTGGAAGTGGGAGGAGGTAATGATGGACTTTGCGATGGGTTTTCCTCGATCTAGACAAGGACACGACGCCATTTGGGTGGTTGTAGATCGACTGAAGAAGTCCGCCCATTTTCTTCCGACCAGACAGACTGATCCAGTGGATCGCTTGGCACAGGTTTATGTAAAGGAAATTATCAGATTGCACGGTGTGCCTAAAGTGATCGTATCTGATCGAGATGGACGATTTACTTCCAGACTTTGGAAGGGCATTCAACAAGGCTTGGGTACGAAACTGCATTTCAGTACAGCCTTTCATCCTCAGACCGACGGACAGTCTGAGAGGACCATTCAGGTACTGGAAGATCTGTTGAGGCTTTGTGTTTTGGACTTTGGCGGAAGCTGGGAAGATCATATTCCGCTGATCGAATTTGCATATAACAACAGTTTTCAGTCCAGTATCGGTATGGCACCGTACGAGGCTCTGTATGGCAGGAAGTGCCGTACTCCTTTGACTCTGACTGAAGTCGGAGATAGACAGGAACTGGGTGCCACTTTCTTTGAAGAAACTGTTAAGAAGATCAGCTTGATTAAAGAAAGATTGAAAGCGACTCAGGACCGACAGTAGAAATATTACAATCAGAAGCACAGGTTTGTTGAATTTCAAGTTGGTGACTTTGTGTATGTCAAAGTCAGCCCGATGAAGGGTGTGAGCATATTTGGCCAGGTAAGCAAGCTTAGTCCAAGGTATGTTGAACCTTTTGAAATTTTGGAAAGGATTGGAAAATCTACTTACCGACTGTTGCTTTCCGATTCGATGCCTGACGTGCATAACGTGTTTCACGTATCCACTTTGAGGAAGTGGGTATCTGACTCTGGGAAGAAGTTGTCAGCTAACGAGGTTGAGATTCAGAAGAATCTGGCGTACAAGGAAGAGCCAGAGTTGGTTTTGGCGTACGACATCCAAAAGCTACGATGTAAATAGATTCCGATGGTTAAAGTTCAGTGGAAGCACCGTACTGCACAGGAAGCTACTTGGGAGAAGGAGTCTGACATGAGACAGTCATACCCGTACTTGTTCGGACGCCGTTTAGATTGGACAATGTCGAGGATGACATTTTTTCGAAGTTGGGAAGATTGTGAAGTTCTGTTTTTGCTCCAGGATCGTCCAGGACGATCTGGGATCGTCCTGGGACGATCAGTTGAAGGTTTGCTCCAGAATTTGCCCAGATTGCTCCAGGTGATTTTCCTCCCAGGATCGGCTGGGCCGATAGGGGCATCGTCCCAGGCCAATCAGTTCAGTGCAAAAGACAGAGAGCAGGACTTTTTTAGAATTAATTATCGTCCTGAGGATCGTCCAAGGAATCGACCGGGACGATGGGTTTTTGGTCTGATCATCCAGGACAATCGAGGTGATCGGCCGGGCCGATCTGAGGATTACTTAAGGAAATCAGGTCATTTCGAGGAGAGAGAAAATAAAATTTATAAATCCCATTTCAGATCCGAGGAAAGAGAAAAAGAAAAGAAAAGGAAAAGTTGATTTCGGGAAGATGCGGGTCAGTTTTCGTTCGACGAGACTGTTGAAGATATTGCTGTACGCAAGGTAAGGCACAATCCGCCTTTCTCAATTTTCAGAACCGTCGTGTTTAGCGGTATTATCTGTCCGGAATTAATTTTTGTTAGTGATTTTCGTCCGTATTTCCCGTCTGGTTCAGTTTTTACCGCGTGATTTCCGTATGTTATTGATGTGCCGAGTGTGCACATTTTGGTTATTTTCTGGAGATTTTTGTCCGGGTATTTTGAATTCGGCGGTGTTTTATTTCGACTGTATTTTTCTGTGATGATATTAAATGCTGTGGCAATAGAATAAATGTTCTGAAATGTTGTTATCTATATTCTGTGCAAATTTGGTATTCTATAATTTTTCAGGAAAATTATGTAAATTCTGTATACAGCCGTTGTGCTGCCCGATTTTTGTCTGATTTCTGAATTCGTCCGGATTTCTTCTGAATTGATATGCTATCTGTATATGCTATATAAAGGGAGTTATAAGGGGCCTGGATCCTAAGAGATTCAATTAGTGTCTTGGAAATCTGAAATGAGCTCAATCTAAAATCTGATATTTGTTCTGTTCCGGATCCGATGAATTCTGTTCTGGCGCTATAAGCACATCTGTTTCGGTGCCGTGAGCACAAAGGGAGGCATAAGGGGCCATAATCCGTAGAGATTCTGTCAGTGTCAGGGAATTTAGCTATTAATTATAATACTATCTGATATCTAATTTGATATGACTTTTGTTTCCGTACAGTTCTGTCTGATCTGTTCCGTTTAGATCTGTTCTGATTTGATATATGTCCGTATCTATTCTGATTTGATCTGTTTCGTTCTGATCTGCACGATTTTGATATCTGTCTGATTCTGTTCTGGTTTCTGTACGGATTTGGTTTGAAGTGTTTGGTTTTGGATTCTGAAAGTTTTGATTAGAGGTTTGTCGCTTTGCTGAGCTGTTGAGCTCACCCTTATTTTCTGCGTGGTTTTCAGGTTCTGGGAAAGGGAAGGAGGTCTTGGACTAGAGTTCAAAGTCTGATCAGTTATAGGTATTTTGTACTTTTTGATTTTTGTACAGTCATGACTTTTCTTCTTTGTTCTTTCTGTCAGCCATGTACTTTATTTGTAGATGATTGTTTTGAGGAAAAGAAAAATATAGATGATTTGTTCCGCTGCATTTGATGTTTCATATTAGCTCTGTGTGTCTGTTTTTGAATTGAAATATTTGGAAGAATCAGTTCCGAAGCAAATTCCAAAGCCAGATCCTGGTCTGTCTATTTGTTTGGCTGGTCGCGGCCCGGTGCGGGTAGGATCTGTCTCAGGTCGGGTCGTGACAAGTTCCTCTCAAGAACATCAGTATTCCGATGATATATTTTTCTCATTTCCCTTCATCTTCTTCCAAATCCATCTGATCTCTCCCGTTGTAGATATCAACGCTCGACCACATCTCTTTCGCTACACTGTTAAGTCCTTCTTAACTCCTAGAATTCATCGACCAATAGATTCACCCCCATATCTATGATTTCATCACCATCAAGACTGAGCTCCTTCTTCCACAATGTCCATCTCCTCCTCCACCTTACCTTGTGACAAACCTCAAATTTTGTCCAACTCCCTTTTCAAGCATTACTCCATGCCAGACCCTTTGCCAATTACAAGGCCTTTTTTGTCACAGTTGATGAAAGAAATTCACATCTTTTGTAGTTTCCAACATGGCCAACTATCACTTGCTTGGCCGAGAGGGTAAGGTCATTTTGAAGGGGTGTATAGTAATATGGTAATGGAGTAAAATAAAAATATCAAGTAATTAGATTTAGTAGGGTTATTATATATTTAAAATATATTAATGAATCATAAATAATCTTTTACATTTATAAATAACCTCCATTTAAAAGATATTGACATGAATGAAAAGAATTAAGTATTATTTTTCCTCTCTTTAGATTTTGTTCTTTATGGAGTTGCCAATAAAATGAAATCCATCATTTATCTTTATAATCCTTTGTGCTTGTAATAATATAACAATTAATTATTGGAGAATTTCCTTAAATCTTGTATTAAGTTTCTTTTAAGTAATGAAAATGTTGGTGTTGGAAGGTTTTCAAACAAGATGCCCAAAATAAAGTGTTCCAATTTTTGCATGAGGCTCATATTTGGCGTCATTAATGTGATGGTCTTTATTATTCATTACCCTTCTTCTTCTAAACAAATGTGAATAGTATAATCACATTATCTTTAAAAAATATATGAGATTGCATACTTTGAATTTCCGTATGAGAATTAAGAAAAAATTATATTAGAGGCACTCTATAAGGAGAAAAAGAAATTATAATAGTACTAAATAAAAAAAATCATAAAGGATTTCAAGGGCTTCAATCTTTTGACCTATGCCCTTTATGATGGGAATCGATTGAAAATATTCACTATTAATGAGGAAAATAGTATATTATGTATATTATATTGAATCTAATAAGCTTAACAAATAGGTTTGAATGTATGTAGTCATATTTAGATATGCAATGTTGACATCATATACAAAACATCCCCCATCCAAGTGTCCTAACTTCCATATTTATGATAGAGCTTGTATCTAGTAGTTATTTAAATGAATTATAAAGTAATCTAATGTTAGGAATCAATATTTAGTATTATGAAAAATTAATGTGGCATTTATACCATTCACACGATTCATTTGAGAGTGGATATTATTCTTTTCCAAGGTATTGTAACATATTTGCATCTTCAATGCCAATAATGTTAACACTTAGAGATTTTCTAAGAGGATTTTTAATAATTAGGCTTTACCAAGAGGACTTAGACTATAGAGAGGAAACCTAAGGACAAGTTTCTAGAGGCATTTCCAAGAGACTCTATAAATGTACTTTAACTATCTTTACATTTGTGATTTAAAAGAGTTACCATCCATATGCAAGGTGGAGATATTTTTCTTCTACTATAATACATTTTGAGGATTATAATTATTGATAAGATAAAATTTATTAATTCCAAATTATCTTTATTATAAAAATATTTTTGTACTTGTTGTAGTTTTTGCAAAAAAATAGGAAACATTCATGAAATAGGACCTGTGCCATAGCCACATTTTCAGCACTTCAGTAGAGATCTCACCAAAATTTTGCTGGAGAGCATAGTGACAAAGCACTATCTAAGAAGTGTCGTAGCACCAAATCTAAGCACCTCAATATTGGATCGAAGTGCCGAAGTACCAAACCACCCAATGCTCTTGTAGAAGTCGGTTGAATTGGTGAACCGATGCAACATATGGTGAATCGTTGTGCTAGTTCAGCAGAATTGCAGAACCACCAAGTCAACATCGCAGTGTTCGTTCAATTAATTTGTAAAACTATAAATAATTGCCTTATACTTATATAGAGGGGTTGATATATTTTTTAGTCATTTTTTGTAAGTGTGTGTGAGTGTGAGGGCTGCCTTAAGAAGGAGTGGCTAGTGTTCTTGTATCTAGAGTGTTGAATTGGTGTGGAGAAAAGTGAAGAAGTGTAAAGAGGTTTTAATCTTAATTCAGGGTCATTTTAAAGATTATTTTAAAATTTTTACCATGTTATCTTGTGTTGTTAATGTGTAACTTGTCTTTTATTCAGTGAAATAAAATATTTGTTATGTGTAACAATGCCCCTATGTGTAGCTAAAAATTTCCTTTGAATATAGATTATTTGAAAAATATGTACTACTTAGAGTAGGTTTAATCTTTAAAGTATCCATTTTTTAAAATATTTTTTGTACTTCAATTAGTTTATGTATAGGTCCCATATAAATTAAAAAGTTAGTGTGATCTAGAAACTCGATAGAGAAACAAAAGAATAATTTATACAATTGATTATCACATTCTCGGTAACTTAGTATCCACTCTTATTAGCAGAACAACCTAGCTAATTATTGATTGCAACTCAAGCTCAAGAGTTTATATTTTTTATTATAACAAATATTGTGGCTCACATATTTATGTCTCCAACATTTTAGGAATACAATGCACCATCCAACAAAGATTCAGAGCTCAAGATTGGGTAGAATAGGTTATGTTATAAAAAAATTATAATAATCATTTATGTATTTTTTATTTCTTGGCTAAAGTCCTATATGGGTGTATGCTAGCCTAGCGACCATGCACACACACAAAAGGGGAGGAGAAATAATTTTAAATGTTTTAATTTTTCTATACATCATACTATACGATCAATATCGTACTAGATGATAGGTTATTAAAAAAATTAATTAAAATATTTTATTTATCTGAAAAAATATTTTAAAAATATAATTAATCATACAGTATGAACTTCACATCATATTGGATGATCAGTTATAATTAAAAATCCCATCGTTCATTAAATTAGGCAGAAATTTGATTCATATAGTACAATGCCTAAAATATTGCCTAATTTAGTCCTATGATTAAACAATAAAATCTGCTTAATTTTGAAATTTTGGTCGTACTTTATGAATTGGATCGTACTTTCCGCCACTTTTTGATTTCTATTTTACAACTATTGTTTAACAGTCATCGCCTAATGACAAATCAAACACCTCAAAACTCCTCTCAATATCATAACTAGAGATATTATCAACAATTTAAGTTTATTACATTATAGTAATTTTGAGTGAGAACACCCCTTATAACCTTGATTTACAATAGTTGAATTAGTTTAATAGGTTAGGCTCATAATTTTTCCCTATTGACAAATTCTTCTAGTGAAACCAAACTAAAACCGAATTTTAAAAACTAGTTCAAACTCCTATATATATATATATCTTCAAATAAGTTAAAATGGTAGAGTAGAGAAAATCAAGCATGTAAGTTTTAATTAGACTATATTAATAGAATACACACGAACAGAATTGGCCATGGAAGAAGACACTCTGCCATTACAAATATCCCACTACTTCTCCGCCACCTTCAACGCCGATATTGCTTGGGAACAAAGCTCGTCGGTGACCGACTGGAGTTCCTTCTCTGGCAACGGCCTCGCCATCCCTTTCTACGGCTTCGATGATCAAATCTTTTTTTGCCTGCTATCGGAAAACCTAACAATGGCTTCGTGCTAGTTCTTATAGGTATAACAATCTCCATGAACTTTCAAACTTAAATTCTAATATCAATAGTGAATTATCCTATAATGTCCACCAATAATTGGGATTCATCAATCACCACCATCTAATACACATCTTACTATTCATACAGTCAAACAAAACTATGAAGCTGATCACCCTTTCTCCACCAACTTTTGATTTCAATTTTACAACTATTATTTGACACTCATCGCCTAATGACAAATCAAAAACCTAAAAACTCATCTCAATATCATAGCTAGAGATATCCTCAACACTTTAAGTTTATTTCTGTTGCATCCTGGTATATTCGTGGTGGTAGAGAAATATGAAATTTAATGACTTAGCTTTGTACGAAGATCCAGCACACAAGATCTAAAAGTGAGGGTGTAGCGTTCATAAGAGACACTAGAGTTTTTACGTGGGGCCTGACCCAATTTGAATAATCCCATTATTATTTGCAATCGATTATAAATGAGGCCCTTCCTTGGGGGGGGGGGGGGGGGGGGGGGGGGGGGGGGGGGGGGGGGGGGTGGGGGGGAGGCATTGGGTTGACATAGCAAATGCACATCATATTACATAGTGGAAATTGGAAGAATTACTATTAAAATTTTTGTTTAGTTGACAGAATCATATTTGACTGGCGACGGAGGTCATAATGACTATATTCTTGTAACAGTGGTCAGAAGGATTGTTGTTTGGCAAGGGAGGCAGAAGGATCGTAGTCGATGATGGATGTCGGAAGGAGTAGTCGGTAGGAGATAGGGATCAGAAAGACCGTTGTATGGCGATGGAAGTCAGAAGGATCGTAGTAGGCAATAGAGTTGGGAAGGACCGTTGTTGGCAAGAGATAGGGGTCAGAAAGATAGTTATCTATTGATGGAAGTGAAAAGAACCGTAGTTGGCAGGAGACAAGGGTCAGAAAGACTATTATCTAGCGATAGAGGTCTGAAGGACCGTAGTAGGCGATGGAGGTCAGAAGGACCATGATCGGTAGGAGATAGGGGTCAGAAAGATCATTTTATGGCAATGAAGGTCGGATGGACCATAGAAGGCAATGGAGGTCAGAGGGATAGTAGTCGGCTGGAGACAGAGGTCAGAAAGACCATTGTTTAGAGATGGAGGTCGAAAAGACCGTAGTCGACAAGAGATAGGGGTCAGAAAGACAGTTGTCTGGCGATAGAGGTTTGAAGGACCGTAGTAGGAGATAGAGGTTGGAAGGACCATGTTCGATAAGATATAGGGGTCAGAAATATCATTGTATGGAGACGGAGGTTGGAAGGACTATAGTCGATAGGAGACAGTGGTCAGACAGACTGTTGTCTAGTGATGCAGGTCGAAAGGACCGTAGTAGGTGACAGAGGTCGGAAGGATCATAGTCGTAAGGCGGTGGACCAACAAAAGTTTGGGCATTATTTAGTGGTCCGACATAACTCTGGCATCATATGGTAGTCCGGTGGAACTCCGGGGTCGATTTGTGGTCTGGCAGAACTTCGGAGTAAGGATCTGGTCCGACGGAACTCCGAAGTCGAGCGGTGGTCCGGCGGAAGTCTAACATCAGGTGGTGATCCGACAGAAGTCCGGTGTCGGGCGGTGATCCTAAAGAACTCTGGTGTTGAGCGGTGGTCCATCGTTGGTTGGTGGTCAGGCGAAAGTTCAGCATCAGACGGATGTCCGGAAGAACTCTAGTGTCGGGCGGTGGTCCGGCGGAAGTCTAGCCTCAGGCAGTGGTCAAGTGGAATTCCGGCGTCAAAAGATGGTCTGGCAGAACTCCGGCGTCAGGCGATGGTCCGATGGAACTCCGGTGTCGGGCGGTGGTCCATCTGAAGTCCAGCATTGGGCGATGGTCTGGCGGAAGTCCGACGTTAGGTAGAAGTTCGACGTCAGGCGGTGGTCTGGCAGAACTCTGGCGTTAGACGGTGGTGCGACTTAAGTTTGGCATTAGGCGATGGTCCTGATGAAAGTTCGGCTTCCAGCAGTCGTCCAGTAGAACTCCGGCGTTGGATGGTGGTTTGGTAGAACTTTAGGCAGTGGTGTAGGAGGAGTGAGAAGCAAGAGCAATCTCTGATCTCTCTCTTGCCCTCTTGCTTGGGGTCCCTTTTCATGAGAAAGAGGGGCTATATTCATAGATTTTCTAGGGTGGCATAACCCATAAATAGGAGGAAGATCAAGGGTACTTTGGGAGTGGCTTTGATGGACGACCGATGTTGAATCCCCTGATCGTGAACCGTTTATTGGTCATTTAAATGTCTTAATGATATCAAAATTTTATGATCTTGTGCTCGTTGGATTTGTCTCGTCGAGCCGCTCGATTCGACTTTAAGCATGTCACGTTTGGAAGCCATTTAGTAATCTAAATTATGGTTTGAACCTTCCAACTACGCTTCTAGTCCTTGATTTGGACTCAGATTGACTCGAATTTGGTGTTGTTGGATTTGTATTTTCGAGAGATTCAGTTTGACTATAAGTTTGTTGAAATCAGAGTTTGGATGGTCCCAATTTTAATTTTGGAAGTTTCCAAGTTGATTTTGCCTCGAGATTCATGCCCGATCAAGATAATTTTTTGATGATTTATCAATTACATAGTAGTAATTTTGACTGAGAACTCCCCTTATAACATTGATCTACAATAGTTGAATTAGTTTAATAGGTAGGCTCATAATTTCATAATTTTTTCCTATTGACAAATTCTTCTAGTGAAACCAAACTAAAACCGAATTTTAAAAACTAGTTCAAACTCCTATATATATCTCTTCAAATAAGTTAAAATGGTAGAGTAGAGAAAATCAAGCTTGTAAGTTTTAATTAGCCTATATTAATATCATACACACGAACAGAACTGGCCATGGAAGAAGACACTCTGCCAGTACAAATATCCCACTACTTCTCCACCACCTTCAACGCCGATATTGCGTGGGCACAAAACTCGCCGGCGACCGACTGGAGTTCCTTCTCTGGCAACGGCCTCCCCATCCCTTTCGACGGCTTCGATGATCAAATCTTCTCCTGCCTGCTGTCGGACAATCCAACACTGGCTACGGCTTCCGACGAGAAGCGCCTCCGCATTTTCCACCTTCTCATGGCTGCCGCTGAAGCTCTCAACGGCCCCCACAAACAGCGGGCGCTCGCAGGAGTGATATTGTTCCGACTCAAGGAATTGCTTGTCCCGACGGAATCTGCCGCAACAATCGTCGAACGCCTGGCTTTACATTTCACTAAAGCGCTACAAAGCCTACTTTCCGGGAAAGGTCCCTCCTTTCACCGCCATCCTGCCGCCGACGAGCTCACAGCTCTCCAGCTGATGCAGGACATGTCGCCGTACATCAGTTTTGGCCATTTAACCGCCAATCAAGCCATTCTCGACGCCGTCAGCGGATTCCAGCAAGTTCACATCGTTGATTTTGACATCAAGGAGGGGCTGCAATGGCCTTCTCTGATACAAGCTCTGGTTTCTCATAAAAACGGAAACTTCACTTCACCCTCTCTCAGAATCACAGCGGTCGCCAGTGGGAAGTGGTCGACGGCGAAGGTGGAGGAAACCGGTCAAAGGCTGACTGCCTTTGCAGCATCGGTAAGCCTTCCGTTCTCATTCGACCATTGCCGACTCGGACGGAATCAGAGATTCCGGCCGGCGGCGGTGAGGACGGTCAAGGGAGATGCAGTCATACTAAACTGCGTTCTCCAATGGCCTCAAACCCCACACCGCACCGCCACCTCCGTTAAATCATTTATCGGCGCCGCCGCCGCCGTCGGAGCATGCTTGGTGACGGTGGTCGAGGAGGAAAATGACGGCGGAGAGGCGACGGTGGCGGCTGCGGCGGGATTTACTGGGAAGTTTATGGATGAAATGAAGAGGCATTGGGCAATGATGGAGGCATTGGAAGAGGGGTTTCCGAAGCAGAGGATGGCGAGGGAAATGGTGGAGAAGGAGATTTTGGCTCCGAGAATTGCAGCGGCGGTGTGGAAGGCTTACTGTGAGGAAGAAGGAGGAGTTGGGGAGTGGATGGCGGCGGCCGGATTCAGGCGAGTGGATCTCAGTGGGTTCAATGTGTCACAAGCTCGGATGCTGATTAAGCTGTTTAATTATGGTTATCGGGTTGAAGAAGAATATTCGAATAAGCTCGTTTTGAGATGGAAATCGCGGCGGTTAGTTTGCGCCACCACCTGGGCAGTTCCGCCGGCGGCGGCGGCAGAAGCGGCGCGGGAAACTTGCTTATAACGGATGTTTTAAGTAATTTAGGGGTATGTTTAGCAGAGCTTTTTCAATCTTTTTTTTTTTTTTTTTTTTTTTGGGGAAATTAGGGGCCTTAGCCCATTTCATTAAAAATGAAGGAAAAGATACAAGTAAAAAAGTCTGCTAGCACAACAAAAAGGCAGCAGACACAAAACCCTATCAGCAATTAGCTGCTTAAAAAAGAAAAGCTATAACAGGAATGAGTAAAACAAAAGAAGGACTCAGAATTGCAATTCACAATAAGATCACCCAGGTATCAAAATTCATCCTTCAGGATGTATGGTTCCCCTGGTTGCCAGTCGGCCGTCCAAAGGGGTTGCAAAGAGAATGCTCATCCAGCAGGTGGGGCACGAGAAGAAAGCTAATGCCAGAGAATCGGAGACCAGATCAGTCATTTCCACTTTGAAATTTTAAGATTCACAGTACACTTGATCTTGGCAATAATAGTGTTTTTGACAATCAATCAGGTTGCCAAAAAGCCTGTCGTTCCGTGCTCGCCAAAGATGGTAAACAATAGCACAAAGAAGCATAAAGCAATAGTTTTTCCTGCTTTTATCCATATCCCAATCCTCAATGCTTTGAAAGGCTTGACCCAGATTAGGTCTTAGAAGCATACAGTTAAAATAGGGAAATACCTTCAACAACACCTGGAAGGTAAACTCACACTCAAAGAACAAATGTTTATGATTTTCCTCAGAATGATGACAGAAAATGCAACAGGTGTTAACATCCAAACCTCTAGCAATAAGGTTATCAGCAGTTTTAAGGCCATTACGAAAAGCCATCCAAGTAGTAAGAGAGAAGCGTAAAGCATAACGTTTATGCCAAACATGCTTAAACCAGGTAACAGTTTGCTCGTTTAAAAAAGAAGCCTTTGTGGAAAGAATTGAAAGCAGGTTTATCAGTGCCCGTCCAGAGACAATTACCCATGCCAGTAGAAATGGGGACGGCTAAGATCTCTACCTTGATGCTGGGTGGCAAAGAGAAAGGCAAGTTCCAAAGATTATTGACCAAAACCGAGTGAACAGGAAGGTGATTGGGTTGAATCAAATGTTCCATGTGTTCAGATTTAAGCCTATCAGCGATAGATAATCCACCGCACCAAGGGTCCCAAAAGAAGGACAGGGGAGAATTTTCAGTAATACTGAGTTGAAAGGAGGAGGGGAGCCTAGCAGCCACATCACAGAGGAACCTCCAGTAAATACTCTTCTTCATGTTTTGCTGTGCACCAAAGAGAAACATATTTGCCCTTCCAACATTTAAAGAGGAGATTATTGGTGGAAAAAAATCTCCAAATTAGAGAACACCCAAAAGCATGATATAAAGAATCAATTGTAGGGAGCCCCAAACCCCCACAGTGTTTAGGTAAACAAGTATTCTTCCACGAAATGAGATGTAGCTTCCTATTGAAAATATCCCCATGATATAAAAATTTTGCACAAAGCCTGTTGATAGTCTTACAGCACCCTTTAGGAATGATGGTGCATCGAACCCAGTAAGCTAAAATATTGTAAATAGTGTGCTTAAGATATTGAAATCTACCAGCAAATGACAAACTTTTAGCTTTCCAACCATCAAGGGCATCTTGAATTTTTTGAATAAGTGGCTGAAAATCAGCCATTTTAAGTTTTTTTTTTGCAGAAGATAGGGATGCCTAAATACTTGATAGGAGATTGAACAGTGGGAATGTTCAAACAGTTAGAAATAACATCCTCATCATGCACATTTTTTGAGAGGATAAGGGTGCTTTTGGAATTATTAACTTGAAGGCCCGAGAAAACCAGCAAATTCAGCAAGAATGCTATTAAGAGTTTGTGCATTTTGAACAGTAGCCCTGCCAAAGACAAGCAAATCATCAGCGTAGAGAAGATGGGAAATAGAGACATTACCCATGGTAGAGCCTTGAAAAGAATTGTTCATGATTGCTTCTTCAAAGAGATCAGATAGGCTGTCCATAACCAGACAGAAGAGGTAAGGTGATAGTGGACAACCCTGTCTTAGCCCAGAGGTAGAATTGAAGAAACCTTCCAAAGTCCCATTAATAGAAACAGAGAAATAAACATCAGTAATGCACCCCTTGATCCAGTTGACAAAGGTGCTAGGAAATCCCTTGTCAATCATATGTTTAAGTAAAAAGTCTCTAGAAACAGTATCAAATGCTTTGTGAATATCGAACTTGGCACAAAACATTTGATGTTTATCTTTGGCATTGAATTCCATAAGCATATCAGTTGCTAAAAGTATGTTGTCAGAAATGATACGGTCTTGAATAAAACCGGCCTGGTTATGATGGGTAATGTGAGGCATAACATCTTTCAACCTATTGGCCAAGATTTTAGCAATGATCTTGTAGAAGGTGTTGCAGAGAGAAATCGGTCTATAATCAGATATGTTGCTAGCATGAGGTTTCTTAGGAATTAAAGTTATGGCTGTAGCCTTAGCTTGCTTCGGTAGCATGCCCGAGGAGAAGAATGAGAGAATTCCATCACATAATTGCTTGCCAATGATGTTCCAAGATGATTTATAGAATTCAAACGTAAACCCATCAGGACCCGGTGCAGAGTGATTAGGAGAAGAAAAGATCACCTGTTTAATTTCTTCCACAGTAATGGGGGCCACCAAGTTGGGAATGAGAGAAGTGGGCAGCTTATGGGCGATAGGGACGGCCCGACATTGAGTCAATGGAGGAGGGGTGGTGTTAAACAAATTCTTGAAATGCTGGATGATGGCATTTGAGATCTCAGAATGAGTGTAAAAGGTCCCATTGGCCGTAGTTAAAACTTTAAACAGATTAAAGTTATGCCTCACATTGATTCTGGAATAAAGGAAGTGAAGGTCATCCTCCCCACACGTCAGCCATTTAGCTTTGGCACGCTGAGAGATCCAGTTAGACCAATCAGCATTCTTTTGGGTAAGCTTATGATTAACAGCTTTGAGCTCCAAGTTAAGATCAGGGTCCTGAGGAGAGAGTTGCAGCTGAGATATGATGGAATTCTGCCTTAAAGTAAGGTCGTTGATATCATCTTTCAGAGAGTTGGAGGAAGACCAATTTTTGGTCTTAATCTTAAGTTTAAGATTCTTGAGCTTGTGATAGAAAGAGTGAATGGGGTCCCAAAAAGCTTTTTCAGTCTTTGGTTTTCAGAACACGACTCTTCAATTTAGATATTATTATTTTCTAGTTTTTTTCTTTTTTAGTTATGTGGCT
Organism: Dendrobium officinale; assembly: GCA_019514585.1. Classification (NCBI taxonomy): domain Eukaryota; kingdom Viridiplantae; phylum Streptophyta; class Magnoliopsida; order Asparagales; family Orchidaceae; genus Dendrobium; species Dendrobium officinale. The sequence continues at coordinate 2,871,268 of CM033698.1, read as the reverse complement.
AAAACTATTTTTTATAATTAAATTTGCTAATATATAATAGTTCTAAAAATTATTAATCATTTCAGACAGCTTGATGCATTTAAAAGAATCAACATTGGAAAGAGAAATTTTAATGAGGTTATCAATAGTATTCCCATTAAGCCATGGAGTACCCAATAACTTGTCATGCCTCGAATTTTAAATTGGAAGAATTATCTTTTATCTTTTTATATTTATAATCATTTAACATTTCAACCAAAACTTACAAATCTCATAGAAATAGTAGAAAAAGAAACATCATTTTATTTATAGTTATTCAATATGTATAACTAATATAAGCACAAAGGATACATATACATTAGTCATAGCATACAATAAACCAGCTCTGCTCATCTCAATAAGCACATGACTATAAAATAGGACTACTAGGGGATAGAACAAAACTCATCATCAAACTTCCTTACCTTTCCTTGAAAACATGTACAAAATGACAAAATGAGAATTGTAGCCCAACATTTTACTAATATCTACAACTGAAATCAATGCATGTCATATGTTCAATTATATCAGTGGCATATTAAATAAATAGTGGCCTTTCTGTTTCATATCAATCCATCGTATATCAATTTATCATTTAAAATCAGTTGTCATTAGTAATCAATATATATCATGTCATGTCAATCAATAGTTGTTAATTAGTCTTATCCCTCTTATCTCTCATATATTATCAGCGTACGTATTCATATCATATGCTATATGGTCACACACACTCTTATATGGTCTATCTATCAATGCAAAAATATATTTATGTATTAATATAAGATTCAACAAGGTAGGATATCCAACTTTAATGTGATGTTTTTTATTCCATTTATTATTTGTAATATCTATCTATCTATCAAATCACATTTTATCTTTCATTTACTTATATTTATCATTTGTTTTTATAGGTGACTTTCAATAAATTATTAAGAGTCGTCACATTGTACCTGTTGGCTTAATTCGATCAATCGATTACAGTCTACAACTAGGATAACACCACAAATCATTTTTAAAGAAAAACCCGTAGACCAACTCTCCCACACTGGATATTATATTTTAAGAGTAGACCCACATTAATTTATAGTATTAACTAGCATTCCTTACTTAAAAATGCTAAATTTTCTTATATTAGTTGTGTCAATTTCTCTTTTATACATGAAATGCAACATGAAACATTGAAATAAAATATGGATATTAATATATAACTTAAAACAATCATAACTTTTGTTTACCTAGTGTAATTCAGAAAGATTCCGGTCAAAAGACTTATATTAATGACAACTATCAAATAGCAAAAATTATGTGGTGAAAGTTCTCTTAAACGGTAGATATAATCTTTTTATAACTTTTAGGAGATAGAAAGCACATTAAACTTGTTGCGTCCTAGAGTATTCGCGGCAGTAGAGAAATATAAAATTTAACGTCTTAGTGTTGTATGAAAATTTGGCATGCAATCAGGTAAGAGAGAGGGTGTGTCATTCACTAGAGACACCAAGTTTTTTACGTGGAAAACCCCTGCAAAAAGGGGGAAAAATCACGGGGCCTGTAAATCGGGTTGAAGAAGAAGATCTGAATAAGCTTGTTTTGAGATGGAAATCGCGGCGGTTAGTTTGCGCCACCACCTGGGAAGTTCCGCCGGCGGCCGCAGCTGAAGCGGCACGGTAAACTTGCCTATAATGGGTGTTTTAAGTAATTTAAGGGTATGTTTTGCTAAGAGAGTTGCTACTTAGTTTTTGCATGTTTTACGTTTCTTGCAACTTGTATAGTTTTGATGATTCCAAATATTATTGTTATTTTCTCCTAACACTTTTTTGGAAGAATTATTTTTGCTCTTGTGTGGACTAACATTTCAAGATAATCGAACTCCAGACTAATGAAAACTTTAAATCAAATTCAGCATAAGATAGTTTGTAAATTGAAGTTTGTATTTTTTTAATTTATTGAGTTTGAGAGAGTGTGATTATAATTGAGTAACTTAGCACACACACACTTGGGGAGATATTTAAAAGTCAAACATTTTCTTATATTGATCGTACAGGACGAACCATGTTCATACGGGACGATCAGGTCAGTTATACCCCTCGGAGAGAAATGGAACGAATAGGAAGTGAGAAAAATTTTCTAAGTACTGATCATCCAGACGAATTTTCCTATTCGCCCCTCGACGATGTCTTCTGGATTCTCACTTTGAATTGTTTGTTCAGACGAAGTATACCATTCGTCCATGGACGATGTCCTTTGAATTCTCACTTTTAACTAATCGTCCAGACGAAGTATACCATTCGTCCCAGGATGATGTCCTCTGGATCCTTCAATTGAACGGATCGTCCACACGATTCACCCCATTCGTCCCAGGACGATGTCCTCTGGATCCTTGAATTGAATAGATCGTCCAGATGATTCACCCTATTCATCCCAGGACGAAATCCTCTATTCCTTGAAAGTTTGGATCATCTTACAGTTTTGTCCAAACGAACCCTAGATATAACTGTTCGTACCATATGAACTTAGTTTGTACGGGACGATGAGCAGGTACGAAGTTATTTCATACCAATATACATTCGGTTCGTACGAAATAGTTTTTACACTATTCGTACAGGATGAAATCACGATCGTACGGGATGATCGAGTGCGTACATAATTGAAAATTAGCAGTTTTTGAACATTTTTTTGTGTCTTTCCTATATAAGGTCCACTTAAAACTTTCTTATAATCTTTTTGGTCTTTGGTCTTCATGTTTAATGAAAGAAGTGTAAAGGAAAGAGTAAGAGAGAGTGTTTGAAGAAGAGTTCTTATCATTGGAGCGTGAAGGATTCACTTTGTACTCAAAGGTAAGGATCTCAACTTTGTGAATTGTGATTACTTCACTCTTTTCTCTTATCCTTCTAGATTTTTTTTTAGAAGATCTTTCAAAGAGATCCAATTCTCTGCCGACACTTGGTGAAGTGTGAAAAGACGAAAGGTTTTCTGCCTACACTTGGAGAGTATGAACAGCAAAAAGGTTCTCTGCCTACACTTGGAGAGTGTGAACAGCGGGAAGTTTCTCTGCCTACAATTGAAGAGTTTGAAAGGATGGAAGGTTCTCTGCCTACACTTGGAGAGTGAACAGCAGAAAATACTCTGCCTACACTTGGAGGGTGTAAAAGGATGACGGTTCTCTGCTGCACTGGCTAGTGGTGGAAGAGAGTTTTGTTAAGGCTTCTCCACCTAGTTGTGGGGGCAAAAGGAGAGACACTATTGGTATTAGTGCAATACTCGGAGGGTGCCTCCAAGGAGTGGATGTAGGTCGTATTTGACCGAACCACTATAAATATTGTGTCATTTTATTTTCCACTGTTTTTCTTTTTAACTTTTCTTATTCTGTTGATTTTTGGTTGAAAAATCTTTTTACAAAAAATTCATTAAAGTTTTTATCGGTTTAAAAATTTAAAGAGCGAAATTTTGTAATTACCAATTCACCCCCCCCTCTTGGTTAGCCGCTGGGATATAAGCTTAGGTCTAACAACCTAATTCATATTGAATAAGTTTCAACATGTTTAGCTGAGCATTTTCAGTTGTTGGTTTTCAAATCACCTCCACTCCTCAATTTAGACATTATAATTTTTCATGTTTTTTCTTTTTTTAATTATTTGGCTAAAACTATTTTTTATAACTAAATTTGTTAATATATACTCGTTCTACAAATTATTAATCATTTCAGACAGCTTGATCCATTTAAAAGAATCAACATTTGAATGAGAAATTTAATGAGGTTATCAACAATATTCCCATTAAACTATGGAGTAACGAATAACCTCTCACATCCTAAATTTTAAATTGGAAGAATTTTATCTTTTATCTTCTTATATTTATAATCATTTAGCATTTCAACCAAAACATACAAATCTCATAGAATAGTAGAAAAAAGAAAATATCATTTCATTTATATTTATTCAATATGTATAACTAGTATAAACCTAGAGGATACATATACATTAGTCATGGCATACTATAACCTAGCTCAATTCATCTTGATAAGCACAAACTACTAGAGGCTAGAACACAGCCTATCATCAAATTTCCAAACATCCTTATCTTTCTCTTAAAATATGTAGAAAATAACAAAATAAGCCTTATAGCCCAACACTTATATCTACAACTAAAATCAATGTATGTCATATGCTCTCATTTATATCAGTAGCATATTAAATACAATAGTGACCTTTTGGTTTCACATCAATCTGTCATATATAAATTTAGCATTCAAAATCAGTGGTCATTAGTGATCAATATATATCGTGCCCGTCTTATCCTGCTTATCTCTCATATGTAATCAATGTACATATTTATATCATATGCTATATATCTATCAATGCTGTATATATATATATATATATATATATATATATATATATATATAATTTGGCATCGGACGATCGTGGTTAATCCTGCATTATCCAGTTTGCCGCCAATGATTGGACACCCAATTAAAAGACGCCACATGGAAAAGTGCTGGTGTTTGGGTAATTCAGGGATTAAGAAAATCTAGAAATCCAAGGGAATTTAAAAAATTCATATATCCCTCCATATTTGACCAAATTAAGCATTTTTAGGCTCATTGGAAAGATCTCAAGGAGATCATAAAAAGCCATATGGTCCCATGTCTTAATTATTTATGTATATCTATTAATTTTCATTTGAATATTTATAGTATTTATGCATTTCTATGCTTAATTGAGATCACCATGGCTTGGGATTATGGGGTAATGAATTTGGGCATGTCTCTGACATGTCCAAATTCCCTTTCCTTTGACGGGTCCGGGCATTTCTTCATAGCTCCAAGCGAAACAGTCCTTGAACTCAACAAGTAACCTAATGAGGTCATTGGCTTCATCATTAGTGAAAAGTGAACTGATAAAAGTCGGTTTAGGATTTTTGCCTGTTCCCAAATTCATTTCTTTTAGCTCATCTATGGTTGTCTTGATTTCTTCTTCAAACTCAGGGAGTGCATCCCCGATTTGAAGGTCATCCAGTTCATTAGTAGCTTCTAAAAAAACTTCATCAATCGTCTTCTTCTGGAAGTCTTTCATCAGACCCTGAAGAGCTGGAAATGATGAGGCAATATTCATCATCGTCGACTGGCCCAACTATGCCAAAGCCAACACCTATTTTTGATTGAAGTTTCTTCTATTTAGTATCCCAAACCCAAAGTTTCTCAAAATAGTGTTGTTTGCCTTTAGACCAGGAGCACGGTATTAAACCCTGTTTTATCATTTTATGAACACAAGGAGAATACCAAGAGTTCTATTATTTAATTCAAAGTTTCATCTTCGAGTTTTACATCACCTACACAACCCGAATAGGAAGGTGTACAATATAACTTATGACCTTGACAACCCTTCAGTTGAGGTGCAACTTTGACTTGTAACTCGCCCACCGTACCAGAGGTTAGTGGGGTCAAGGCTAAAGTGCGCACGTACTGGTTTATCCTCTCATACATTGAAGACTCAGACTTATCTTGACCTTCCTTCTTGTCTTGGGCCATGTCTTCATCACTGTCTGCTTCAAGTGGAATCTCGAACTTGGCCTTCTTGTTGGTTGGATTAGCGGGTTCACGAACAGTATTCAGTTCGTCCTCTGAGCTCGACTCCAGATTGAGGTGGATTACCGGGGTTCTGCTCCTCATTAATACTGGCGAAACTTCTCTTGAGTTGTGGAGACCTCTTTCGCGGCCTCTACCATGCCTTCCTCCGACCGTGACACCTGCTGTAAGGGATAGGTATCTGGTTGGCGAAATGTTATCTTGATTTCATCCTCGTCGCTGTCGTCCTCTTGAACTTTTTCTTTTCCTTTTTTATTCAATTTTGCTTTTCCTTCTTTTGTTTTGAATTTCTTTCTTTCACTTTCCTTTTATGTTTCTTTTTCTTTTTTCATATCAGTTGTCGGCAGCGACCTTAAGAACATAGCTTGTCTTTTTGGCAGGTAATAAGCCGCATCTTCAGAAATTCCTACTTCCTGAACTCAAAATGGTTGTAAGTCCCCCTTAATACAATATTCAATTCCGTCACGCCAGTACTTAATGCACTGGTGGAGGGAGGTGTTTGAATAGTTGCTATTTGAATGAGTTATATTTATGCAACTTATGTAGTTTTGATGATGGCAAAACAATTATTATTAGTATAGTTTCAAGTTAAAACACATCTTTTATCTCCTAAACTCCCCCTGAATTTATGAGTACATTAAAATAAGGAGGCATTAAGGAACTATATTTAACGAACAAAATTTTTATTTTTTCAAAAATTTTAACACAAACTTGCAACAAACAGAACAACTAAAAAGAGAAAACACAAACATACACAAACTAAAACATACACAAACTAATAATTTCTCCCCCTTTTTGACAGCAACAAAAAGTGAAGAAGAAATGTAAGTAATTGTATGAAAATTCATTTGAATATTTAATCTAAATGGTGATTGATATAAGGTATGCAATTTTCAACTAAAAACATTAGGTTAATCATAGAAATTCAGGAGATTCAAAAAGTGATATAACATTGTAAGTAAGAAGAATTTAGCAAAGACATGATTCAATTTAGACATTTCAATATAGAAAATCATTACAAGAGAGATGAAGAAAAAAATTCTATATTTCAAAATTCAATAGAATATAAATGAACATAAGATCAATTTGAATTAAGAGATTGAAAGAATTTGGAAAGAAGAGAATTACCACATGTGGCGCTTTGCGCATCTTTTTCAAATTTTTGAGCACATTTTTGTGCATCTATTGATATTGAGCTGATTTTGTGCCTCTTTTTCATATTTGCGAACCATTGCGCATTTCTTTTGATTTTTGTACTTGTTGTACAATTTTCAAGAGTAATTTAGACCAATTCTTTCCAAAATCAATAATCTAAAATTTCAAATATTTCTAAGTACATAAATATTATTTGAACAAGGAAATACAAAATAAGTAAACATCTAAATTGCAATAATAATTTTAACTTTTATGTAGTCTAAATGAATAGACATGAATTTAAAAATTCTAATTACAACAAGTTATAAACAACTTTTAAATTTAGAAAGACTAGATTTTCTAATGTAGATAATCTCAAATTACATTCTAATTTAAGCACTATGAAGATTAAATAATACTAATGAAATTCATAAAAATTAACCACATTTCAATAACAAATCAATACTGAAACAAGTGCGAAATGCATTGATTTATATGAAAGGATTACATTTCACAAAAGTTAAACACAACTTAAAATAAAAGACAAAACAAACACTTAACAAAAACATTAACATAACAAGACATAAAAAAAAATGAGCAACTAACACAACAAACACAACAAAAATACAACACAAGTACAACAAAAAACACATAAAATCATCTCTACTGTTCTGGAGGAGGAGGAGGAGGAGGAATGCCACCGAAAAGGTTAAAGTAGGAGGCCATCAACATTACATTGGTATTGATATCATGTACTTCATTTCTAATAACACCAATGTCATGTTGTTGCTGCACAAGTTGAGCATCAAAATTGATCAAATCTTTGATCAATATGAGTCTCTAATCGATCAAATCTCTCAATCAGATTCTGATAATCTGACTGAGGTGCAGAGGTATGCTCTCCTTCTTCTTCTTCTTCTTCTGAAGCACTGTCATGTGCTTTCCCTTTTTCTTTTTCCTCCTTGAAGAGCAGTCTGAATGATGTGTTGTTATAGTAAACTGGCTCTTCATATTCCTCATCAGGATGCACTATATTGTATTTCTTCTCCAAAATATAAGTAATTAAGTGCCCTAATGAAATGTTCTTCTTCCTCTTCTGATCAGCATGTCCTATTTCTGAAAGCCCATAGATATGATCTATGATGAGTTGGGCTTCATCAATAGGATGTCTTGACATGATTAAAAAAGTTAGACAAGAAAGGAGAGGAGTGATGTTAATCCTATCACCAGCTTTAGGAATAATTGAGGATCTAAGGATATGCTGGATGATTCGGGCATCTTTGGTCATACCTGAGACTCTAGCAACATGATTGTCAATCGCATTTCCTCTAATTACCCTATTGATTTCAAACCATTTGAAGGAGTTTTCTGACATTAGGGTGTGGGCTCTATATCCCTCAGTTCTTAAGTTTAAAAATGCACCAAGATCGTGCTTGGTGATCTCAACTTTTTGCTTAAAAACAAAAGAACTAATGATAGAGTGGTCAGAATTGAAACTCATATTGGCAAGAAAGTAATGGTAGGTTTGTTTATTGTAGAAGTGGACGAGAGAAAGAATGAACTGAAATTGGGTTGAGGCGAAGAGGTGCATTACCCTAAATTTTAACTCTGCTGGGATAAGAATGCGAGACGGAGTGATTTTTGCGGAGGCAAAACGAGGAAAAGATTCTTCATTTGCCTTGGAAAGAAAGTTGTCTGGGGCATTTCCTATTTGGTTTCTTCACCAAAACCTTTTGTCTTTTGCTAGAGGAGGCCATTGTTGATTTGATGTTGAAAGGGATTGAAAAGGAAATTTGAAAGTGTGATTGTCAAGTTTGAAAAGCCTTCATATTTAAAGGAAAACGATACTTTCGTCCTGGACGAAAATATTCGTCCTGGACGAAACATAATAGTTCATCTGGACGAAGTATGTTCGTACAGACGATCCAATTCGTCCAAAATGTAACGGCTTTTCGTATTCAACACAACTTACGATGCGTCCCTTCGTACAGGCTTTTTGACTTGACCGATCGTACAGACGAAAAAATTTCGTACAGACGATCGAAAAGTATTTCGTTTTAATGACTCTTGAAAACCGTCCCCTACAATGAATCGACACATGTTCGTCTGGATGAAAAAAAATTTCGTACAGACGAAGTTCGTATTAAAAACTGTTTTATCCACTCAACCGCTGCATTCAATCGTCCCGACGTTTGAGAGCAAAAAAAATTCGTCCTGGACGATCACAGATCGTACAGACGATCCAATAAAAAAAAAAAACTGCTCTAAAACGGTTTAAATTTTCGCAAACTGTTCCTTTACACATCGTCCCGTACGAAAATATTTCGTCATGGACGATTTCCTCCAAAAAAAATTTTGATTTTTTAAATTTTTTAAATAACAAAATCAACAAAAACAATCAGAAACACAGAAAACATAAAACAAAATCACAAAACCAAAAACAATTCATTAAAAACACAAAAATTCACAAAATTACAAAAACAAACACAACAAGTATCAATGTTGCAAAGACATTTTAGTTAAGCATTCAAATCAATAACACCAAGTCTTGTTCTTAAAGTACTGAAGGTATCAAAGGCTAAAGGTTTTGTAAAAATGTCTGCAAGTTGATTTTCAGTTGAAACATGTATGAGTTCAATTTCTCCTTTGGATACGTGATCCCTTATGAAATGATGCCTTATATCGATGTGTTTGGTTCTAGAATGTTGAATAGGATTTTTTGAAATACAAATAGCACTAGTATTGTCACAATAAATTGGAATAGTGCCTATAGTTAATCCTAAGTCAATCAACTGTTGTTTTAACCAAAGTACTTGTGCCACACAACTTCCTAATGCAATGTATTCTGCTTCTGCAGTAGATAGTGCCACACTGAATTTTGTTTTCTACTAGACCATGAAACTAATGAATTTCCAATGAATTGACATGTTCCAGAAGTGCTTTTCCTATCCACTCTACAGCCTGCAAAGTCAGAATCTGAGTAACCAATAATTTCAAATGAAGAGCTAAACTTAGGATACCAAATTCCTAAGTTTTGAGTTCCTAGTAGATATCTTAAAATCCTTTTTACTGCTGTCAAATGTGATTCTTTTGGATCTGATTGAAATCTAGCACATAGGCAAACACTAAACATAATATCCGGTCGGCTAGCAGTCAAGTAAAGTAAAGATCCAATTATCCCTCTAAATTTCTTTTGATCAACAGATTTTCCCTTAAGGTCCTTATCCAACTGAACTGAAGAACTCATTGGTGTACTAACAGGTTTAGCATTGTCCATTTCATATTTTTTGAGGATGTCCTTAATATATTTTGTTTTGACTAAGAAAAGTACCTTCCTCAAGTTGCTTAATGCTAAATCCTAGAAAGTAATTTAAATCTCCCATTAGACTCATTTCGAATTCATTACTCATTGTTTTAGAAAAATCATCACAAAGATGTTTATTTGAAGATCCAAAGATGATGTCATCCACATAAATTTGAACAATAAGTATATCCTTTCCAATTTTTCTTAAAAAAGAGAGTTGTATCCACACTTCCTTTTTCAAAAGATCTTTCAAGTAGGAAGGTGCTTAACCTCTCATACCAAGCCCTAGGTGCCTGTTTCAATCCATATAATGCCTTTTTTAATTTGAAAACATGATTTGGAAATTTAGAATTTTCAAAACCTGGAGGTTGTTCTACAAAAACATCTTCTTCAATTACTCCATTTAAAAAGGCACTTTTAACATCCATTTGAAACAATTTAAAACCTTTAAAACAGGCAAAGGCTAGTAAAACCCTAATTGCTTCAAGTCTAGCTACAGGGGCAAAGTTTCCTCAAAATCAATTCCTTCAATTTGATTATACCCCTTAGCTACTAATCTAGCCTTATTTCTAATGACTACTCCTGAGTCATTCATTTTATTTTTGAACACCCACTTGGTTCCAACAACACTTTGATCTTTTGGCCTTGTAGTTAGTTCCCAAACTTTATTTCTTACAAATTGATTTAACTCTTCTTGCATGGCCAATATCCAAAATTCATCTGAAAGTGCTTGATCAATGTTAGTGGGTTCAATAGTTGAAATAAAGGCTGAATGATTGACTTCCTTGTTTAATCCACGCCTAGTTCTAACACCCTCACTTGGTTCACCTATAATTAATTCCTTTGGGTGATTTTTTAGAAAATCTCAAATCTCTAGGCAAAGGGTCTTCTCTTTCTATATTTTCTTCCACATTTTCTTCCAAATTTAATCTATCAATCTTTTGGGAGTTTTCTTCAATTTCTTCTTCAACAACTTTTGGCTCTTCCATATTTTCATTTTCATCATCAAAACAACATGTGTGGTTTCTTCAATGACTAAAGTTCTTTTGTTGAATACTCTATAAGATTTTCCAACACTTGAATATCCAACAAAAATTCCTTCATCTGATTTTGGATCAAATTTTCCTAAGGCAGATTTTCCATTATTATGTATGAACACCTTGCAACCAAATACATGTAAATGAGACAAATTTGGTGTTCTACCTTTTACCAATTCATAGGGTGTTTTATTCAAATTTGATCTCACATTTACCCTATTCAGAACATAGCATGCAGTGCTAACCGCCTCAGCCCAAAAATATCTAGGAAGAGAGTATTTCTGCTAACATTGCTCGGGCGGCTTCTATTAATGTTCTGTTCTTTCTTTCAACTACTCCATTTTGTTGAGGAGTTCTAGGTGCAGAAAAATTGTGATCAATCCCCTTTTTCTTTACAGAAATCTTCAAATCTTTCATTTTCAAATTCTCCTCCATGATCACTTTGTATAGAAATTATTTCACATCCTAGTTTTCTTTGTATCCAAGTTGAAAAATTTCTGAATTCCTCAAATGATTCACTCTTATGAAAAAGAAATTTAACCCAGGTGAATCTTGAAAAATCATCTACTATTACAAATCCATATACCTTTCCTCCTAGACTAACCGTGCTTACAGGTCCAAAAAGATCCATGTGAAGAATTTCTAAAGGTTTACTGGTCCTAAGATCTTTATTGGACTTAAATGAGGACTTCACTTGTTTTCCTAATTGACATGCATCACATAAGTGGTCCTTAGTAAAGTCTAGTTTAGGTATTCCTCTAACCAAATTCTTTTGGGTAATTTTTCTAAGATTTTTCATACTAGAATGACAAAGTCTCCTATGCCAAAGCCATGATTCATCAGAAACAGTTTTCAAACAAAAAGCAGTAGGAGATTGAATACAATTTAAATCTAGCATGTAGACATTGTTCACCCTTTTTCCATTTAAAACAATTTTCCCATTTAGGCTAATTATGCAGCTAGTAGGTAAAAAAATTTTACATTATAGCCCTTATCACATAGCTGACTTATGCTAAGCAAATTATGTTTTTAAGCCTTCAACTAATAAAACATTATCTATGAAAAAGTTTTTCAAATTTCCAATCATACCTGATCCAACCACCTTCTTTGTGGTATTATCTCCAAGTGTAACCTTGCCTCCATTCCTGGTTTCCAGCGTTATGAATTGAGCAGTATCTCCAGTCATGTGCTTAGAACATCCGCTGTCCAGGTACCATATACTCTCACGAGGTCTTGTGTGAGAGTATACCTGCAAAATTCTCAAATGTTAGACCTGGGAACCCAAACTAGTTTGGGTTCACCTTTATGAAATTTATAATCAGATGCATGTGTGATATGTCTAGGTTTATGCATCTTAGTTCTCCACACCAAATTAGGTTTCATCTTTAAAGTGCAGGTGTGAGATATATGTCCCAAAAATCCACAATTGTTACATTTAACATTAGGAAAAATATTCCTATGTTTTCTTTCATATGATTGTCTTCTAAGGGATTTCATGAATTTAGGATAATATTTAGGATTTGTAAAATCTTCAAGTTTTATGGGGGTTCCTATTATCCTCGAGAGCACTTATAGTAAGTTTGTAAAATGAATTCATTTCCTTCAAGATTCGATTTGTATAATTGATTCTATATGTCTTGTGCTCAGATTCATCCTTAAATTTCTTAAATTCTTTTTCAAGTTCAGCATAGGATGATTTTAAATTTTCAAAATTTTTATTCAAGTCATCATATTCATCAAGTAGTTTCATGTGGTTGCTATCAATTAAAGCATGATCTTCCCTAAGGATTTCGTGTTCCTTATTAAGCTCTTCCAATTTTAAAACTAAACTAGAATGCATCTTTTTAGTTTTCCTATATGCATCATGCATGTGTTCAGAAACTTCAAACAGTTCATCATAGGTTAAATCACATACCTCTTCTTGATCTGATTGTTCAGCTTTATCTGCCATCAAGCAAAGGTTGGTGACTTCTTCTTCGTTTTCAGTCTCAGATGAGTCTGAAGCTGAGTCCGCCCAAAAAGCCTTTTGAAACTTCTTCTTGCCCTTCTTTACTATTGGTTTCTCCTCTACCTTCTCCTTGCTAGGAGTGGCTTTAAGTTTTGGACAATCAGTTTTTATATGACCTGGTTTCCTGCATTCATAACAAATCACTTCATTAGAAACCCTGCCATTTTTGTTATACTTACCTCTATTCCATTGCTGGCGTCTCTTCTGCTTCCTCTTTAAAAAGCTTCTGAATTGTCTAGTCATCAGTGCTATATCGTCTTCATCCTCAGGTTGTGAGTGTTCACTTTCTGACTCTTCCACATTTAATGCAAGATTCTTTTCCTTTCTTGGTTCACCTGCATCAATCTTTCTTTGACTTACTCCTTGCTCGTAAGCAATGAGTGAACCAAGAAGATTGTCAATAGAATAAATGTTCAGATCTTTTGACTCTGTAATTGCAGTAATTTTAGCATCGTATGCAGTAGGTAAACAACGAAGAATCTTATTAACCATTTCAGCATTAGTTAATTCCCTACCAAGTGCATGCAAAGAGGTGACAATTTGAGTGAATCTTGTGTACATGTCAGATATAGATTCATTAGGTTTCATGCGAAATAATTCGTAGTCATGTAACAAGATATTGAGTCTTGATTGCTTAACCTCATTTGTCCCTTCATAAGTAATACAAAGTCTATCCCATATGTCTTTTCCGCTTTTACAAGTGGAAACTCGCATGTAGTCTTCAGATTTTAAAGCACAAAAGAAACTATTTAAACATTTCGAATTTAATTGTGCTAAGTCACGTTCTTCTATAGTCCAATCTGCATAGGGTGTATCTACCCTAATTCCATCAACTAATCTAGTTGGTTTTGTGTAACCTTCCTGGACTAGCATCCACATGCGATAATCAAGTGACTATAAGAAAGTAGACATGCGTGTTTTCCAAAAATCAAAAGGAATATTGTCAAACAGTGGAGGTCTAGTGATAGAGTAACCCTCAGGTGTGTTTCGGTTTCCAAATGTAGCCATCTACGTTAATCAAAAAGTAGTTCAAACTTATGATTTTGAAACTCTGCTCTGATACCACTTGTTGAGTCTAGTACTTAGGTTGTTAAGCCTAAGTAAAAAGGGGGAGATTGTTTGAATAGTTGCTATTTGAATGAGTTATATTTATGCAACTTATGTAGTTTTGATGATTCCAAACATTATTGTTCAAATGTATAGTTATCTCCTAACAATTTCAGAAGATTTGCACTTGCTCTTGTGTGTACTAACATTTCAGGAAAATCAGACTCCAGACTACGAAAACTTCAATTCAAATTCAACATGAGATATTTTGTTTAATTGATGTTTGTCTTTTCTTTGAATTAATCTTGAAAGGGAGTGATTGTAATTGAGTGAATAAAATCTCACACACACAAATAAGGAGATCTTGAAATTCTATACTGATCGTACAGGACGATATTTATCGTACTGGACGATCTGTCAGTTATCTCCTATAGAGCACTTGGAACGAATAGGAACTTGCTTTAAAAAATTTTTCTAAGTCCTATTCGTCCAGGACGAAATTTATTATCGTCCCAGGCGATGGGTTCACGGTAAACTTTTCGTCCAGACGAATTTTACCATCGTACGAGGCGACCAGTGCTCTGGAAAATTTTCGTCCAGACGAAAATAAATATCGTACAGGACGATCAATTCTCTGCAAAATTTTTTCGTCCAGACGAAAACAAATCATCGTCCCAGGCGATGGGTTCACTGCAAAATTTTCGTCCAGACGAATTTTTACCATCGTACGAGGCGACCAGTGCTCTAGAAAATTTTCGTCCAGACGAAATAAATAATCGTCCAGGACGATCGGTTATCTGGAAAATTTTCGTCCAGACGATCACATTTTCGTTCAAACGATAAACCGACTTAGAACAGTTTTCAGCAGTTTCTAGAACCGACCTTGTAATAACCGTTCGTACTGGACGAACCAAGTTCGTACAGGACGATCAGCTGTACGAAGTCAGTTCGTACACATATACAAATTGGGTCGTTTCAGATCGTTTAAGTAAAATCGTCCAGGACGATCCAGGATCGTACAGGACGATCCACTGCGTACAGAATTGAAAATTTGCAGTTTTTGGGCGGTTTCACTTGTCTTTTCTATAAATAGTCCAAATTAGACTGCCACCCAATCTTTTTGTCACTTGATCTTCGTGCCTCTTGGGAGAATAGCTAAGGAGAGAGTGGAAGAGAGCATTCAAAGAAGGATTCCTACCACTGGAGCGAGAAGGCTTCACTTGGATTGCTAAGGTAAGAGTCTCTACTTGTGAAATTGGATTTCTTCACTCTTTTTCTTTCTTCCTTCTAGATTCTTGTGAGAAGATCTGTCAAGGAGATCCGGTTCTCTGCCGACACTTGGAGAGTGTGAAAGGACGAAGGGTTCTCTGCCCACACTAGGAGAGTGTGAAAGGACGAAGGGTTCTCTGCCCACACTAGGAGAGTGTGAAAGGACGAAGGTTCTCTGCCTACACTTGGAGGGTGTGAAAGGACGAAGGTTCTCTGCCTACACTTGGAGGGTGTGAAAGGACGAAGGTTCTCTGCCTACACTTGGAGGGTGTGAAAGGACGGACGGTTCTCTGCCAACACTGGGTATTGTGTAAAAGGACGAACGGTTCTCTGCCGCACCGGGGAGTGGTGAAAAGAGTGTGTTGTAAGGGCTCTCCGCCTTGCTGTGGGTGCAAAAGGAGAGTCACTATTGGTATTAGTGCAATACTCAGAGGGTGCCTCTGAGGAGTGGATGTAGGTCTGGTTATAGACCGAACCACTATAAATCTGGTGTCATTTACTTTATAGCTTTTACGTTTCCGCACTTTAAATTTCAGTTTAAACAACTCTGTGGTTGAAAAACATTTTTCTACAAACTTTAAAAGAAAATTTTATTTCGGTTCAACTTTATTATTAAGAGGGTTTAAAATTTTTAAAACTACCAATTCACCCCCCTCTTGGTAGCCGTGGGACATTTACTTAGGCTTAACAACCTAATTACTAGACTCAACAGGAGGAAGGAACCATTCTATGTTCATGAAGCTAGGGTCTTCCAAGCAAAGCGTTGAATGAAGTCTCTGAGTCGATGATGTTGAACTTTGCTTCAGTCTGAAAGTCTCCAATTTGGAGTAGAAGAGAAGGGTTATCGAACCAAGGGCTCTCTCGCCCTGCTCGTTGAATCCTCGTAGCATCATCTTGTCGAAGCTTAACTGGCTGACGTCAATTTCCAAGTGAGCGAGGACCCTTAAGTTCATAATGTTGACCGATGCACCCGGATCAACAAGAACTCTGGATAGCTTGAAAAGGCCTATGTTTACAGAAATGTCAAGCGGGCAGTTGTGTTCAGCTGTTCCGAGTAGTAGGTCATCGTCGGTGAAGGTAATCTTAGGGAAATTGTCTAAGTAGAGTGCTGAATCCGAAAAAGTGAGTTCGAGCTGAGCTAAGCAAACTTCTGGGTCTAGGAGTGCTCTGACCAATGACTCTCATTTTCTTTGAGAGCATGAGAGCGTCATAAATGCTTAACTTACCCGGCAACTTTCTTAGATGAGATAATACATTGTAATCCACCTTGGGTGGGTCTTCCATCAGGGTATCCTGTGGAGGAGCGACAGGTGGGGGAACAGTCTGTTCATTTGAGCCAACGATCTGTCCAGTCTTGTTCTTAGGAGCCATCCTGGGCGGTCAAATTCTGCCACTACGGAGGTGAACCTCCACTACATCTTCCGATGAAGGAAGTGTGGTAAGATCTACCGACTCCTCGACGGCCTCCAAAGAGTCTTTTGTTCGGAATCGGAGCTGTCTATTTCAAGCACACCTTGAAAGTGGCAAATAGAGGCATCACTGTTATAATCTGAAACATCTTCATCTTGAGAAGGAACGAAATTTACTGCACTTTCATTTTGAGAATCATTATTGGGATCGTTATTATTGTTATTAGAGAAAGTGTTATCATCCGAAGAAATCACATCACAAATAGACAAAATATAAGCGGAATCCTTGTTCATTGCATTAACTGTCCCCGGAGGGACAAAGTCAAAGTCATGCAAGGTAAGCGGCACGAGGGTCTTAACTCCCTCATCCGAGATAACAACTCTCACAGGCGGGCCCCTAACTACACTAGGAGACGCCTCAACAACAATATTACTCTCATTCTCACTCAGAGTCTTCTCAGGTACATCTTCCTTTGGAATTTCTTCCTTTGGCAGCTCTACTTGAACAGGTGGCGGCTTGACTACCTCAGCCGATGGTATTGGGGGATTCTGGAGTTTGTTGATGATCTTGCGGGTAGTCTTAGACCATGCAACCTCCCATCCTTCTTCTATCTTGTAGGGGTCGAATGAAATGACTGGTTCATTACTGATGACACTAACAGACCCTTGTCCGGGTTCTTTTAGGTATTCCTTTGGGATGATCACCGTTCCGTTCTTGAAGTTAGATTCCAGCCAATCCTTGAACTAGAAGCAGTCTTCTATGGTATGACCTAACATTTTGTGGTATGGACAGTAGTTCGGGTCATTGGTCTTTTCTACTTCTTCGGGCCTCCTAGCCTCGGGCAGGTGGAAGTCAAGTCTCTTTATCAGACTCTTCAAAATTTTCCATACTGCCTCTTTCTTGAATGGGTACTCTTTCTTCTTCTTTTCGCTGAGTGAAGGACGAGACTCCCTCCAGCCTTCAGGAGGTGGGGGCCATTGATACTGCTGTTGTTGTTGAGTCTGCGGAGGCTGTCAGTACTATTGCTGTGGGTACGATTGTTGTTGCGGGTACGGTTGCTATTGAGGAGGTGGTCTATACTGCTGCGGAGGGTACGGTTGCCTGGGCTTCTCAACCGGCACCCTCATGGGCTGCTTACCCTTGTCTACTGAGGACACTATTCCTGACTTCTTTTCGAACATCTTTTGGGGCTTTGGCTCGGATGTCGAATCTGAGAAGGGTAGTTGCTTGGATTCCTCTTGTAGGTTGGCAGCCTTACTTAAGAACTTTTCAAATGTTTGAATTATGAATCCCTTAATAATGAAGGCAATCAGGCCGTGGATGTTCTTGAGCAATATCTCAATGGCATGTTGTTCTTGAAGCTGCGGCTCTCACTTCATGCTGAGATTCCTCCACCTAAGGATATAGTCAACCAGACTCTCATTCAGCTTCTGTTTCTCAACAACCAAGTCGCCAACAGTGATATGGTGTTGAGCACCCACAAATCTTTTAATGAAGAGACTTTCCAACTCGGAGAAAGTCTTCACTGAACCATTTGGAAGCTCCGTGTACCAATCGAATGCTACCCCAGACAAACTACTAACGAATTGACGGAAGAGAAGGGCGTCACTACCGCCTACGTTGCAACAGCTGGCTCTAAAATGAGCTAAGTGCAGCCTTGGGTTTCCCGTTCCCTCAAAAACCTTGAACGAGGGTGGCACGAACCCCTTTGGATACTGTAATGGGTCAAATTCTTCCGGGTAAGGTCTACCCTTTGGAACTGACGAGGTGCCTTGGGATTGCGTTATCACTTCCTTTACTTGCTGTTTAATCAATTGCTTAAGATCTTTCGGTAGAGTTTTCAGACTTATTGGGAGATCTCTGTACCTCCTCCTCCATGGTCGCCGACTTCTTATCGGTTATGTGAATAACCTCCGATTTATCTGCGTCGACAGGCGATTTTTGCGGAATTGATGACTGTCCTTGTAGGGTCGTCATAGCCGTTATCATTTCCTCTATCCTGCTCTCCATTCGATAAATTCGATCGTCTTTCTTTCTCAATTATTCTAGGAGTTGCTGGGTGAAATCAGGCGGTGCGCTTTCTCCAGCCACGACGTCCTGAGAATCCACTGTGTGTTGATCACGTCGCAGCGACCCGCGAGTGTCTACCATGAAGATTTCTGCTACTGACCCAGTTTGTTGGTCTTTTTCTCTTTGAATTTCCTCAAGAACTTCTAACTCAGTGGCTTTCCACCTTTCAGCTTCTGTAGCCTCATCCTCCTCAATCTGCCATATACTGGCTTTCAACTCCTCCAGTATCTCATCTACTGAGCGGCCTGAAACGTGGTTGGGGCTAACCGGCACATACTGTTCACAATCCTTTCCTTCATTTCAGGGTCATCATTCACTGGTGTTCGAGGATCCGTTACTCTTCCAACCTTGGGTAGGCTGAACCTGCGCATCTTCTACTCTTTCTTTTTGGTTTTGTACTTTGCTTGTTGACGGTTCTTGTTCTTCTTTTGTGACGACGGTAACGGGCTCCTTGGGTTGTACTACAAGAATCAAATCTGGATTATAGTGTTTTTTCGAGCAAAACATTAATATGAGCTTGAGTTCCGATTGGAGTTTTGAGGAGTATATCTATTTCTTTTTGGTTCTAGGACCAATAGTTCTAGGGATCGACTCCACTCTCTCCAATTGTTTCTCATTCTTACTATTACGAAAAGGTCACAAAGAGAAAATACGAGCTTGTTTTATAGCAATAGTAATTCATCGTTGTTGTTTCAAGGTCAACCTATTCGTCCGTCTAGATAAGATTTTTCCTAATTCACTAAGAAATTGACTAATTCAACTCGTGTTTTTATAATCGATTCGATCCCCCCCCCCCCCCCCACTCTATTTGAGGTGTTTAAGGGTCATGGTTTAACCTTTAAATTCAAATTGGGGCTATAATCTTTCCAATAAAAATTAGGATCTAATTTTTGGAGTGCTAGTTATGCTTACTCTAAGGAGTTTAGGGCCACTAACTACATCCCAATCCAAGCTTAGGGTAGGAACCAAGGAATTTTCTAAGGTAACCTAGAGGTTGCCTTGTGTGGCTTGGTTAACCACCTTCGATAGTTCCATTTGGACCAAAATTCAAGGAGCTTAGACCGTGGGATTTTAGGTGATCTCATGGTAAAAAATTTCACTAGATTTGGGACCCATTTGGTTCACCAATTAGGGACCCCAAAATTCCCCCATTAGATTTGAATTAGAACCATAATTAATTCATTAATCATTTAAATTGAATCCAAAAAAATATACTTAAGGTTTCTAATTAACTCCAATTAAGCACTCAACACATGAAAAATAAAAGCCCTATCAGATAGCCTCTAATTTAATCTTAATTTAATTTCTAAGGAAAATCAACAATCAATTTAAATAATAATTTAAAAATATATAAAATTCCCAAATGTTTGGAAAAACCTCCTTATGTCATCTTTGACCTTTGCAAAAGATTCCAAGATATTTGGGGTTGATTTGGATTGAAATCTAAAATTCCTCTTAATTAAGGCAATTTTAAAAATTCTAAAAATTCTCAAACTTTGAAAAATTATAATTAATTCCAAAAAAATCTAATTTAATCAAACAAAAATCCATTCAATCCTAATTAAAATCTAACATTTTCTAAAAATATTGAACCTCCAAAATCAAGTCAAAACCAAAAAGTCAACTCTCTAGTCAATTATAGTTTAAATTTAAGGATCAAACTTTAGAAAATCAAAACTTTTCATAGAAAACTTCAAATTAAGCGAACTAATAGTATAACTACTCATCATAAGATTTAATATCTGATAAAAATCTGAAACCTTCAAAATTAACTCTAATTTAAAAGTCAACTTTGGACCATTAATTAATATTATTAAATAATTCCAATATTCTAAAATTATAATAATTAATTAAATTCCAGAGAGCTTCAATTTGATTAATAAAACCACTTAACCAGAATTCTAATACATAATAACATCTCCCGAGATGAAGTTTTTAGGATAAACTACTCCGGGCTGCTGGGCTATATGTCCAAATAAGGCTTAATTCCTTGAGCCTAGTGGCATAACGCTATGAACCGGATGATGAAAAATATAAATTACCTTAAATTTTAACTTCAACCACTAATTAAGTATAAAATTTATTAACCCTTTAATCTTTAACTAATTAAACTTATTCAATTGATTAAGCCTTAAACCTATCCTAAGTTAAACATTAACACATTAACACTTAACTTTAGACATAATTTTTTTTTTCGTTCAAACCTTAACAAACTCAAACCTTAGAAAACTTTAACAAACTACCCAGCATAGGATTTACCCCAGCCACATGACCATCTACACACACTTTAGATGGTTTGTTAGAACAATCAACTCTAGCCTATGCTAGATCGGTGTTTACTTTACTACTAAGTACTGAGTTTTTTGAGATTTCATTGCATGTTGTGGTTGAAATATTTTATGTGAGTGTTTATTTAATTTTACTGCACTCTGTAGATTGATGTGATGGGATATTAGATTACCCTTATGTTATGAATGATCTGGATGCTCACTGAGTTTTTTACAAGTGACTGCACTCGTACAGGGCAATAAAAGGGGGCTAAAAAGATAATATTTATTATAAATACTACAGGTGCGTCAGCTACTTAGCCTCCAAATAAATAAGATCATGGCCAAGCATGGCTGGATTGAGTACTTTAATTTCTTTATATAATCTCTTGTGATTATTTTATATTTAAATTATTAGTATAACCCTACAAGAGAGTCTAAATGTTTTATTTTATATCGATGTAATTTGATTAAAAGTTGAGTTGTAAAAGAGTTTTTTAGTTTGGGATACTTTGACACAAAATTGAATTCCAAAGAGGAAAGGATATCCCTTAGGTGGATACTCTTTTTTTCCATTTGGAAGTTCAATTTTGGATCACTACACTACCCTATGTAGGAAGAATAACCTCCCCCTCAAGGGTAGAGTTTTCTTTCCCATTTGGGTACCTAAGTATAATGAATCCAAGGAGGAAGAGGAGGAGACCGAGGAGCTGAAGACGGAGAGTATCTCACTCAAAGTCTACTTGCGTCTGTCCTAATATTAAATCCATATTTGTAGTTATTGGTGCCCTACCACTTTTAATTTTTATAATTCTAGGTTGTAATAAATGGGGGCACTTGCCAACGGACTTTATTTTTAAGGAATTATTATTTTTTTTATATTTGATTTACTCTACTTCCATATAGGATCATGCATGCTTTTCCTAGTTTTTTGGCATTTATATACTGCTTTTATTTTAGCCTGGATATGTGGAGGCTCGTGAGGGTACAATAAAACTTTTTTTACTCAAAATCTAAATAAAACTTTTAAGATAACATACAAACTCTAACGCTTTTAAGAAGTAAGTCAGGGACTACCAGGAATTCACATAAGTATTTTTTATTCACTCTTCTTTCCTTTTGTTAGGCACATCCCCGCTTGCAGGTTTTGGCAAACCACCTGGTCTATGAGGGTGCAAATCTATCAAGAAAAATCTTTGCAATTTTTATGATAAAACCATTTTTTAAGCCTTTTAAAAAAACTACTTCATTATAATCTTAAGCATTAATCGAGTCAAACAGCATACATTGTATTAGAAATACATTTAAAAGAGTTTAAATCTTAATTGCATCTTATTTTTAGTATTTTTACCTACATAAGTCAAGGGATCAAATTAGAAAAAAAGCTATAAATGTTGATCCCACCTCCCAAAAAAACTTAATAAAAATGTTTCAACCACTCTTTCATAAAATTATTGAACTCATGAATTTAAAAATCGAGTAGGTGGTTGGCTGGCTCCCCAATCTAGGCTTGGGTAAGTCCAATTTTGCACTGCATTAATAAGGTTCGGGCCATCGTCATTTGGTGTCTAATTTAGATTTAGGATCCATGGCATATTCTAAATAATAATACCCCAACCTTAGGGAATATAATCCTAAATATCTAATAAATCAATCAACTCAAATTAAAGATTTCTCTTAATATAAAATTTAAAGCCCAACACTTAGTTTAGGTCGGGGCACTTCTGATTTCTTTTAGTATCCTAAAGTGTCCCCTATCTATCCTCCATTGACCCCAAAAATAAGTGTTCAAAATTCAATCCAATCCCTATTAAAACTCTAGATTCACCTCCTTTGACATCACTTATAGAAACTCTTTAAACAAATTTTTTGTCGTTATTTTAATTAAGAGTTTTGGTAGGAAATTTTGGTTTCCTGTGATATAATTAACTATGAGGGCTTGTGTTCATAGGGATTTTAGAGTCCACATCCACCTTTTCAAAATTGATTTTCAAAATCCAAATTAGTCTTCTTTGGGGAAATCGAATCGATGACGGTTATTATCATCATCTTTGAACGATTATTAATGAATGATATTTTCTTCCTTTGGGGAGATATATCATTTTTTAATAAAATATTGGATATGAAATTAATGATAAAGCATCTAGATTATCATAGCCAAATATTATATCAAACTTCACTCTGACCTTCTGAGGTCATATGCAATTCTTTCTTGAATCTAATTACGATATTCAAGGTGGGATTTGAAATTCTAAATCTGAACCCCGATTGAAATCTTATTTCGACCACTCGAGGTGGTATACTTTTTCTGATGGGTTGTTCGATTTTATAATTGAAATTCAAAGTTAGTTTTGCAGTCCCCAAAGAAAACTAAATTTTCCAAAATCACTTTTTTAAAACTTCCACCAACAATATATAAGCAACCATATTTAACCTTCTATAATTTTTTGAATGTATACAACTTGATCTAGTTACATTATAGGCACTTTATATTTATATTTGACTCATGCATATCCATTAGCACCTAAGTATATTCAATTTCACTCTTTTAAGTTTACAAGCAAGCTAGATACATTCTACTTTGTGTTTCTTTTTTCAACAAAGGAAAGATAACATAAATACATATGTATGTATGAATGCAATGTGTGTGTATATAATTTAAATGCTTAGTCTTGCACCAAAAGAAAAGTAATTATATATTTCATGACACCCAGAGTACTAAAAATAATCAAACAGACCAAAGATACCCTCTAAGCAATGGTACATGTATAAAACTAAACACACTACGACCTAGCCTAAGACTAGAGTCAGAGATCATACCAAATAAGTTTTAGTGTGTAAAAAGATTGCATGTCTTTGATAAGTCCAAAGAGGCTTGATGTTTGAGTTATTTAAGTTTAAGGTGGTTGGTTATTAGTCAAAGGAGATTTTGATTTAAGTTTAAGTTGTAATATTTTATTTTTTTTAAGTTTAAGTTGTAATATTTTAATATTTTGTTTATTTAATTTTAGGGTATTTTTAATTTGAGTTGTTTTATTTTAAATTTTAAAAGATCATATTAGTTAGTAGCTTCAAAGTGCTAAAGCTACTAACCCAAGCCCTAAAGATCTTAATTGTAATGCTACCATTCCCCTATAAAGGATATGATTGGTTGCATATAGTCCTTCATTTAATTAAGTATTTTAGTTCCTAAAAGCTCTCAATCTAATACACCTTTATCATCCTAAAAGGAGTCAAGCACAAGTGCATGAAAGCTTCAATTTTTAAGTGTTTTATTATTGATTTATTAAAGATTATTTAGGTTGAATAGCGACTATCATTATTAAACGAGGGTTGTAAGGTTTATTTCATCATTATTGGGGCTAAGATATTATCCTCATAACCCCGACTTATGCAATAATCATCTGTCTATTTTTGTTTTATTATTGATTACTGGTTTGATTATAATTAATTTAATTCATAGGTTATTGGTTTATAATATTTATAACTTAACACTAGCATTTAATTAATACATTTGTGGCATTATCATAATGGGCATGAGAACCAAAGGTTCCTTAGGAAACCTAGTTTGCGGCTCAAGATATCCCAGCCTAAATACTTTATTAATATAGTGTGAAGTATTATTATTGTTTATATGATTTAATTCATTGAGTTGATGATTTACAAAATTTTGGTCTTTATTAAATTTTAACATTTATTGAATTATTTGATTAATTAAGTTTGACCATACTTTGACTTTTTAATTTACATTATAAATATCAAGTCTAATGAATTATTCAAAGACCTTCCAATCCAATGCATATATATTTTCTAAAAGGAGTTAGATATAGTGCATAGGGATCTTTTATTATTATAAATTAATTAAAGACTCATAAAATCTAATACTATTACGCTCTCCAAATGAATCAACATAAAGCATAAGTATTCTTTAATAAATATTTTAATATTTAATTAATAAATTTATTTAATTAAATAATGTTTCATTGAATTAATTATGAAATGTTATTTTGTTTGAGTCAATTAAATTTTATTTATTATAAAGTTATTTTATTTAGTTTATATAAATTTTTAATGATTTACTTAATTTTAAATTAATGGCTTATAATTATTTAGGTTAAATTATTATCTTTTATTTTATTATTTTATTTATTTTTATATTATTTTTATGGAAGATGAATGTAGCATAATGGCATGGCCAACATGAGCCATCATTTATAAATTAATCTACAAAGGAGAAATTTATAGGAAGATGAATGTTCGATTGTAAATTAATCATATATGAATGTGGACTAAGGCTTTGTTTGGGACAGTTTTCTTACTGTTTTCTGAAGTAGCTTTTTAGTACAAAAAAAAAAATTGTACTAAAAAATTGCTTTAGAAAGCAGTAAGAAAGCTGTCCCAAACAAAGCCAAAGATCTCCAAAACATGATTTATGCAAAATAAAACAATTATACAATTTCATATGCCAAAATGATAACCATTATGAAAGTATGAGCTTCGATAAGTTCATACAAATGCACGTGATGAAGTCTTCGAACACGTACATTTCTAACATAGATTTCTAATACAAACAAAATCTTAACATTATTTTGTTGAGGCATTTCATCAAACATTTAGTAGATGCTACCTAAATAATGAAGGATGTAAGATCAATCCATACACAAACAAAAGGTTAACATTCCATATTTTATATATAACAATGCAAACTAATTTAGATGAAGTTTTTAATAAACATTATCAAACAAATCAACTATTGCTAATAAAAAATATAATTAAAAATGAATGAAGATAACTTATGATAGTTTTAGATAACATGGTCACTTGCCACCTAACACTCGGAGTTCCACTGGGCCACCGCCTGACGCCGGAGTTCCGCCAACCTCCACCTGATGTCGAAATTCCACTAAACCACCACCTGATGCCCAGAGTTCCACTGAGCCACCAATTGTCACTGGTGTTCCGTCGGACCACAACCTGACTCCGGATGTTTCACCAGACCACCACTAGATGCCTAGAGTTCCATCTAACAACCACCAAATGCCCGGAGTTCTGTCAAACCACCACCTGACACTCGATGTTCTGCCAAACCACCACCTAACGTCGGTGTTCCTTCGAACCACCACCTGACACCTGGAGTTCTGTCATACCACCACCTAAGGCCAGAGTTTTACCGGACCATCACCCAATGCCCATAATTCCACCAGACCACCACCTGATGCCAGGAGTTCCACTAGACCACCACCTTCCACCAGTGTTCCAACGATCCTTTCGACCTCCTTCACTAGACAACGATCTTTCTGACCTTGTCTCATGTCGACTATGATCCTTCTGACCTATGTCACCTACTATGATCCATCTAACCGCCATCACTAGACAATGGTCTTTCTAACCCCTATCTCCTGCCTACTATGATCCTTTCGATCTCCATCACCTACTACGATCCTTTTAACCTCCATCTCCAGACAATGGTCTTTTTTGACCCTTGTCTCCTACCAACTATGGTCCTTCTGACCTCTATCGCCTACTACGGTCCTCTAACCTCCACCTCCAGACAACAGTCTTTCTAACCCTTATTTCCTATCAATTATAATCCTTCTGACCTCCGTCACCTACTACTATCTTTTCGTCCTTCATTATCATACAATAGTCTTTCTAACCCCAATTTCCTGTCGACTAAGTTCTTTTCGACCCCGTCGCCTACTATGGTCCTTTTGACCTCCATCGCTAGACAATGATATTTTCCCATAAAATGAAAATTATGGGGCTTTGCCCATTTGCAATAATTTTTTATATAATTGTATATATAAGAATCTACGCTTATCCACATTTGAAGAAGATATAATTACACAATTGAGAATAATTGTTTAATTCCCATTGTAGGGATTACAAAAGTCATGTAACCAAAAGAAGATAATGAAGTCTAATAATGGGATAATACATCAATAGTCTGGCAACAATAGTCAAATGTTAGATGTTGGTCCATTGTGTCGGAATTGTTGATGGTGGTCATCGACGGTAATCATTGAAAATATAATATAGTTCTTTTTCTTTATCAACTCTCGTACTCGCTTCATGTAGTGAATGAATTATAGCCCTTTTAGGGCTTTGATAAATTTGGTCGAAGTCAAAAAAAACACTCCACAATATTTATCCCTTTGAGGACAAAGAATTTGTTCAATATTTGACTACCTTATTAACCTCATAATTGAATGATCTTGAGTTCATTTCAAGTTGAGTTGCTTGATTTGACTATATGCTTGTAGAATTTGTAGACTATTTCATCCAATAACTAATGCCTTGAATCTTCCAATTATGTGTTTGATTTGGGTTCATATGGACTCATATTGAATTATTCATTGTGTCAATGAGTTCGCCTCATTTAGACATTTAGTTCGAGCATAAGCTTGTTCAAATCAGAGTTCATATGGTCTTGAGTACATTTTCAAAAGTTTTTAACTCAATTATTTTCTTGAGATTTTTGTTGATCAAGTAAATCTTCTAGAGACGCGTCATTTGCCCCTATTTCAGACATTGAAGCTTATATTATTCAAAAATATGTATTAAGTATTCAAAAAGTTTCCTGGCACGAAATCATACTTATGATGGGTGATAGCTCCCTATATATTAATGTGGACCTCCCATGAGGAAGTAAACTAATAAATTTTTCTTTAACTATAATTTTATCATTTAATTAAGTTAGTGAATCAATTGAAGTTAAAATTATTTAAAAGTATTGCTTTTTGATTCATCATAAAAAATAACCTAGATAGGGCATGAATTTCAAGGAATATTTGAATTAAAATTTTATCAAATTTATATTTTGGATTATCCAAATTTCAATCTTAGCAAACTTATAGTCAACTAAGCATCTTGATAAGGCAAAACCCAACAACACCAAAAGTGTTCCAATTTGAGTCTAAATGAGCTCAAATCAAGGGCCTAAAGTATATTTAGAAAATTTAAAGCATAAATTAGATGACCAAATGATCTCCAAATCAAAAAAGCTTATAATCAAATTGACTGGCTCAACGAAACTAATCCAACAAGCTCAAGATCACTTAATTCAGACATCATCAAGGAATTTAAATGCTTAACGAATACTTTAGGATCAAGTGAATCAAAATGGATCATCTGTCGGAGCACTCTGAATTTGTTCTAGATCTTCTCCATATTTATGGAGCATGTCACTCTCAAAAATCTATATACATGCATCGATGATAAGCATCATTGCTAACGATCAGCACCAGCTTTTGCCATCGACAAACACCATAGTCATCGATGATAAGCATCATAAATCACAGCCATCTTTAAAATACTGACAAGATTTAGCCATGTTGTTGGGTATCTTTATCTGCTTGTGGACAACTATTTTCTATAATCTATATTGTGAAAATCAAACCTTATTGTTGGGTGTTAACTGTCCCTTTATGGATATTTGATTTCTATAATCTCCCTCAACAAAAATTAGGCATTAGTTTAAACCACCTCTTTTTTATCCTGTAGAAAAAGGAGGGTCTTTATATCACCTACTATATAATGGATTTTCACTTGGACTAGGCCTATAATTTTTTCTCTTACCAAGTCTTTCACGTAAAAATTTTTAGTCTTACTACTTTTATCTCTGCTTGCTGATTTTTTTATAATGTTAAGATATAAAATATACACTCTATTGACTAAAATTTTCTAACATACAAGTTTGGTGTCATCTATGGGAATTGATTCTTTAATAGGGGAAACCTTTGCTGCAACCTCGAAAGGTCATTCACACCAACAACCTTGGCATAGTTGAAGCAAGGTAGTCCCATTACCATGATTTATTACCAGGTCTAAAAGAAGTCATTAAATATTGAGGGAAACCTCACTAAAATAACAAATATGCATGTTATATCTCCCTAAATTATCAGTCATTGTGGTATTAATTTTGTGTGTGAAGCAGATTTAGATTAGGAGACAACCTTGGATGTAACCTTAGAGGGATATTTATTTTTAAATCTCAAACATGGTTGTGATCAAGCAAGTTCCTATAATATTTTCAACACCCAAAACAATATTGTTGTCAATAATATTTCATAAATCTTCCTATAAATACAAAAAAAGCTTTAAGTGATTCTCAAACTCTGTACAGTCCCCAGTTGGACTTCTACTCCTTAGGCAAAGGCATAGTCCCGAACTCGAAAAGGTATTAACGGTCTAAATATGGATCGATCTACACCTTCTATTCAAGATACACATGGCATTTTCCCTCTCCCAATCAATGTATAAGATATCATAGGGGGTTCGATTCGACCTCTTCCATATAGTCTAATGTCATCGAGCAATAATTTGATAAATAAACTTCAAAAAGGTTAAGCATCTTTATCATATTTCTTTCAACCTATTCTATAAAGATTAATATCATTATGTAACACTCTGATAAACAACCTCAAATAGGTTGAACATTTATGGTGGATTACTCCCAACTTCCTTAGACAAGAAAATGCAATCGAGCAATTCTCTGAAGAATAACCCTATGAAGGAACACCCTTGATATAACATCAAAGGGAAGTTATTAGTCAATGTGATCCTCAATTAAAAGACCCCATGATGCAAGTGGTATATAGGTTCTCCACTTATAACCCAATGAAGGCACTCCTATGAGGTGACCTCAATGGGAAGCTAGTAGTGGATAAAGTCTTCAAAGAGAGCAAGTAGTTGATATGGTCTCAATTCATTTAAAAATCTTAGAAGGGAAAAAGGCTTAGAAGGTTTAGATTATCTAAAAATATTTTAAGGCAAGGGCCTCAAAAAGAGCACATATACGTAAAACTTCATAAGGAAAAATCCTTAAAAAGTATATGTACACATAAAATCTCATAAGGCATAGCCTCATAAGGTATAAGATTAACTAAAAGTCTTAGAAGGCATACACCTCAAAAGGTACATGTACACCAAAATCTTAGAAGGCTAAAAGCCTCAAAAGGAGTAGGCATAAAAAATTTCAAAAGGTAAAAGCCTCATAAAGTTTAGGATTATCAAAAAAATTTAAAGTTAAAGATCTGAGAAGGAACATGTGTACGTAAAACCTTAGAAGGCAAAAACCTCAAAAAGTATATATACACATAAAACCTCATAATTTATCGCCTTATAAGATATAGGACTATCTAAAAAAACTCAAAAGGCATACACCTCAAAAGTACAAGTAAACCAAAAATCTTAAAAGGCTAAAATCTCAAAAGGTACAGGTACGAAAAATCTCAGAAGATTGACAACCTCATAAGGTATTGGTTTCTACTTATCCAAAAAATTCAAAAGGTAAAAGCCTCAAAATTTTAAGGATTATGCCAAAACCTTAAAAGGTAAATACCTCAAAAGGAACATACATACGTAAAATCTTAGAAGGTAAAAGTATCAAAAGATATATGTACATGTAAAAAAGGAATAAGTATGCACATGACTTCAAAAGGAAAAAACCTCATAATGAATATATACACCAAAACTCTTAAAAGATATATACCTCATAAGATAGAAGGTTATCCAAAAACCCAGAAGCTATAAACGTCATAAGATATTAGTAAACCAAATACCTTGAAAGATTAAAAGTCTCAAAAGATATTGGTAAATAAAAATCTCAGAAAGCTAAAAGCCTCATAATATATATGTTTCTTTGATTCTTCAAAAATCTCGGAATGCTAAAAGTTATAGAATGGTTAAATTTCTTTACTCTAATTACTCTTTTTTTAAGATGCAAAAATAATAACATTAAAAAAGAGAAATAATTACAAACTAACAAAAGGATCTCATTCCTCCTTTAACAAGCTAAGAAAGGAAGGATGAATAGAACCCAAACTAATGTCATCCCAAAGGAAAGTATTACAATGTGCAATCTTAGCACAATTATAAGCTAACTTATTACAATCCCTATTCACACAACTAAACATAACATGTTTAAATTCTTTGAGCATGTCCATTTCTTCAAACCCATTAGTCACCAGTGTCTTGCTTGAATCTTTATTCAAATTGCAAATAAATTTAAAAACATTTACGTTATCACTTTCAATGATAATCCCTTCATACTGCAACATCCAATCTTGTCGAACCACCTCCAAATATTGAATTGCCAAAAGCTCCAATCGAGACACATCCCAATGCAATCCTTTGAAGCCAAAAGCCAATAAAAAATCTTCCTTTAGAATCTCAGAACACTCCTCCCACCGTTGCCTCATATGACATAAGAAGAGAAGCATCCACATTAACTTTGATCTAATTGGTGGAGGATGGAGCCATATCTTCATCAACGGCATATTAGGCTTATTAGCACCCCAGTAGCATGACTTAAGCATTCCATTATCGATAAAAGATGCAAGAGAAACAGTGTTAGCTACCATAAATAATAAGCTATCTTCAATACCTTCATAAACTTGTTTACATTTAGATTTCCAAACAATAAAAATTGTAATGCAATAAAGTTTCACTAGGAATGTATTACTTGCAGTGGTATTGTCCAACAAATGATGCAATCAGCTAGGGAGTGAAAAGTCGGCAAAGACAACCCCCACTTATTTAATGCTTGGATTACCTGAATCAACTTTGAGCACCCTACCACCACATGTTTGATGTTTTCCACCTCTAGGCAACCTCTCGGACAATCATTACTATCTTTCAACCGTCTACTTGCAAGAAGACTAAAAGTTGGGATTGCTTCATAAAAAATTCTCACCAAAAAGTATCCACACATGGAAGAAGCTTGAGTTTCTTAAGCCATTTCCAAAAAGACTTTGTCCCCATTTGAGTAACCATAACATTTGATGCCAATGCGAAAATAGTTTTACTTGGTTTAAAATGAATCATTTCCAATTGATCATTAGAATGATTAGAATAAATATGGACTTTACATATCAGTTTCACTAACTCATCACCAAACAAAGTCTTCAACTTCTCAATACTCCAACTACCATGAACAATAAATCTTTCCACAAGCATATCATCAGTGTCTTGGGCCGAAACAAAAGTTGGACACCTATTAAGGCCTTTATCCATTATCCACACATCTTTGAACATATCAATAGATTTACCATCCTTCACCTTTCACTTGACAACATGAGCAAGAGCCTCTTCTAAGTATTTTACAACCCTTCCTCGATTGAGAACTCAACTTACAAGAACCATATTTATGTTCTAAAACTTTATATAAGAGAGAACCAAGATCACTGAGAAATTTCCACGCCAATTTGGCCCTTGAAGAACCCATCTTCTTCAAACAAGAGTGAAAACCATGGCCACCTATGCTAACAAGCAAGCATAAGATCTCTCAGCTCATATATTAGATTCTATTTTTACCATCATGTTTGTGCCAAATGAAATCCCTCCACAACCTTTCAATATCTGAAAGGATTCTCTTAGGAACAAGGGAATGAGTAGTTAGAAATATAGGAATTGACAAAATAACTAATTTAACAAAAGTTAACTTTCCTGCTAAGGAAATATGCTTAGAAACACAAGCATTAAGCTTTTCCATAAACCTTTCAAGAGGAAATCTGAAATCAGCCACACCAAGTCTCCTTAATGCAATCTTCACCCACAAATAGTTCATCTCCTTAACCATTCTTAGGCCCATCAACCAGGATATAACCCTCCTCTTCCTCTTCGTTACATAATTCTTAAAAAACACCACATATTTTTTGGTAATTTACACATTAGTCGATCCAACTACAAAAATCTAATAAGATATTCCTGACCTTCTTCACCATCTTGACACTAGGTTTAGAAAAGATCACAATATCATCTGCATATAGCAAATACAAAATTCTTGGACTATTTGGATGAATTTGAATACCGATGTCATTTACTCTCTGAACCAATGCATTAGATAATAATTGCGAGTAAAGAATAAAAAAATGGTGACAAGGGGCAACCTTGCCAAAATCCACACTTGGCCTTGATCCAATTAGAATAGTTCATGTTAAGTAAGATAGAAAAACTATGAAATTCCACACATTCCATAATCAGGTTTGGATATTTACCAGGAAAACCAAAATACTAAAGGACTTGCTTCAAAGTAGACCACCCCTTGCTATCGTATGCCTGCTCCATATCAATCTTGAAAGAAACCAAACCTTAGATGATTTTGAAAATTTGAATTTGTGGAAAACTTCTTGAGCTATTAACAAATTATCTAAAATAGAATGACCTTTCAATAAAGCAGTTTGCTCTTCAAAAATGAGTTTTGGAACCAAGTTTAGCATTATATTCAGTAAGATTTTGGCCACAATATTATAATTAGAATTACATAAACTTATAATTCTAAATTTTTATAAGATCAAAGGATTCTCCATCTTTGGAATGAGTATAACTAGAGTCTCCTTCCAATTAGTATCCATAACACCGGTCTAGAAAAAATGATAAATGGCATTCCATACATCATACTTAATGATAAATTCCAAGTAGAAGTGTGCATCTCATAGAAGTTTATCTTTCCTCAGCCAGACCAGGTGGACATATTCCGGATTAGTGGCCGATCCACGAGGAAGATCCATATTCATATGAAGTCACAGGCCATATTGGAATGAAAGGTAAGCCGCGTAAAGCTATTCCAATAAATTTTAATAAAAGAATATGATATTACATCATTACCTGGAGATTTAAATCCACCAAGCTGATTCACAACTCCCATAACTTCCCCCCAAAAAAATTCCGCCTCAAGAAATCCTCTATCATTTTCATTCAGCATCTTTAACAGTGGAGGCCAACCATTTAAAGAGTAGTCCGTAGGATGCCATTTATTACTGAAATACTTAAGAAAAACATCTTCAATTTGCTTTTGATCTTCCAACATATTACCATAACCATCTTTAATCTTATAAACATGTGGACCTCAGAAAGGACACTACTACGCTGCAAAGTGTAGAGGGCATACAACCGCACCACCCTGAGGGATAGAG
This sequence comes from Dendrobium officinale, assembly GCA_019514585.1. Lineage (NCBI taxonomy): Eukaryota > Viridiplantae > Streptophyta > Magnoliopsida > Asparagales > Orchidaceae > Dendrobium > Dendrobium officinale. Next base: position 2,837,203 of record CM033698.1, on the reverse strand, counting down.
ATGATCATGGGCCTCCGCGCTCCTCATAAATGGGCCAATGGAAGGGTAGATTAGATCATACATACGATTAACCATTGAGGATAGAGGCTCTTACATAATCACCTTGATGGGTAATAATATATATGGTCCGATCACAGTCACAAGATTTCCTCTACCCGATATATCAACTCAAGTAGAGTTTATTTGATATGGGATTCAGTTTCCCATGGGCGCAAGCCTCCATGGTTAATTACATCTTAGGCCGGAGCCTAAGAAGACTCTCAATTAAAGATCCTACATTATCCTTTCGAATGGGATTGGTATAAGGGTGGAGACTAGGAAGTTCCTGATAAAATGGAAGAAAGGTCTGATTTGGTTTAGTCAACATACGTGGTTCACACCAGCATTCAAAGGGATTAAATCACTAAGGAGAAACTAGAGAAAAGAAAGTCAAGTACTCAAGTACTATAAGCATACAAGAGAGAAAGATAGAAGTAGCATCATCCATGTAATATGGATAGGTAGGATTTATAGTTCCTGAAAAATAGGAAACTTACCCATCGATGAAGCATACTATGAGATCGAATATAGTAGCCTTGAATCCTAAATCTAAATTGTATTTAGTATTCTACATGCAACACTAACACCCGTATCCTAATTAATACAGTACAAAACCTGGACTTACCCTAGCCTAGATTAGGGAGCTAGTTGACCACATAATTAATTCAAAACCATACTGTCAGACTTTTATGAAAGATAAATGGGTAGTTTAGTTCTTGGAAGTTAAGGCCGACATCTAGAGAGTTTTCTAATTTGCCTCATACTTATGTAGGGTGAATGCTCTAGAGCTAATACAATTAAATTTTAATTTAGTTAATTTTTAATGCAAAGCATATTGGTTGAAGTCTCCAAATTAGATATGTATAAGATTTTAAAAAAAATAGGCTTATATAAAAAATAATTTTTAGAAAAGACTGAGCCTCACCGGGTCCAGCACTTTATCCTCATGGGCTAGATTATCCGGACTCTACCCACAAGCGAGGAGGTATCTTATTAGAAGGAGAGAGAAGAATGCAATAGTATGCATGCGACCTCAAATAAATTCTAGCTATTTCCTAGATCATTAGATTTCTATGTTATTTAATTCGTAAAAATTTTAAAGATTAGTTATAAGTAGAAAAAGTTTTAATCCTTAGAGAGCCTAACAAAATCTAGGCTAAAATAAAAGCGGCATGCAAATCACCAATAAACTAAGAAACATAAGCAATCTTAGAGGCAAATAATTATAAGTAAAAAACATCAGAATAATTAATAAATGGTCATAGGAAAACTGCCCTTAATTATAAATCAAGATCGGCAAAAATAAAGTGGTCAGGCACCACTACTAATAAATCAAATTTTTAAACCTAGGAATGAGACAAATAACTTTGAGTGGGATATTGGGTCTTCAGCTCTTCATCCTTTTAGACTTCTTCTCCTTTGCCTCCTTGGATTCGTGGCTTAAACATCCAAACAAAGAGATAATTTCCCCTTAAAGGGGGTATTGTATTTTCTCTTTGGATATCTAAATTCATCCGAACTCGATCTTCCAAATGGAAGAAGACTCTCCCTCTTGAGGATGTCTTATTGTTTTGGAATTCAAGTTAGACAAGGATATCCCAACTCAAAGACACTTTCAAAACTCAAACCAATATTATAAATGATTACATTAATTAAAAACAGTAAATTCTAGACTCTTCTATAAGGTTATCCTAATAAAAAAAATCTCAAGTAGTTATAACATCCCAAGTAGTTTATATGAAAATAAAAATATTCATTACAACCACACTTAGCCATGCTCTTAATTATTTTCAGTGCTAAGTAGTCTTTGGAACACCTGTAGCAATTATAATTATGATTTTTTTTAGCCCTCATTTATTTAGGGGGGGGGGGGGGGGGGGGGGGGGCTAAGCAATTTCTGAAGCACCTACCTAAGACATCGTTAGTATTTAAATCATGACTATTGCCCCCCCTTTTTTATTTAGTACTGCATGAGCATGACCACCTGTAGAAAACATAGTTAGTATCAAAATATAAATCCTAAACTATGGGTAAATCTAACGCATAATTAAATCAATTCTTATAGTACAGTAACAGTAAGCAAACACAACATCAATTTCGCTCATAACATGCAGTAAAATCTCAAAAAGCCCGACACACAATAGAAAAATAAACACCGGCCTAGCCTAGGTCTAGAAGTTGTGCCCTATCAAACAATTCTATATGTGTGTAAAGGCCTGTGTGGCAAGGATAGATCATAAGCTGGGTAGTTAAGTCAAGTTACCTAAAGTTTAGGATTGTTAAAGGTATGAAAAAGAAACTTTATTTAAAGTTTAAATAATAGTGAATTAGGATCTATTTTAGTTAATTTAGTTTATTAATTTATTTTAATGCTTAGGGTAATAATAAGTAGATTTTAAATTATATTAGTGAATCTTAGGAGGCTCGGTGTCCACTTATACACTAAGCTAAGGGGGTCCAAAAGGTCACTATAGGAAATAGACTAGGTTTAGGATTTTTAACATTTTAATTAAATATTAGACCTTAAGGTGAGTAGTTAGGCTTTAAGTTTGCTAAATTTGGAGTTCTCTAGGCCATGATATGAAATTTAGAAGTTTTGGGCAATTAAGGAATTATTGAAATTATTTAATTAGGGGTAATTTTGGAGTTTTGATCCAAATCAGCTCCAAACTGATAAGAATCACCCCCAAAGGTCATAAATGACCCGAAGAAGTGTTACCAAGTGTTTGGGGAAATTTTAGAATTTTTAATAATTTTTAATTATTTAATTAAGACAAAAAGGTGATTTTTAATTAAAGTTAAATTAAGGCTTAGATTGAAATTCAATTAAAGGGCCCTAATTATCTCAGGTTAAGGGATGAATTCTAAATAGTTTGAGGTATTATCGGTAATTTTATGATTTAAAATGGATTTACTAGAATTTTTAGAAGTTATTAGGACCTAATTAATGGAAAAATTATAGTTTGTTAATTAAAGGGTCTAAAGGCTCCTAAAAATTCCTACAAACTTCTGGGAGGTTTAAGATGTCACTAAGTTTAAATGTTGAAAGTTTTAAGTCATTCAAGGATCTATTCTAACTCCTAAAATTTTTCTAAGTTCGCTAGACGGGTCCTTAATTATTATCCTTAGGGTGTCGCTATGTTGAATGAGTTTTAAAATCAAGTTTTAGACTAACCCTTGAGGTAACACGCATGGAGTATATAAATAAATAAGAAAACCAATTCTTAGGATCTTGGAGGGCCTATACAACATGTTTGTGCATACTTCACATGCAAAATATGATATGAAAGAGAAATAAAGCACGTTTATCGAAGCGATTAGTGAATGATTGGGACTCAACCACCCACTAATCAACCTCGCCTATGAATGCTATTCATATCCAAAGCCTATGCTTAAAATTTCAAATAGTGGATCTCCCAAAATTTAAGAATTTAATCATATAGGTAATTTTAAAATAATTTAAAATACATATAAATATAAAAATTTTGGAAAGTAATGTAATTAAAAATAGATCAATTCATAATAGATAAATATATGAGAGATCCACTGGCCGCCCAAATGAGGTTTCAAAAAGAGTTTGAAAATAATTTTTTTTATTTCAAAATAATTAAGATATTAAATATTTAAATAATAATTAAAAAATTAAAGTAACAAAGTAATACCAAATTGATCAGAAAATAAGTTTTGGTATCTAAAAATATTTTTTAAAGTAAAATACACATTTGTTTTTAAAAGAATGAGGTATTATACTTGAAAATTTGATTTAAAATGAAATACTTATGACTTTTTTAATTTTAAAGTAAAAAAAGGTTATTTTAAAATAATTAATATTTAAGAATAATTATTAAATAAAATTAAATTAAAAGTTAAAACTTCTAAAATTTAAAGTAATTTTTAAGATGAAATTAATTAAATTTATTTTTATTTAAAAGTAATTAAATATTTAAATATAGATGATTAAGAAAAATACCTAAATCATTAATAAATAATATTATTTAATAATATAATATATAAATAATTAAAATAAAAGAAAGAAGTTTCTAAAATTTAATATTATTTATTAAAATAATAATAATAATATTTAAAGTAATTTAAATAATTAAAATAATAATAATAATAATACAAAAATCAAAATAATTAAAATAATAATAATAATGATAACAATAATAATAATAATAATAATAATAACAACAATAATAATAATAATAATAATAATAATAAAACTTTAAATTACTATTTTTTTATAATACTTTAAAATATATACATTGTTTTAAAATAATTTTAATTTTAAATGGAAGAGGATAAAAATATGAGCGATTTGACATATTATAAGTATTTTTTGGATTAATAAATTTTTTTAATTAATTTCCAAATAAATTATAGTTAAAAAAAGCAATTTAAAACTAATTTTATTTAATTAAAAAATGGTAGTGGCTGAGTGGGTGACACCTGGTGGGCTCGGATTAGTTCTGTGGATGCTATTTGCAATCATGGGCAATAATTGCACCGCCGCGCAATCATTGCCGCATGATTACGGAATGATAGGTCGGGGGTTTGTCCCACTTAACCACGTCAGCTGCAGCGGGGGGCCGTCCGATCCTGTTAGATGGTAAGTAGAACCGTGGGATCAATACCCATGGTCGTTTTGAATTGCATAACTACAGGATTTTGACAGTTGATCGCGAGATCAACGGTCGAGATCACCTCCCTGGGGACGGAGACCGAACCCGAACCCTAATGCCATTTTTGGCTTATTCTCATGATTGGCTCACCAAAATGATTCAAAATTTTAAACGTAAGATCCACACACGAAGAGCATTCATGGGGTACCGCTTTTATGGTCTAAAACACACTTAATAAAAATCTAATTAACCCTAAGTGCCCTAGACTAGGGTTTGAGTTTTACCTCAATCCAATGGTTGGATTCAGTAGTTGTTGGATGTTCTGAGCTTGTAGACTGTCCACGCTTATTTCTCCTTCAAAAATAATGGTTAGAGAAGCCATGGATTGATGGGAAAATGACTTTGAAAGGATGGGGCTTCAGTTTGCCAGAAATCTCACTGTCGGTGAGGGTTTGACGATGGGTTTTGGTCGAGAAAGATGGAAGGAGATGGGGAGAGCTCCCCCAAGAAATTTTGCGGCTTGGGAGAGCTTCAGGAGAGAGATCAAAAGAAAAGCTCCCTTATTCCACCCTAAAAAGTCTATTTAAAGCTCAAGGATCTTAAATCAACTGGTAGGATTGAATCAAGACTCAAATAGGAGGGAAAATAAAATTGAATTGGCTGTAGCTTTGCATTAGGGTTAATTAGGAAACACTTTAGGGATTTAAATAGGATTTAATAGGTCAATTTAACCTATTTAAGACTTGGGTTGACCAAGTCAAGGGTTGACTCGGTTAACCTAGTCAAATAGGTCCAAGGTGGGAGGGGCTTGAACCAAGAAGCCATGGAATAGGACAGGATTTGAATTAGGGTTTGAAATGACCCATTAGAGACAATTAGGTCAACCTGGGTTGACCTAGTCAACTAGGTTGACCCAGGGCATGGATCCGAGCTCAAGAGACTTGGTCTGATCCATAGGACTCAAGGGAGGTGAGAGATTGAGCCAAGAAGGCTCCGAGTAGATTTGAAATCAAGTGGAAGGGAATTTGTGTCAATATAGGTTAACCCATGTTGACCAGGTTGACTCCGGGGTTGGGTTTGGGTTCAACAGACTTAGCTTGACTCCCTAAACCCATTGGGAAGGGTCTTGGGGTCTAGCCTGGTCAAATTTGACTAGGTTAACTCTTTGACCTAGGTCTGGGGAAAAATAGGATCAACAAATGGATCCCAAATAGGTGTGGCAAATAAACTAGTGAACCGCTCGTGTTGGCGTTGACCGAATGTGACAAGTAAAGTATAGTAAAGCTCAACCAGTAAAGGAGTCACCAAAAGGTGACAAAATAGGGGAGAATCTTCTCCTTGCCTTAACTTGTAGTGAGGGCAGAGTCAAGGAGAGAACCAAGAGTAGGGTAGTAAAGTAAACCAATTATCTGCCTGACTATATTGAAATAGCATAATAAAGATGAAGGGGTCACATCTCCTCCTGGTCCTTTCAGAATAATGGATTGGGATGACTCAATATTTGCCTGACCATATCGAAATAGCAAATAAATGAGTGACAAAATATGATGTCTGCCTGATCACAACATGACACTCAAGGTAAAAGGTGGTGAGGAATGTCTTCCAGGTACTCTGTCAGGCTCTCTCAACCAGGTAAGTAAAACTAACTACCTGCCTGACCATATTGAAATAGTATGATAGAAGGTGAAAAGGATCCGTCTCCTCCTGATCCTTTTGGAAAAGTGGATTGGGGATGACTCAATATTTCTGCCTGACCTCAGTAAAAGTAAATAAGCCATGAAATTGGAAGCCTGCCTAATCTTTAACAAGACATCCTCCATAGTAGAGGAGTGGTGAGGAATATCTCCCAGGGACTCTATCAGGCTCTCTCAATCGGGTAAGTAAAACTAACTACCTGTCTGTTCATTTCAAACAAACAGTATAGAAGGTGAAAAGAATCTTGTCTCCTCCTGATCCTTTTGAAATAGTAGATTAGGGTGACTCAATACTTCTGCCTGACCTCAACAAAAGTAAATAAGCCACAAAATTGGAAGTCTTCCTAGTCTTTAACATAACAACCAGGGTAGAGGGGTGGTGAGGAATGCCTCCCAGGGATTCTATCGGGCTCTCTCAACCAGGTAAGTAAAATCAACTACCAATCTGATCATACAGGGATAGCGGGGTAGAAGGTGAAAGGGTCCCATCTCCTCTTGATTCTTTTGGAATAGTGGAATGGGGTGACTCAATACTTCTGCCTGACCTAAAAAAAAAAATTAGTCACAAAATTGGGAGCCTGTCTAGTCTTTAACAGGATATCTAGAGTAGAGGGGCATGGTGAGGAATGCCTCCCAGGGACTCTGTTGGGCTCTCTCAACCAGGTAAGTAAAGCCAACTATCTGCCTGACCATATCAAAATAGCAAGATAGAAGGTAAAAAGGATCCCATCTCCTCCAAATCCTTTTGGAACAGTGGATTGGGGTGATTCAATACTTTTTCCTGGCCTCAACAAAAGTAAATAAGCCATGAAATTAGAAGTTTATCTAGTATTTAACAAAACATCCAGGGTAAAAGGGGTGGTGAGGAATTCCTCCTAGGGACTCTATCGGGCTCTCTCAACCGGGTAAGCTTCAACATCTGCTCATCTAAATTAGCCTTGTAAATGAGGAAGGGCTTAGTACTCACTTTCTCTTATTAGGAGTAGTGAGTAAAGAGTCAGGCTCTGATGCCTGCTTTATCACAACATGACAATCAGAAAGAAAAAGGGTGGTGAGGAATGCCTTCTAGGGGCTCTGTAAGGCTCTATCGACCAGGTAAGTAAAACTAACAACCTGTCTATTAGTATTGAAATAGGAAGGTATAAGGTGAAAGTCATCTCAACATCAACCTGACACAGATTTGTGTAGGGATGTGAGGGAGAAAGGAAATGTGAATGGAAGAATTCTAATGGTAGAGTTATCTAAGGAATCTAAAGCTAACATCTTGGGTACCACATGGTAGAGGACAAATCATCATGGCCATGAGTATCCAAATGCCATGGGGATCTCTTAGGGAACCCTAACCCTACACAAAAGGAGAGGAAAGCATCACAATGATGCCTTACAAGAAAGATGGAAGAGATACACCTGCAGTAGAGTGTACAAAGGGGAAGTCTCATTCCAAGGGAGTAAAAAGAACTGAAGTAGCAAGGGGCACCTCTGCTATATAAAATAGGACTAAGCCTAGTAGAAACAATCATCAAGGGAGCTACAGTGGTAAACCCATATTAACTGATGGGGACACTGTAAGAAGTAGAAACAACATCAACACATCCAAAGGACCTCTCCAACAGCTAGGAGCTGGGTCTCAATAGGAAAATAATTGGTAGAAGAAACTGAGGAGCTGACTTTATGCTAAAAAATCAAAGCTCAAAAAGGAGGTGATGGCGGCACCTAAGGACTGATGCCGCAAATCACCTACTTGGAGAAAGAGAACTAAAGTTGAGAGGAGACAAACTCGCTACCGATGACAACAATTCTGAATAAGATCAATAATCATCTAAAACTCACAATGGAAACACCCACCCAAATTAGTGAGACCTTGTGGGAAGGGAAAGTGACCTCGACTAGATCACTAAAAGAAGGAAGGGACACGCTCTTCTATTAGGAAAATCAAAAGACCTCGAAGTGATGATGCTAACATCCAGAACAAGGATGTACTAAATCATAACTAGGGAAACAACTATAGGTAGTGAGGGGACATGCTCGCCACCGAGGGTAGTAATTATGAATAAGACTGATAAACATCAGAGGATCACAGTGGTAACACCTACCCTAACTTGGTAGGACCCTATAAGGAGTGGAAGTGGGAGTGACCTCAACACATTCATAAGCCTATTTTGGCTACTGAGCTGAGTGTATGAATGGTAGGGTATGTCATGAAAATGGAGCAGGAGAACTGATCTTCCGCTAGAAAATTGAAGCTCTCAAAGTAGTGATGTCAATATTTAGGATAAGATATACTACACACAATCAGAAAAAATATCTCTAGGTAGCAAGGGGACACACTCACTACCTGAGGATAGAAATTATGAATAAGATTGAATAACCATCAAAAGGTTATAGTGGTAACACATACCCTAACCAGGTAGGACCTTGTCTGGAGTTGAAGCAACCCTAGTGCATTCGTAGAACTACTTTAGCAGTTAAGAGTAAGATACAAAGGAGAAAATGATTTGCTGAAAGAGTAGAAAAGAAGGGCTGATCTTTCTTAAGAAAAATCCAAGCCAAGTGAAGAAGTGATGCTAGCATCTGAGACAAGATGCACTGTATCACAACCAAAGACAATTAAAATTATAGAGACTCATAACTAAATAAGTGTGGATTCATCCTCAAAAGCAATCACCAAGGTGCTTTAAAGGAGAAAAAAGAAGAATTTTGGTTAACTTGTGCTCTTAAAGAGTATAGCCGGGTTCCTCTTATGACAAGGACAACCGATTTTGCTCCACTAAGAGTTTCCCCCGCTTTTTATCATATGTTTTTTTTTAATTCTATGTATTCTCAGTCATAGATCTGGATTATTCCAAACTATCGAAGATAACACATAGTAGAGGGAATGTTTACTATATCTATGAGTTGCTTCAAACGTGAGAATATCCTCTAATGATTGGAATATAAAGAGAGGGAGTTATGAATAATTTTTGATATCCCAAGCCATTCGTCACATGAATAGAACTGGGAAAGAGATATTACACAGGATTTTGTAAAGAAGTGAAACATTAGTTTTTGATAACCCAAGCCACATTTAGCTCATGTGAATGAACTGGAGAGCACAATCATAACAAAAATTGATAGATGAATGAAATCCAAAATTAGGATAGTGAATCAACATTACCATTCCTGACTAATATAGGATGGTAAGGACTCAATACCACATCTTTAGAGGGACTAAACTAATGATTTTGACATCCTCGATCATATTCAACTCATATGAATAGACTAGGGGCTATAACTATTAGAGCAAGACTAATAAGATGAAGAAAAATTCACATAGGAAAAGTGGATCGCTGTCACTGCTCCTGATTAACATAGGAGGGTGTGGACCCAGTATCATACCTTGAAAATAAACTGAAATTATTGGTTTTGATATCTCAGACCATACTTGGGGTGGCAAGTGAAACTGGGGGACTAAGCCCTGTAATAAGGGGAGAATAAACTAAATATTCTATACACTAGCACCAATATTATTGATGCGTACATATAGAAGTACAAACATCCCTATGTCATATTAGCATATCACCTTTAAGGGTAACCTTATACTCTTTATAACGAACATGATGTGGTAGAGGACAAATCGTTGTGGCCACTTAGACTGCCAAAGGGAAAAAAGATCCTTTCAGGGGGTACATATACAAAAATATATCTACAGGTAATAGGGAGGCTCCCCTATAATGTACTAGACTCAATCATGATACTTTTTCAAGTACTGCCCATTGATGACAGGTATAGGGTGAACACCATTTACATCAATAAGTAGGTAAGTACCACGTTCATAAACTTGCTCTACAATGAAGGAGCCTTCCCAAATAGGCTCAAACTTACCACTTCAATGTTGACATAAAATGATAGGCCTACACAAAACAAGAAATAAATCACCTACCCATAAAGCATGGGGTCTAACAAGGTGATGTGTGACCGGGCCATTCAGACCCTGTATAGCTTAAGGTTCTGATAAGCTTATAAACTAAGCTCTTCTAAACCATCAAGCTCTTTCAACCTTATTCTGACATTATCTTCATGAGATAGATTATGACTAATAGTTACACGTAGTGAGGGGATCTTGACCTCAAGTGGGAGGACTGCTTCAACCCCAAAGGCTAAAGCATTTGGGGTGGACTAGGTAGGAGTAAGGTAGGTAGTCCTATAGGCCCATAATGCTTTAAGTAACTTATCATGTCATTCTCATTTATTTGCAAGAAGAATTTTCTTTATCAGTTGCATGAGAGTTTTATTAAATGCCTCTACCAATCCATTAGCTTTGGGGTAGTAAATTGAAGACTATCACCAATTAATGTTATGGCGGCGAACAAATCTGAAAATTTTGGTACTTCTAAATGACGGGTCGTTATCAAAAATTATACGGCACGAAATACCAAAGTGAAAAATAATATTATAACAAAAGAAACACATCACATCTTATAATTTAACTTATTTTAGTGGGACATATTTTGCCCATTTAGATAAATAATATGTGGTGACTAAAATAAACCTATGACCCTTAGAAGAAGGAGAGTCTATAGAGCCCACTAAAAATTTGCTAGGGATAGTAAGCCCTTATGAACTAGCCCATGCTAACCAAGAGGGGGGTGAATTGGTATTTTAAAAAAACTTTCAATCAAAAATTAAAACTCAACCAAACCAAAATTCACCACAAAGAAATTTAACGTGCAGAAATTAAATATGGAAATAGCAGTAGTAAAGAACATAAAAAATTTATAGTGGTTTGGTCAACTCGACCTACATCCACTCCCCGGAGGTGCCCTCTGAGTATTACACTAAACTCAGTGACTCTCCTTTTGCTCCCACAGCAAGGCAGAGAAGCCTGTACAAAATCTCCTTTCCACCGACACATGTGAGGCAGAGAACCCAACTTCTTTTGCTTTTTCCTGAAGCAGGCAGAGAACCTTGATCGATTACTAAAGTGGACCTCTCTCGAACCTCCAAGAATAAGGGATGACAATCGGAGAAGATGATATGGATCCTTTCTTAGAGCAACCTTTGTAAAACCCCTCATAATATCCTCTCTTTCTCTCCCTTTTTCTCCCTCTCCTCTAAGCTCTCTCAGGTCAAGATAGCAGCAAAAGATGATCTCTTGGGTAAAACAAAAGCACTTAA